>CM046447.1:53408134-53931266 GCA_025506515.1 Flaveria trinervia
AGTGGTTTCAAGTTTTACAATTGATTTTCAAGTGATAATCATCATCTAAACACATCTAAAGGTTAATTTTGATTAGTTGTCATGTTGATTATTCTTGATGAACCTTAATTACGAATTGATGATGATTATATGAATTTAGGATTGTATGATGATTATATGATGTTAGTTAGGTTGTATGAATACTAGATAATGTTGATTGTGCAAGAATCTAGGGTTTGATCATCTAGTTCATACATTACCAAAGAGAAAACGTTTTATTCTTGGAATTCATGATTTGATGATGCTAAGATGTTAGATGCAATGCTTAGATGTTAGTTTAATTGAATTGTACAAGAAAATCCATGAAATTATGATATTGATCATGACTTACTAAAGTAGATACTTTTGTGTATGATGTTGAGAATTTGGATGGTTTGGAGGTGATTGGCATATTAGAATGAATGCTATAAAATTGATTAGGTATAAATTGTTGAAATTATGGTTGAATTGGATGCTAGACCACTTTTGAGTATTACTTTCCCAAAAGGGAAACTTTATTTTTGTAGAACTTTGGATGTGATGATTTGGGCATGCTTATGTTGTTAAGATCATGTTAGAATGATTGTGGATGATATTTGATGTGTTAGAATGTGTAATTAGTTGTATGGATGCTTGGTTGATCATGTATGAAGTATAGTTTTGATGATCATACATGATAATGAATTATGGTTAGTGATTAGGAGACCATGATTGGGTTTGAATTTGGTTGTCACATATATGCTAGTAATGTGGTTTTGATTGTCATACACGCATGCAAATCCAAGGCCCATACTTAGTAGGATTGGCAGGGTTTAGGATGTGAGGTCGTGAGTGACTTCACATGGCATGTAGTTCATAATTAGACTTCGTATTAATTGTTTGATGTGATGTAATTATAATTTTTGAGCATGTTGATTATTTGAGATTTGCATGAGTGTATGATGATCTAATATGGTATGATGACCTAGGTAGAAATTGGGTTGATGATGTGATGCATGTGGATAACTTACATGATATTCATGTATGAAAGTTGATTTGCATGATTAAACAATATTTCATCTAATATGTCACCAACGGGTCAACTAGGTTAACCTAGGGTTATTATTTTTGTGGTACATGTACTTATGTACTTGTGTGTTCTAGGTAACCTTTGAAGGGTTGTCTTTGCATCTATCATGATCATTTATTCATTATCACTATACACCAGGTGAGTTCATGCCCCTCTATTTTTATAAACCTTCTTCTGGGGGAGGTAGCATACTTGTACTCAAACGTTATTTTATTATTATAAGTTATGTATGTTTTAACATAGTGCTTAATACCTTGAAAAGTCCTCACACTTTCGGATCGTTAATAATGGTAACTAGCGGGAAATCTTGGTTTACTACTGGGTGTGACGAGCCGCACCTGTGCAACTCGAGGTCAAACGGTGCAATTGTCCTAAACACAAACATCGTCACGACTTGGTAAGTCATGACAGGAGGCAACAACGCAACACAGTCAGCTTCGATCGCAAATCACTATGTTTTTTACTTGTGAATATAGACTAGCTATCTATTTCAATACACTTCTTATGTTATACACTGTTATATTTATGATAAACGCAAACTTTGAACTCACCAACCATTGTGTTGACATTTTTAGTATGCTATTCTCTGGTCATTAGCCCTGCTTGCCATTAGAGCACACCATGGGTCCAGCATGCATTCTAAGGCGTTATTTCATAGACATATTTTCTTGTCTTTTATGTATGGGTTTTTAAACATTGGGACAGTGCGTGTTTGCCATATTAACATTTATTTTACTTTGGGTTTGTCTTATTTTGCAAAATGCTTCCGCGTGGTTTTTAAATGTTTAAACTTGGTTGGTTTGTTTTGAATGTGGCATTTAGTGTCGTTCTGTGTAACTAGTGACTGTGATCCTGGTTTGTTCACATGCCTCGCAGTAAACTCCGCATGTGGATTTTGAGGGTGTGACACTCTTTGGCACCGCCAATTTATCCCAAGCCACCCATTTATTTTCAAATTCCCATTTACCCATTCCAAGGAACTTTCTTCTTATACCTTCAATAGCATAATAACTTTCATGGGAGCCTTAAAGATCGACATGTAATACAGAGGAATACTTCCTAACACACCGCTTTTATCACGTCAGTCTCCCACCAAAAGGATAAATGTTTTACTTTCCATGATGAGAGCCTTAAGCTATTCTTCCAATAACTAGTTTCTAATTTTTTACCAGACCCATATTTGACCTATCGGAACACCTAGATGGAAAAAAAGGAAGCTTGCCGGTTGACAATGTAGAAACCCGCCAAATTCTTAATTCAAATCCGCCCACACCACCCACATAACCTACTTTTATGAAAGTTTATCTTAAGGCCCAACACAAGATTAAAACATCTTAACATTCTAGCCAAATTCTTTCATTAGCACTTTACCATTCACTAGAAATTAACGGATCATCTGCATAGAAGGTGTGACGAATAGGTCTATTATTCGAAGCCAATTCCGTGAATACACCAGAATTGGTCATTGTTTTAGCCAGCCATCGTTTCAATAACAATAAGAGGACCATTCACATATTTCGACCCACCATAAAAGCCGACTGTTCATCACTAACAACCAAATGAATAACCTTTTTTAATTTTGTTTGCCAACACCTTTGAGAAGATTTTGCAGATGCGCCCAATTAGGCTAATGGGCCAAAATTCATGAAGAGCAAGCGGATTCGGATTCTTTGGGATTAGAGCAATAAAAGAAGAGTTGCAACCGTGTGATATCCGACCACCCGAGAATAAGTGCAACATGAGTTTAACAATATCATCTTCCATGATAGACCAGAAAGCTTTAGTGAAGTTAAAATTGAAGCCATCCAGCCCTGGGGCTTTATCCCCACCACACTCCCAAACCACACTCTTGATTTTTGAATTAGAAAAAGGCCTTATAAGAGACTCTACCATCTCGGGGAGAGTACCTAGAATCGATTATTTATAAAAGACGGTCGATTGCTACTTTGTTCCAAAAATCGGGCCTTAAAGTGCTTAAAAACCTTTTGTTTTATTTCCATAGGGTCCGTGGACCACCTTCCATTAATAGCCAAACTATTAATCTTTGAATCTTTTATATTACTTTTTATCACCTTGTTAAAATAGCCTGAGTTTTTGTCCCCATCTACAATCCATTTAACCTGAGCTTTTTGCATTGCATCTTTATTTTTAACTGCCTCCATGCATCTCAGTTCCTATTTCCATAATAATATATTCTCAAGTTCCTGGCCAGAAAGTTGTCTCCTCTCTGCTTACATTTCCAAGTTTAAGATTTTTGCTTCTAGGTCCTCCATCTTTACCATATCAGCCTTTTTACTTCCTTTTCTCCAATCTTTTATTGCTTCTTTAACATCTTTAAGTCTTAAGAAAAACATCCTATCCGGGAAACCACAGCTTGCTTGTGGCTAGTGGTTCTAAAATTCAGAGCAAACAAGCACTTTATCAATTTTACTAAGCTTAGCACCATTCGATGATATATAGGTAAAAAAACCTACCCCCATCACATACTAGTTCAAACCCACTTCATTGATGAAATAGTTAAAACACTGAGCACTTACATCACAAAACCTTGAGTTACAAAGGTCAGATGGATAGCGTACCTCGTTGAAGTCCCCAAGCAAAATCCACAGACTAGAGATATCCAACTTATGCGCGAGAAGTATTTTCCACAGATCAAGTCTTACACCCGGATCATTTGGACCATAAAAATTTACCACCACCAAGTCCTGATCAATCCCCTACGAACTCTTAACCATAAAAAGAAAATGTCGAATCTTAATAGAATACTTCTTCTTGAACATCGATGGGTTCCAAATTAAAACCAAACCACCAACCTGCCCTTCACAGCCACCCAATCTATTTCAACTTCCGTATTCCCCCATAACCCTAGGAAGTCGGCTTCCTTTTGGTTTTGTGTGTGAGTCTCCTGAATAGCAATGAATGACACATAATTCTCTTGTTTTATCTTTTGCACCCACGTCTTCGTCGAGCACCCTTTTATGCCTCTTAAGTTTAAAGATAACCAAGTCGTTAGGGAACATTTAGGGCTTCTTCTCCATTAATCAACTCTTTTATCTGCTGACAAAATCCATTGACTTTAAAACCAATATGTTTGCCAATAATACATGTATCTTCAACCTCCATGTCACCACTAGAACAACGATTGTTGCCACCCCTACTTGAGTGGTCATGAATACCTATCCTGCTAGAGTTATGAGCGTGAGCACGGATGGAGTGAATCAGAGTTGAACTAGGAATCCAGATTGAATCCTTCATCTTCAAGGAGTATCGGGGAAGCCTACCAACCACTTTTGCTTTTGAACCTGTCTTATGTGCCTGACCACTTGGGGCATCTTGGGCAACATCCATTTCTTTATTGAGATCAATAGAAGAACCAGTCGTAACCCTACTTGTGATATCACTAACCTCCTCAGTCTGCTCCACAAATTGGACCCGAGCAACACCACAATCTGAAATCAGCCCATACGTACTCTAATTATCTACTCCAGGCCCGTTCTGATTATCCATATCAGGCCCATTACCACCACCTCTGTAGATCTATTGTCATTATTTAACCCATTAATAGGCCCACCAATTTCAGGATCGTATGTGCTTCTCTCTCCACCTGACTTTCCAACTGCTTTTTTAATGCATGGTGCCACTTCCCATGCACATCTGTTGCTCTTCTCCATGTGTCGGCTTGGTGACATTAGGCACCAAACCGTCCTGCTCACCGGAACAAGCTTCGACAGTTCCACTTGCACTGAATTCACCTTCCTCCATATCCTCCAATCCAATTTCATCGTCTACTTGTCTCATATCTACATTATCATCATCCTCCACATCATTTGAATCGGATAGAACAGAGTTAAAATTAAAGCACCAATTATAACTTTCCTCTTTAACCCGTACACTATACATCTTACCTTCCACTAAATGTATCGATGTTCATCTATGAATTTTCCAGTCGAGATTGATACACAAACACACCCTAACAACAAGTAAACAATGAAGTTTTTTAACATTAAATTAGTTGTTTAACATGGTATGTTCATGGAAAATCACATGCACCACATTTAACAGCACCTTGAAATATTAAATGCTAATTATTTTCTATGTTTAACTTATATTTATATTTGATTGGTGTGGTTGTTGTCAAAACTTAATTAATATAGTATAGTAAGGTGTGATTAGAAAATAAATTAGGGTGTAATTAGAAAAACCCAAATAATAATTTAAGTAATGTAAGATAAATAAATTCATGTTAAAAGTTCATCTAATATATTGGTGTATTTAAGATGATCTAATTAATTTGTTCCGGATATATGTAGCTAGTCAATCATATATTTGTAGAACTAAACACTTATGGGTTAAGTTATAGTAAAAATTTATTTAATATTCTAAAATAGGGTGTAACTAGTAAATAGACCAGGGTGTAATTATAAATACCTTTATTTATCCCTTACTTATAAGGATATCTTCGTCACATTGTCAGAGGTCAATATGTAAAACTCACTTGATTGCTGATTGGTGCTAGCATTTCTGGTCCAAGCAATGTCAAATTTTTAAATGATAATTTTATGGAAATGAAATGGAAGTCCTTGAATATTTCGAATCTAATCGGCCTAATATCCAAAACCATATGTATAGGGCCAGCTAACTGAATCGTGACTTTTAAGCATGAAAATAAGACGGATATTAAGCATGTAACATGAGTATATTAGGATGATAGTATGTACTTTCGTTAAATCACAAGTTTTCTAAATGTACTATTGTAATGCTTTGGATGCACCGTATAATTATATAGGTCATTTACGTGTCCGGATCTCTTGACACATCATCGTAGAATTAGATATGTCATTATAATTACTTTACATGTATCATTATAATATATTTGTCACTTTGACCCACTACTGTAATAGTTTATAAACACCATCAAGAGTGTTTGAAGTTATATGAAATATACTAATACCATACTCAAGATAAATATAATATATAAAATTACCTTTACAAAGAAAATAATGAAGCACACGAAAAGTCAAAAACACATATGGACGGTCCCTATAACATACTTATATTGTAGTTTTGAACTTCAAACTTCCATTAGTGTAACACTCGCCCATTTTCAAACTAGAAACCCAAACCTGAACCCGCTTGAGTTAATCTTGTCAATCAAATTTATTGTTTAGTCATTTTATATATTTTTAAGTTTCAAATATAATAAATATATCACTTAATCATTTTAATTTAATATTATAATTTATAAAATAAATTTTATAAATTTTGAAAAGTTATTAATAATTATAAGATTTTAAATATTTAATCAAATTACAAAGTTTTTGTGAGATTTATAAAGTGTATAAAGATTTTATAAGAAAATAAGTTGATTAAATTAAAATTAAGGTTTTAATAAATTAAAAGTTTAAATTGTAATTATTATTTTATTTATTTTATTTTATTTAATTTTATATTTATTTCAAATTTCAATCATAACTTCCTTTTGAAAGACTTCTAATTCACCATTAACATCATTCATAACCCTCCTAACCTCAATTATAAAAGCAAGTTTTAAATCTCACTTTTCATTTGCTCATTCTCCAAAAATCTCGCTCGCATATCTTTCTTTCATCCATTGGTCTTGATCAATTTAAAAAATTTTCTTTTACAATAAATTTCAAGAATAATTTAATACTAAGTAATCTTATATTGCATTTTATATTATGCATTTCTATATTGTTTCAATCATCCTAACATCCAATGTTCTCATGACTTTATGTTCTTAATTTTATTATTTCTTCTACTAAATCTCTTTTAATTTTAATTATTATCATTTGATTATTAACCTTCTAACTTTCACTAACCTTATAAAAATCACTAATATTCCTAAATCAAGCAAAAAACACGCTAACGTAAACAAAGAATCCGTTTACATGTGGACGGCTATGTCACCGCATTCGGGCATTTCCACAAGATTATTTCGCTAAATGTTGGTTATACCAAAGTCTTGGAATATTTTTTTATAACTCAAATGAAGTCTAATATACCATATATCGACATAATAAATTTTTTTAATGTTAAGTCGGTTTTTTTAGGATCGATAAACATCCGAGCATGCTCTTGACGGAAGGATGAACAACCAAAACTAAAAGTCAAATCAATAACACGAACTATCAAATGTTGGTTTCATTGATAAAAACCTAACAATTACAAGCTCGTTACAACATAAGAATCAAGACTCTTGGCAAGGGGAAGATCGAGCATGATCTCCCCTCTCATCCGGCAGCCTTAGGCTCTGGGCAGACTTCCTCTCAATCCTTAATCTCTCTACACATTGAAACTGGTATATATAGGCCTCGGCCCATATTAGATGCGACTGGGCCCATTCGTGCGATTGGACCATGCGTATGGTTCAATCGTACGACTGGACCATGCGTATGGTTCAATCGTACGACTGGACCATACTTATGGTTCAGTCTTACGAATGTCCCAAACGCATCTCTCAGTCACACGGCTGGTCCATTAGCATGGCTCAGTCGTACGACTGAGTCTCATTCGCATATGCTCCTGCGAATGACCTAGTTTCATGTGTTTACAACATATCAGATGTATAACATTAAGCCTAGACTATTCGACAAGCGACGGACACACTATATATGACTATATATGCTCCAACAAAATCCCCCTTGTACATTGCTTGCGAATAGTAGATAACACCTCTTACAATCTTCAGTCAATCTTTGCTCTGGTTGCCAATAGAATCAAACGAAAACCATATTAGCCAACGTTGCCGATCCGTCAGGTTACTACCATATCCCTGAAAATGAATTTAGGCATAATAGCTTTCGTTTACTTTGTAGAACACTATCATAGCAGCAAGATTCCCCATATGACTGATTTTTCCAGATAATTACATGAACAGTTTTCCATTGCTTCAATCTTCACACATGCTAACTTGATTAACATCACCACCTGCAGAATTCCCCCTCACATTCAGCATATCTCAATATATAGACATTGTGCTCTCCTTATGTCTTGACACGGTGTATTGGGCAAAAGGTTGAAGGTTCCAATCCACAGCTGACAATATCAACCAAATCAACATGCACGAAGATTCATCATTGGAAACCAGTTCACATCATCACTTTCTGATTGCGTCTTCACTTTCTATATACAAGGATTTCCCCTAAGAAGCAGAATCCTTTCTGTGCGGATAAATATAACTTGATTGGGCCATAAGTAGTCAGATGCTCCTGACTACCCCACAAAATCAATACCAACTGCTGAGATCTTCTCTTCTCTCTTTCGTGTTCCAATTACATTCACCTATTTTGGAAATCCGACGAATAATAGGGTACACATCGAACTTATTTGACAAACGAACCTCTGGGTGAATATGCTTTGCTCATCTTCAAATCTATGCAAGAAGCTGTTCCAGACTTCTTTTTTTTGGTCTGGAACAAATGCGGATGAGTCAATGCGGATGGCTCATTCGTGCGATTGAACATACGACTAGTCCAGTTGCACGACTGAACATACGACTGTCCAGTCGTATGAATGGCTCATTCGCATGGTCCAGTCGTACGAATGGTCCATTCGCATGGCCCAGTCGCATGAACGGGTCTGCACGTAGATTTTCAGATCTGCAGCCGCCAGGGCTGCCCAAAACCCTAATCTGACGAATTCAACATGAACCGAAACAAAGTAGACATCATCAGATTCGAAAGGGTGATAGGAACGTGGTTTCGAATTCGATTTCAACATAGAAGCAACACAAGTAACAAGATCTGAGCAAAACACGAAGAACACGAAGTGGGTTTAACGTCAAGATCTGGAATTCAATCCAGAAATCAAGAGCTCGGGTTGCTAGAATGATTGTTAGATCATTCCAGCAGTAACCGGCTCTGATACCAATTGTGAAGTCAGTTTTTTCTCCGGATCGATAAACATCCGAGCATGCTCTTGACGGAAGGATGAACAACCAAAACCAAAGTCAAATCATCATAACACGAACTATCAAATATTGGTTTCATTGATAAAACCTAACGATTACAAGCTCGTTACAACATAAATCAGACTCTTGGCAAGGGAAGATCGAGCATGATCTCCCCTCTCATCCGGCAGCCCTAGGCTCCGGGCAGACTTCCTCTCAATCCTTAATCTCTCTACACCATTGAAACTTGTATATATAGGCCTCGGCCCATATTAGATGCGACTGGGCCCATTCGTGCGATTGGACCATGTGTATGGTTCAATCGTACGACTGACCATGCGTATGTTCAATCGTACGACTGGACCATACTTATGGTTCAGTCTTACGAATGTCCCAAACGCATCTCTCAGTCGCACGGCTGGTCCATTAGCTGGCTCAGTCGTACGACTGAGTCTCATTCGCATATGCTCCTGCGAATGACCTAGTTTCATGTGTTTACAACATATCAGATGTATAACATTAAGCCTAGATATTCGATAAGTGATGGACACACTATATATGACTATATATGCTCCAACATTTAACCCATTTCATGCTTTAACAATTTAAAAGTGCACATAAGTACCTTACTATAATTTTGGCCGAATATAGTCTGACTTCAACTAACCATAACTTGGTCATAAAAAATTAATTTGAGTAACTCAGACTCCAATATTAATTTCATTGAATTAAGTTTTTTAACTATGGTTTTTACGTCTTCAAGCTCAATCGGATGACTCAGCAATAGCTTTCACAAGAAGTACGCATTTCAACACCTTCTATCTTGTGCTACTGTTTTGACTTATTTAAGGGTCTTTTATATAAGTATTTCTAAATGAAAGTCATCCAGGAGACTCTGAACTAGTCAACTGTAAATTTTTATAATTTTTTGAAACCGTTTGCTATTTTTAAAACCTGTTTAAAACACGTACCAAACATTCTATCCAGAATCTAAAAATTGGTGCAATAATCTTTTTTAAGCTACGTTTCACATTTTGGCATTCTCTAAACGTCCTAACTACTGTAATTAATTCCTACCACAAGTTATTGTTATTTTATCTTTTAGGATATCACCTTTGACTCTTGAACAACCAAGCTTTCTTATGTACTCTACAACCATCATTATACAATGTGACTTTTCCATACTCCTTTTTACTAAATTTCACACCTTTTGGGTGAAACATGTTAATCGTATAATTATACACTACTTGTAATGCACGAGCAATTCATTTAAACTTGTCATGGTCATTTGGGATATTCGTGAGTCTTATATGATAGTCATCTTGTAGAAACAATCATTAACTATTGCTAGCCTAGCAACGTCATAGATCTATGGGCTTGACAAGCCTATTTGGTGCTAAAGTCGAGTTATTTTCGGCTTCCGATAACGTATTCTTGTTCATCATGAGAATCAAGTACACTTAGCTAATCGTTTATCTTACTATGGCCAATCTTTGTCGGGGTTTGATTGTATCATTATGCTATCTATATTCTTGCATTATTTCTTAACCTATGACATGAATTACCTCTTAAAAGTTGTTTTATACATATGTACAAATTCATAGAACTCAGCACATTATATGTTGACCTTATTTTTAACATGTTTCAGCATGCTACTTTGAGGAATTTTCTTGCTCATCACTACTACAAAAGACCAAAACTGACCAAAATTTACGACCGTAAAAAACAGTCGCAAAATTAGCGACTATATAGCGACCAAAATCACATGGTCGCAAAATTACCGACTAAACCAACTTGGTCGTTTAATTAGTGACCAAAGCCAAATTGGTTGTAATATCAATGACCAAAACAAAATCGGTCACCAAATTAACGACTAAAATATAATTGGTTGCAAAAATATCGACGGTGTTTTATTCAATCGCCAAATGGTGGTAAATATAGCCACCGTAAAAAACGGTCGCAAAATTAGCAACTGTATAGCAACCAAATTCATTGGTCACAAAATTACCGACCAAAACGAACTTGGTTGTAAAATTAACGAATAACGCCAAATCAGACGAAAATTAGCGGCCAAAACATAATCGGTCACAAAATTAACAACCGGAATAGAATGGGTCTCAAAAATAGCGAGTAAGTTTTATCCGTTACAAAATGTGATAAATATAGTGACCAAATTTGTTTTGGTCACAAATGCAGTTGTTAATTTAATTAATTAATAAAATGATAAAATAAATTCTAAGTTGGTCACAAAAACGGCCGTAGAAAAACTATTTATTTTATTATTCAATGAATAACATGACAAATATAATCTACACGTATGGTAAAAGCTAACTACATATGTATGAGTGATTAAAATATTTTTGTAAACACATAATATCCAGAGATTTATATGTAGTTAAATCAACTAAATAATTCTTATTTCATATTTGGAATATGACATGGCAAAATTAAAAAAAGCATACATTTAAAAATGTATGATATGTGTAAATATTAAATAATACTACATACCTAAAATATTTATTAAATATGTTAAACAATAGCATGCCATGAAATTAAATATTACAACAAAAGTAAAATAATAATGGTTAGTTAGGGCAATTAAGGTCAATCAGGATCGTTTTTGGTCTTTAATAGTCGTTAATGATCAATTAGAGAACTGATAAACAAATGGGGTTTTTGATGTTCATTTGGGTCTATTCATAACTAGTTATGATATTATTGGTTGTTTAAAACTAACAATTAAATTAATTAATGATCAATTAGGGCATATATATAGTTAGTTAGAGACATTGATGATTCTTTAAGTCTTGATTGTTAATTAGATCTATTACTGCTCTAACATGGTCAATATATCACTAATTGTTAATTATGATTATTGGTGCTCAGGTAAAGTAACTTATAGTCAATGAAGTTTAATTAGGATCAGTTATAGTCATTGATTGGTTAATTGTTGTTAATTACCCCTAAGTAAAATTATTGTCTTTGAAGGTTAATTCGAGTTAATTATGGTCATCTATAGTTAATAGAAGTTGTTGAGATTTAATTAGGAGCATTCATGATCATGTTAGTTATTTTTTTTAACGATAAATGTACAACCCTGCTTCGAATGATAGGTGTTATCTTAATCGGGCCCACCTATCCGTTCCCAACCGGACCGCACCCCTCGAAGGAAACTCATTACTGAGGAAACCCCTAGCTCAATTCTAAGTGTTTTGCCCAGAGTGAGACTTGAACACATGACCTCCCTTTTATTTACATTTCATGGGTATCTCACCTTAACCGGTTAGGCTAAGGATCATTGGTATCATATTAGTTATTATTCTTAATTGTGACAATAGGGTCAATCGTAGTGATACATTGTCAAATATAGCTATTAATAGTCTAGAAAATATATGTGGCAATTAATTTTGCTTGTCAGAGTGTTGTAACTTATAATTAATCTTGGGGAATCATTAAATCACACACAACACACACACATATATATATATATATATATATATATATATATATATATATATATTATATATATAATATTCTTTAATAAGATATAAATGTAATTTTTAAGTGACAATAAATTATCTTTTTTGAACGGAAATATACAATCGTACTTTGAATGACATGTATTATCTTAATCGGACCTACATATCCCTTTTCCAGCAAGGACTGCACCCCAACCCGCTCATAGAAAATCCATAACTATAAACATCTGCTCAACCTGGAGCATTAACTTAGAGTGAGACTTTAATTCAAAACCTCCTTATATTTAATGTCTTGCATGTCTAACTTAACCATAAATTTTCTTTTTAAGTTAACCCGTTCAATAAAATATTTTGGTGATATAACATAAAATAATAAGTTTTTTAAAAATAAAAAATTAAATAAGCCATTAAAACTTTTTTTTGAAATAAGCATTGAAAGATTGTACATATCAAGAATTAAGTCCACTTGTGTTGGTGACCCTACATTTGAAACACACACAACCCAAGTCGATCTGAAGCATCCACCATAAACTGATGCTTTATCTTCATCTTTTTGAAGATATAGTTTTCTTTCACATATAACTCCCCCTTCAACAACCCCTTCAACAACTACCGAGAAAAATGCGATGATAAAGACCTATCTCTCCACGTTTCAACCATCGATTACTACCTCTCAAACACTCTGGTTTACCCTCACAAAACCCCCATCGCACAAGCTACTGATTGCTCCTTGTTCTGGTACCCTCACGAAGTCCCCCATCGCCAAGCTACCATAGTCCATCTCAATTGTTCTAAAATACCGGTGAAGAACCACCGCCGCAGACATTATGAGTCGATTGGAACCATCAAGTCATCTAAGCAAGCGTGTGTTGTTCAAGAGCTCTAATTCCTTCTGTCTACAATCTGAAATTGTTTTGTTACATTAATGTACCATTCACTTCATGGTTTTTGCAAAGTTCTTCCTAAATTAATTTATTTTCTTTGATTTTGTTTCGAAAACTCACCTTGCTGTGATTAGAAACCAAAGAACATACTAAAGATTTGATATATTATAGGTGTTGAAGAAATTTCAAAGTCTTGCAATTGAAGGAGAACAACTTGTGTTGATACATGTATGTCCCTAGATCGTGATATGTGATGTAATAGATCTTGTTTGGTATGATTAATGAACTGATATGATAGTCTGTTGGTTATAATGTTTAATAGTTCATTAATGAGTCGTAAATGAATTGATTGGGTTTATGATTACTTGAATGATTACATATAATATTAATTAACTAAAACATTCAAACTTAACTTAATGAAGTTCCCATGCGAATGGCTCATGCGAATGAACCATACACATGAGAACTTCACACGATTGACTCAGTCGCACGACTGAACCAGGAGACTGGATCAGTCGTACGACTGTAACATAAGATTGGCTCAGTCGCACGACTGAACTCAGTCGCCCGAATGAACCAACCGCATGGTTCAATCGCACGACTGAACCAAACTAATGGTTCAGTCGCACGATTGAATAGTGCCAACCTATAAATACAACTCAATTCGTGAAAAACATGGACATTCGATCAAGTACGATTCAATCGAACCCTAGCCGTCCAGAAACCTTCCAAATCGTTCTCCAAGTTCATAGAACACATTAGATCGATTCCTTATCGATTTCTAACGTTAGTTTCAATCCTTGATTGATTCTTCGTGTGTTCTCACTGATTGGATCGCCAATCAAATAGGATTCCGCACTATTTGATCCGGTATACACGTGATCTCTAGGTATTTCAGTCGAATACCAGGTCCTAACAAGTGGTATCAGAGCTATTGGCTCTTGATTACGTGTTGATTCAATCAAGATTGCATAAAGTTTGTGTTTTTACACTAAAAACGCAATCTTTGGCATCAAAAGTGATCTTGGAAGTTCCCTGCTCATCGACGTTTGGTTTCTACGGACTTAGGCAATTAGAACTTGTGAAATTTCGAATTTTTACGGCTGAAACCCGTCAAACCTAGAAATTTTCGCAAACAGCAGCTTCATCGCACGACTGACTCATTCGTACGACTGGACTCCATTCGCACTGCTCATACGCACGATTGGACCTAGTCGCACCTTCATTCGGCCGATTGAACCGTTCGTTCGCATAGCTCATACGCACCAGATTCATTCGCACGACTGAACCAATCGCCCAGTTCATTCGCACGATTGAACCAATCGCAGAGCTTATACGCACGATAGCTCATTCGCATCCTTCAGTCGCATCAGTGAAAGTTTGTTTGATTAGATTATAAGTTTATTCATCATGGAAGATCAGATGTCAGCCTTTACTGCTGGGAAGGACTCAAGGATACAGAATCTGTTGCTGCTTGAGAGTGAGGTGGGGAATCACAATAAACCACCAAAGCTTTTGACTTTAGATGAGTTTCCCCACTGGAAACAACGTTTTGAGATCTACCTTAATGGAGTAGATCCTAATCTGTGGGAAGCCATTGAGATAGGCTATAGTACACCGGTGGGAGCTGATGGGGTTAAACTAACATTAAGCGGGATGACAGACGCACAGAAAGTAAAGTACAATGCAGAGAAAAGAGTTTATGCATTGATCACTCAGTCTATCCCCAAAGACATATTCCACCAGTATTCCGAGAACAAGCAGCTCTAAGAAACTGTGGGATGCGCTAGAGAAGAGATATGATGGTAATGCATCATTGAAGGCAATCAAGGCAAAGGAGTTAAAGAAGGAATTCGATAACTTCTCATCAATTGGTAATGAAGTTTGGACGAAGTCATAGATAGATTCTACCACTTGATGAGCGAATTGCATACACATGGAGTGGCTACTACCATGGAAGAAAAGTAAGCAACTTCGCAGACGGGTTGCCTGATAAGTGGGCTACATTCGTGTCTAACCTGAGACAGAATGGAATCCTTGTAAAGCTGGATATAAATGACTTCATTCTTAAGTTGCGAGAAGAAGCACTAAGGATGAAGTATAGAGCTCAGAAGTCTTCGTACACACAAAATCCAGCTTTATACAACGCCACGCCTCAAGCTAAGACATCTGGAGCACCCCTCCAGACTGCTTTTGTGTCTAGCTCGTCAGGTCCCTCACATGCTTCTCCTTCTGGATCAGACACGTCTGGGTCATCATGTACCCATCATATTGGATCAGAAGCAAACGCTACCAACTGAAGACGAGAACTTCGGTAATGTGACCGTGGAAGTAGCACGAGAGCATATGGATCTCTTAGCAGCAGTGGTTCATTCATATGATGGACTTGTTGCTGGGAAGATTGGAAACTGCCATCTGGCAGATGAGGACTACGAGCAGTGGATGAGATGGAGCTTGAAAGAATGGATATAATGTGGGCCTTAGCAAGTGCTGTTCGGAGGGCGAAGAAGTTTGTGAAAAAGACTGGACAGAACTTGGTTGCTACTAAGGACACCACCTTTGGCTTCGACAAGAGTAAAGTGACCTGCTTTAACTGTGGTGAGAAGGGGCACTTCAAACGAGAATGTGTCAAGCCAAAGAAGACGGGGAATGGGAACCCGTTCTCATCATTTACTCGCCAGGACAAGCAACCCTCTAATTCTACTTCATCACAAGGATCCAAAGCACTAACTGCTCATGATGATGAAGGACAGGATTGGAGTTTCAGGTTTGTCTCACCAGGAGAATCTAACATTGCCAGTGTCGAGGATATTGACGATGATTCTGCGAGTGAAGGTGATATAGCATTTGAAATTGCAATGTCACATAGTGAAGAAACAATTGCAGCCGAGGTCAGCTACAAGCCAATGAGGAAGTTTCCACAATCAGAGACCAAAAAAGCCAGATTTATCTTAACTCCCTAAAGACCTAAGAAACAAAGGGCAGTTTATAAGTCGAAGTTAATTCTAAACAGAAACTGCATAGTTTGACTAGCTCTTCACACATAGTTTCAACACTTTAGTGAGAGAAGGATAACGGGGAGGGATTAGGCTACAAAGTGGTTCCACCACCACCTGAGACCTTGATGAACACCAAGTCTAGACCAGTAAATAATACCCCATCAAGGATCATGTGGTGACCACTCCTCTTGTTACTGATCCAGACACCTCATGTTCATCTACTGAATCTGGTAAGAAACAAAAGGAGGCCACTTCAAAGGCAAAGGGTAAATTGCCATGTGTTAACCTGGAAATGAATTTGAAAAGTTAATTTAAAGTCAGGGTCAAATAGAGTCAAATCAGAACCTAAAGGACTTCAAATGTTACTTTTTCACATGCTTCAAGTCAAAAACCAGTTAACCAAAAAGTAAAACAGGTTAAATCAGTAAATTTGTTACACCAGAGAAAACATCAAACATCCAAGAGTCAAAAACTAAAGTGATTGATGTTACTAGAGTGTCACGCACTTCTCCACAAAGAAAGTCTACTCATAAAGTTGATAGCAGGTCATGCTACAACTGTGGAGAATGTGGACACATTGCTTCCGACTGTCATTTCTATCAGACACCTAGGAAGAAGATTGATCTTCTGGACTCTAGACCTAGGTCTTCTAAGCGGAGTTCTCTAACTCCACCTAGAAGAGCTAGTGAACCTAAAGTCCAACCTGTAAGCCAGACGACTGTTTATCATAAACAGGCATTGCACAAATCTGGCTTATGGAAAGAAAAATCCACCCTCGTGTCTGATACTGATAACAAGAAGGACCTGAGCTACCCTCACCTTCTAAGGGTCAATGGGTGGAGTTTATGATGTGTGATGCCTCTGGGAAACCCAAGACAGTCAAAGCTTGGGTTCCTAACCTAAACTGATTCATTTACTTTGTATGTGCAGGGTGTTCGATATAGTGCTGAGACTAACACGTGGATTATAGACAGCGGAGCATCCAGGCACATGACAGGAAATAGAGCCCTTTTATCTAACGTCAAACAAATAAAAGGAGGGCATGTTTCCTTTGCAGGAAACAAAGGAGGCTATATCACAGCTCAGGGAGAAGTGGGAAATCAGAAAGTTAAGTTTGATAAGTGAACTACGTTCAACAACTTCAGAACAACTTACTTTCTGTTTCCCAAATCTGTGATAAAGGATTTAAAGTCGTCTTCGATAACCAGAAGTGTTACGTGCTGAAGAAAGAATATATGATCCCAGAGGACCAAGTTCTGATGACTGCTTCAAGATATAAAGACCTTTATGTCTTGGATCTGTCAACAGCTGCCACAACGGATCATGAGGTTCAGTGTTTCTTATCTAAAGCTACTGAGAGGGACTCCATCTCCTGGCATCGGAGAATGGGACACATTAGTCAAAGGAAGATGAATCATTTGATTCAGAAGGATTTAGTTAGAGGAGTGAATGTCAAGAACTTCCAACTTCCTGACTTTTGTGTAGCTTGTAAGAAAGGCAAACAGACAAAGAAGTCTCATAAGGAAAGAAAGTTCATTCAATAGAACTTCCTCTTGAGCTTCTTCACATGGATCTGTTTGGTCCAGTTAGTACAAGGAGCATTGCAGGCGACGCGTACTGTTATGTGGTCACTGATGACTACTCAAGGTTCACTTGGGTAATGTTTCTGAAATCAAAATCAGAAACTTTGGAGACATTCAAGAATTAGTAACCACACTGGAATCACTCTACAAGCTCAAAGTTCGACAAATACGCTCAGACAACGGACAGAATTCAAGAATCAAGGGATGGAGGCATACTGCAAGGAAAAGGGAATTGTGCATCAATTCACTTCTGCCTACACACCTCAGATGAATGGCGTTGCTGAGAGAAAGAACAGGAGTTTGATAGAAACAGCCCGGACTATGCTGGCAGACTCGAAACTGCCTATCCAATTCTGGAACGAGGCAGTGGCAAATGCGTGCTATACACTGAACCGAGTCCTAATAGTCAAGCGCCACGGAAAGACATGTTATGAGCTACTTCAAAGACGCAAACCGAATTTGGAGTATCTTGAACCTTTTGGCGCACCGTGTACACTTCTGAAGAAGACACAAGAAGGAAAATTCAGCGAGAAGGCAGTTGAAGGAATTTTTCTAGGATACAACATACCGAACAAGCGAGTTTACAATAACTCAACGGGTCTTGTAGAAGTGTGGTGTAATGTCGACGTTCAGAGATATACCACACCACCTACAGGCAAAGGACCTGCATACTTCTTCGATTATGATGGATTCTTCAAATCCTTCAACATCCCTCTCTCTCCCTCGGATGATGAGTTAGCTACTAGGATGATGTATGATATTCTAAATACTCCATCCAGCACACAGGGAGAGTCATCTACTCAGTCAGAAGGGTAGTCGATGAAAGTGACTCCTCCTCTGAAGATGAAACTGAAGCAGATGACCAGAACAGTCAGGAGGAACAGGTTCCAGTTCCTGAAAGTCCACAAGCATCCACAAGTGATGCACCCTCGACTTCGGAACCTCAAACTCCAACCTCCTCAGATGCAGACCAAAATGTTCACAATCTTGGTTCGGAGGTGACTGTGCCGACTACTCCAGGATCACGACTAAACGTCTATCATCCCCTTGACAATGTTATTGGAGATGTCCGATCAGGAGTACAAACCCGAAATCAGCTATACTCAGCTGATTACGCCTCAGTTATGGAGAAGGGTTACATTCATGATGGTGCTTATCGATGTTTTGTCTCGCAGGTTGAGCCAAAATATGTCAGTGAAGCACTAAATGATGAGGCGTGGGTGAGTGCCATGCAAGAAGAACTTCTGCAGTTTAAGAAGTTAGGTGTATGGACTCTGGTTGATAGACCTAAAGGTGCTAAAGTCATTGGCACCAAATGGGTACTAAAATGTAAGAAGGATGACCAAGGAGTCATTATAAGGAACAAAGCTCGACTGGTGGTTCAAGGTTTTCGCCAAGTCGAGGGATTGACTATAATGAGGTTTTGCACCCGTGGCAAGGATGGAAGCTATTCGTATCTTCCTTGCCTATGCCTCGTACATGAAGATTAAAGTCTACCAATTAGATGTGAAGAGTGCATTCCTTCATGGAGAATCAGGGAAACAGTCTATGTAAGTCAACCCGAGGGATTTGAAGACCCTTATCATCGGATAGAGTTTACAAGCTCGACAAAGCTTTATATGGGCTTCATCAAGCTCCTCGAGCTTGGTATGAGAAACTCTCGACTCATCTTGTGAAACACGGCTTTCGCAGGGGAGTCATTGACTGTACACTGTTTATTAAAGAAAAGGATGGTGACCTACTGCTTGTACAGATATATGTTGATGACATAATCTTCGGGTCAAAGAACGAAGAGTTATGCAAAGAGTTTGAAGCAGTGATGAAGAAAGAGTTTGAGATGAGTGCGATGGGGGAGATGAAGTTCTTTCTCGGTTACAGGTGGATCAAACACCTAATGGGATCTTTCTACATCAGACCAAGTATGTAGGAGACATTCTCAGTCGCTTTGACATGGAGAATGCTTCTGCTGCTGGGACTCCACTTGCTACGAATCATGATATAGCACCTGATGAGAATGGAGATCTTGTAGATGCCACTATGTACCGAGGAATGATTGGATCTCTCATGTATCTCACTGCCTCAAGACCTGATATCATGTATGCTACATGTTTATGTTCCAGATATCAGGCTAAACCTAAGGTCAATCATCTGATCGGGGTCAAAAGGATCTTTCGCTATCTAAAGGGTACACCCACACTGGGTTTGTGGTATCCTCATGATGACGATTTTGAGCTCACAGCGTATAGTGACTCGGACTATGGAGGCTGCAAAATGAACTACAAGTCTACATCAGCAGGGTGTCAATTCTTTGGGAGAAGATTAGTTACATGGCAGTGTAAGAAGCAGACATCGGTTGCATTGTCAACCTGTGAAGCCGAATATGTTGCTGCTGCAAGTTGCTGTTCCCAAATCATTTGGATTCAACAGCAAATGCGGGATTACGGTTTGAAATTCTCGTCTACTCCTATTTTTGTTGATAACTCTGCTGCAATTGCAGTAACCAAAAATCCGGTTCAACATCCTAAGACCAAACACATCGGTATTAAATACCACTTCATAAGAGACTGTTTTGAAAAGACCTTAATAGATGTGGTTAAAATTAATACTGATTTTCAACGTGCTGACCTCTATACAAAAGCCTTTGATAAACCACGTTTTCAATACTTGCTAGAGGTCAACGGCGTTAAAAGAAAAGTGAGGTAATTCCTGATGAGAAATGTGTAGTCCGATGTAGTTTCGTTAATGTTTATTTTATTTTATGTTTTTGTTTCTTTTCTTTTGTCTGTTATATTTAAACTCATGTTATCTTGCTGTTTATTAAAATCCAAAATAATTAAATCCGAAATGATTTTAGTATTTTAGGGGGAGAATATGTCAGCAAGTTAATATTAAAAAAAAAAAGAGGGGAGAAGGGTAACTAGCTGAAATAAGGTAGATTGTGTCTGTGATACTGATTCAATACCTTTGGAATATGATAGTACACAGGAACAAATCAAGAGGGATTTTAAAATTTAAGGTTTGAAAAGATGCAAAAGTTCAAAGTATAAGTCTGTGTAGTCTAAGCAATATAAAAGGGAAAATGATAGAAAACTGGCAACTCCTAAGGTGACACAGAGAAAGTAGACTTAGAGGCTGCTAGACCACAAATGATATGTTGGTAGATTCAACACAATAGACAATTAGACCTGATTGGTGATCTCAAGATCAAACTAAGTTGTTCAACTGACTGTGGGCTTCCATCTTATCACTGGTTAACACAATCAAATATATTCCAATAAGGGGTAATGAGCATTTAAATGCCACAAAAGTGTGCGGATGACCATAATTAGAGCAAAGCAAGAAAAAATGAAGACAAATGCAATAAAGCTAATGACTCATGTTGTTGGTGCATATTGTGTCAAATAAAAGCTGCTCTAACAAGGAGATAGGTTGTGTGCCTCTCTGCTGTGCGATGGCACTGACCTGAGGATAAGCATAACCTAGATATTCTAGAATTCATTGTTGTTTGCCGCCTCTCTGCTGTGCGATGGCACTGACCTGAGGACAGGCTTCTCTTTGAAAGCTCTAAGAATAGTCTCTTCTTGTAATAATACCCGTAGACCGCTCAAAACCTCTGAGGAATGTTGATTACCATATAAGTGTGGGATCCACAAATGTTAGCTGAAATAATTAAACCTAAATCAGTCACCAGTCTGCGTCAAAAGTCTGTGTATGGATTTAAGTGGACAAACATACTGACAATCTTAGTGGCTACATTCTCAAAAGTTCAAATCAATGTGAAATCTAAGAGTTTCAGTATGATTTCCTTAAGTTGCTAACGACTCTGGATGAACACCGAGAATTTAAGCATCAAAGAGCTTTTATAACAAGTCCCAAAATGATTTGATATTCCTGTATGATTCCAAAATTGAGTTGGTCCAGATATGATCAATCTAAGTTAAAGCTGTCTACTCCTAATCAAATCCCTTAGATTTCCATCTTAGGGTTTTATCTCTCACAAAAGTCCAAACATAAACTTTAGTTGTGTAGTTAGTTTAAGTTCCTATGTTTATCTTTTAATTTGTGTGTCTGTCGGACTACATCAGGGAATCAGAAGGGAATTAACTTACCTAAAAAGGTCATGTCTGAGATGGCCACATGGTTTTCAAATTTAAAAGGTCACGTCTGAAGTGACTGAATTGGTTAAGAGCTTACAATGTTATTATCAAAAGTGAAAAGGGTCTGAATAGTAAATGTTAAAAATGACTGTAAACTCACAAAGTGTGACCCATTCGCACTAGTGGATCATGGTTATCGACCAACTATGCGAATGGCTTCCAATCGGCCGAATGGACATGAAATTGATCCATTCGACCGAATGGAAGGGGGAGAATGAAACAGTAGACCGACTGAGGCTCAGTCGGTCAACTAAGGGGCGAATGAAGGAGACCGAATGAGTCAGTCGACCGACTGAGACTCAGTCGGCCGACTGAATGCGATTGACTAGGCCAATCGTACGACTGAACCTCAGTCGCCCGATTGAACTGAGCGAATGAGGCCAGTCGGCCGAATGAACCTAGGTTCAGTATTTAAGGTCTTAGTCGATCGCATCTCACTCATCACTCCCAAAACCCCCAAATCGCGTTCATTACCGTTACCCTGTCGAAATTGCCACCGATTCTGATATACATTGCGGTTAAGATTCTTACATTCCAGTGACGTTTTACAGGTACACTACTCCTTGAATCCTACCAAAATCAGTACATCACCGAACTACAATAGCGACATTGGATTGAATCAAGAACCGAACTGTGAATTGACCTAATCACCTATGTAAATGAAGCAAAATGTTAAAATTGAGTTTAATAGGTTATTAGTGACAAGTAGACGAGGCTAATGGACCATTACACACTGTTAAAAGACTTAGATTGGTCAAGATTCGACCCACAGGCGATCGAACAGTGGGGCAAGCGACTGGTCGTTCGAATGAACTCCAATCGCACGATTGAACCTTGCGATTGGATCATTCGACCGACTGAACCACCCGAATGAGTCCAGTCGGCAGATTGAACTCAATCGCATGTCTCAATCGGCCGATTGAACTCAATCGCATGTCCTCAGCAGCCGATTGAACTCAATCGCATGACTCAACAGGCGCGCTGACTTCAGTCGCATGATTCATTCGCACGAATGAATCAAAATGACTTTCAACTTTACACTTAGAACAGAAGTTTTCATGTCTTATGTATTAATAGTTCTATGTCTTGTGTGTTACAGATAAATGGCAGAAAAGTGGACCATAAATCCAAAGCACAACATCTGTGCCCATTTGGATCACACCACCAGGAACGGGGCTGAGTTTACCGACATAATAGCATTTCTGAGACGGTCCCGGATCTATAAGGCGATCTCCACTCCTTGCACGCCTTAGATCACTCCATCAGGCATTCTGGGAGAATGCCTCGTGGACCGCTCTCGTGAGCCTTACTGTATCAGGAGCTCCATACTGGGCATGATATTGAGATCTCTGCTGCCGACATTCAGAGGGTCCTAGAGTTCGGGGAGGACGCTGATCATCCTACAAAACTACATCCATTGACAGTGAGAGGATGCTTCCTAAGGATAAAGTACGCTGGGGATATCAACTCAGTGTGCTCAACAAGAGCAACCTGAGCCCCCAGTACAAGTACTTAGCACACGTGATCCTAAGTGTGTAGCTTCGAGGAGGGGTGGGTTTGACGACCTCTCAGACCAGATTCAAAATGCCTACGTGGCACTGGTTCTGAACCACCCCTTCAGTTTTTCCAGCATGATATTCTCCTACTTGGTGGAGAATTGGAGGTAAAGGGAAAGAGGGGTTCTGTATGTACCCCAGATTCTTACAGCTCGTCTTCAACGAGAAGCTGCCACAGTTGCCCAAAGAGAGTCATGACGCAGTGGCCTTAGAGATAATGGATGATACTACTCTGGGCAGGATGAGAGTTTACAGGGGAAGCAGATTAAGCCCCAAGTGAAAGAATGATTGGCCACTTAGCAGATGAAAGCTATGTGGCACCGGGGAGACGCCAATGGCGTCACGAGGACAGTGACTCCGACGTGGAGCCAATTGTCCTCCCCACTGATGATTCAGAGGAGGATGACAGTGGGATGATGCTGTTCCATCCGAGGCACTGTGTCTGACTCTGTTCCCTCTGTGTCTGTCTCACCTGCTGAGGTAACTGAGTCAGCAGGATTTCATCAAGATTTTGTTCTTAACGAGGAGGATGAGGATGAATCTGATGAGGAACCATTGACCCGGACTGTGGGAAGGAAAGTGGTTCCCACAGAACACGGGTTGAGGGTTGTTGGTGAACAACCGAGAGGCTCCGGAGATACAGAAACTGATCCATCATATGCTCCGGGGTCCTCAGGCGGGATTGAAGGGGGAGCATCCACCTCGAAGGAACGAGGAGAAAACGGATGGCTCAACCCCATGGCCAGAAAAGAAAAAGCGTAAGGTAACCTTCATCACCACCACATCCCCCATACCTTCCATCACCACCACATCCCCACCTTCCACCACTACCACCTCTGCAGACACACCTCCACCACCATACCTCTCCCCACAGCAACCACAACACCACCATACCGACCACCACAAGCCAGACCCCTGCCACCACTACATCATTCACCCCACACTCACCACCACTATCATCCAGACCTGACCCGATATTCACCACCTCCACCACCACCACTAGCCACCAAACCGAGCCCTCAGCCTACCCCTCACACACCTATAGATCTCCTCTACCTCCAATCGGGGTAGAGGAACAGCTGTCAGCCTTAAATAGAATGGTGTTACGATTGCTGGCGGCTGATGAGGAAAGACCTCTCAGATCCGCCAGCTCACCGACCTGACTGCTGCACAATCGCATAAAATTGCAGAGCAGGATCGAGTAATTGAGGAGCAGGCCCAGAAATTGGCTGCTCAGAACACTCAGTTGGACCAACTCCGAGCGCAAAGTGTCACAGCAGGTAAGCAGATAGAGGAGTTGGAAAAGGCTAAGAGGACCATTTTGCTAAAATTGAAAGGATCAAAGGAGGAACCTCTAAAGATAAAGGATGGAAACAGAGATGATGATGATGATGATGATGATGACAGTGATTCTGATGAGAGAAAACGAAGAGTGTGTGCAGATGAAGAGACTGAAGAAGGAGAAGCAGCTGAATCTGTCTCAGCTCCCGGTCAAGAGAAGAGAACAAAGAACAGACAGATCAGTCAGCTTCTGCTTCTGCACCTTCACAAGAAGAGTCTAGCATTCAGGATATAAAGTGGATGTTTTATGTATTTAATTACTTTTGTATTCTGTATTGAAAACCATGTACTAATGTTTATATTAAGTTAATGCATTTTGTTTGATATATTACTAATGATTTGAGTGTGAAATGTGTAAATCAAACAGATCCAAAGTACCACAGAGATGAGTTTGATATTGCTCCCCTTCAACAATCAAGTCTCAACTCACAATGATTCTTGATCTGCAAGGGATTGTCAGAAGGTCAGTGAGTTATACCCCTGAAGAAGGTGAAATAATTCACACCTATCTAACGAGCAACTGGCAGATGTTCAGACTCAATCCTGATGACATTGTCAAGGATGCTCCAACAGTTGATTCAACCAGTGACGACGAACTACACGACGTTGATGAAGTTGAGGTTGAAGATATTGCTGCTGAAGAGTACCCTCAGTACGCTGACAACGAGGGTAATGTGGTCCCCAATCTGGGTGAGTCCCTAGTCAGTGATATGTTTGAGGTACTAGACAAGATGGAGCAGGAAGCAGGAAAGACCGAAGGAACAGCCCAAGCCTCAAACGATGATGTATACATTCGAAAGGCTGAGTGGGCTGAATGTTTTAAAGAAGTCAGAGCCCAACGTGATGCACCGAAGAGGGATGCCTACACCAAGTTCTACAGCGTCAAGAAACATCTTACGGTGTCAGGCAGGATTATAGCATGGGCATATTTTGATGATCTTAACGTTTATGCCGTTAAGAGGGAAAAGGGCATAGAGTACTTTAGATTTCCACATGATCTAAAGACTCTACCTGGATTTGAGCTCAACCAGCTGGCCAAATTGAAGCTGTTGTATGCTGACCCGAGAAAAATGTCAGGCTGGTTTGAGGCTGCCCTCAAGAAAGAGTACCACACCAGATGGATTAACTTCAGACCTCAACAACCTACAAGGTATATTAGAAGGTCTGAGATGGATGCCATTACTGGAAACCTAAGATTGTGTTGAAGTGGAGTCCTCCTCGCACTATGTCGAGAATCCCTCTCAGGGAAATGCCACAGGACTTCACTCCACACTTCAAATGGTGGTACTATGATTGGAGAACTGCTGAAGCTGTCATAGTTCTGAACAAAGGGGATCAAATGGATACTGTCAGGGTATTCGACCCAATGTGGCTAACCAACTTGTCTGCTAATGATGTCTATACATTATACAAGTGGCCACTGTTCTATGACACACAAGACATTGTACAAGCCCTCCAGTTCCAAAATGTTATACGACTTTGCTTCGCGTTTGATATTCACGCGGGAGTCACACAAGAGGACAAGTACAAGAAATATGAGAAGGTAATGAAAACAAGACATTAGAGAGATCTAGGTCCAAGGGGGAGTTTGTTGATACATGTATGTCCCTAGATCGTGATATGTGATGTAATAGATCTTGTTTGGTATGATTAATGAACTGATATTGATAGTCTGTTGGTTATAATGTTTAATAGTTCATTAATGAGTCGTAAATGAATTGATTGGGTTTATGATTACTTGAATGATTACATATAATATTATTAACTAAACATTCAAACTTAACTTAATGAAGTTCCCATGCGAATGGCTCATGCGAATGAACCATACACATGAAGACTTCACACGATTGACTCAGTCGCACGACTGAACCAGGAGACTGGATCAGTCGTACGACTGTAACATAAGATTGGCTCAGTCGCACGACTGAACACTCAGTCGCACGAATGAACCAACCGCATGGTTCAATCGCACGACTGAACCAAACTAATGGTTCAGTCGCACGATTGAATAGTGCCAACCTATAAATACAACTCAATTCGTGAAAAACAGGACATTCGATCAAGTACGATTCAAGTCGAACCCTAGCCGTCCAGAAACCTTCCAAATCGTTCTCCAAGTTCATAGAACACATTAGATCGATTCCTTATCGATTTCTAACGTTAGTTTCAATCCTTGATTGATTCTTCGTGTGTTCTCACTGATTGGATCGCCAATCAAATAGGATTCCGCACTATTTGATCCGTATACACGTGATCTCTAGGTATTTCAGTCGAATACCAGGTCCTAACAACTGTGTAGTTAAGAATCTGTTTAAGTTGAAGACATAACATATATGATATGGTTCCTCTTTCTCTTCCTTCACTTGAATGTACCTCATAAGTTTTGGTCCCCTTAGCCCATAGTTATCATAGATTGCTAGGCTGCATATTTGTATATTTGTGTTTATTGGACTCGTTTTGAGTTTAAGTTATTTATCAATGAATTTAGTTAAACTAGTTGTGTATTTAGTTTGTGGGAAACCAATTATACAAGGGCTTAAACAACCCTACCCTACACAACTAAATTTGGACTTTGCCTGCATTCCACGTTAATGAACTCTATAATGCCTTTGTAAGAAATAATTTTTCAAATACTAATTAGCGAAACTGATCACATAACCTTCTTGCACAACTCTTTATAGTAAACTGAAATCCACAAAAAAGATCCTAATTTTTTTACAGCAAGATAGTGTTTTTCATGAGAATATGTTTGCCTCTAATTGAACACAAACTCCACCAGGAGCCCCTTAAGTGAAAAATTACCTTGTGAACAAATTACTTTGATTTAATCTGTAGCTCAAAAACCAACTCATATGGTACCATATTGTTTTGTTGCCTACCTCCAAAAGAAAATATTAATTACTTTAACTCGTCAAGCAAAAAAACTGAATTTGTCAGATTCCTGCCATATTAGAATATTTCATACAAGATCAAGAGTGTATTCTTTGTCATGGAAGTCCAATGTGAAATGTGATTTGCTAACTCTTTGTCTAGAAGCTTAAAACAGAGTGTCAAAACAAACAGACAAAAAACGCAAAATTTTGATTGTGAAAGACAAGTTTTAATTATAAGGATGAACGATTCAAGTCGGTACCTAAGTACACACCTTAAGTCTAACCTTAAGCTGATGAAGCAATTCTGTCATTCAAAGCTACGGTTATCCTGAATAAAAACACAAAACAATTTAGTAATAAATTTGCATACCTTATACATGTTGGTGTTAACAGAAATGTTAGCCTGTTTTTTTAGATAAGGCAGATTAAGATGTCAATTACATCTTCATATTTCGCTACTTAGTTCAATAACCACCATACCCGCAGGCCAAAACATCTGTCCATGCTAATCATTCTAATATTATTTCATCAGCTTTTGACCCATTTATTGTCTTTTGTTATTGTTGCTATTAATTTTATTAATAAGATAAAAACACGTAACTTTGTTGGATCATATGGTAATCATAGCTCAAATGGTTGGTAATATTGAGTGAGCCTAATGTCCCTTGATCCTAAACCCTTCTTATTATTTGTTTTGTTTTAATATGCACATGTAAAATTTCTTAAGACTAGTAGACAATCATCTATACATATTAGTTTTATGCATGTGTGCTTAACCTATTGTATTCTTGTAATGTTATTTAATTGTTTGGGATGATTATAATTTTTAGGGCTTACATTGACTTAATTGAATATTGGTGGTTTACTGATCGACATGGATGTATAGAAAAACAACAATGATGGATTTGCTAATATGGAGTATTGTGCAAATGTGAAATTATTTTTGGACTTTGCCTATTCTAATGAAACAGTTGTTGATAAAGGGTAACTAAGCATGGTAGGATAGTATATGACATTAAATGTCCATGTTTTAAATGCCAAAATGTCTTCTACAATAGTAGAGAAATCGTACATAAAACCTACTTAAGAACGGTTTTATGATTGATTATACAACAGGGCACGCACATGGTGAAACTACCATTCATGACATTGGACAAGCTTCTCTACAATGCAATTTGATATGATGATGATGAGATGATGGTATAGACACATGGTGTTGGATAGTATGCATGGATCTGATTATAATCTGACACAACACTCAAATCTAGAGTCAAATACCTTAGAAGGGCATGTACAAACCCTGAAGCAAAGGGATCTATGACATGTTACAAGCTGCCGATGAACTTTATGGGAGGGGAATAACGCCATAAATTGTTCCAAGTTAGAAGCTGCCACAAAGTTTTTGATTGGAAGTCATTGTATAATGTATCTACTGCGTGTTACAATCATAATATTTCCATGGTTAAAGCATTGTTTCCAGAGGAAATAAGCTCCCAGAAAGCTTTTATGTTACGAAAAAAGCTTAGTCTTCCTAAAGAACGCATTGATGTTTGCAAAAACCATTGCATGTTATTCTATAAGCAAGACAACACACTACCACCTGTATACATAGTGGGGATTCTCGTTATAAGAGTGACCAAATATAAGGATCCAATTAGTAATGATGTACATGCCGATTGTCCTAGACTTAAAAAGTTATATATGTCTTCAAAGATGGCAAAGATATGACTTGGCACAATGACCATAAAACAAGGATGGGAGCATGACACATCCAGTGATAGTAAAGCCTGGAAGCATTTTGTTTGGAGAATCCTAACTTTGCAAAGGAGATTCGAATGTTCTTCTTGGTTTATGCACTGGTAGTTTAATCCAAATAACTCAAACTCGAATCCTTACTCCCTATGGCCAGTCTTTCTTACAATTATCCATATAAGCCACGATGGATGAGGACTGAGATATGGGAACCACTAGTTCAATATTGGAATACGCCAGAGTGGAAAGCAAGTCTTCTAGGAATACCATTAACAGAGGGAAATCGACAGACACACACTCTTGGCTCATAAACCTATGTTACGCTTAATTAGAGCGGTAAGAGATGTTATTATGTCTTTGATTTAATGAAATTGCATGTGAATATAAACTTTTGTTAGGATCTGGTATTTAATCAACACCAACTGATTAACGTGTTAAACCAAACAAATAGTACGGAATCCTATTTGATTGACGATCCAATCAGTGAGAATGCACGTAGACACAATAACGTATTGAATCTAACGTCAAGAATTGATTAGGAATCGATCTACAGCGTTCTATGAACTTGGAGTACGAACTTAGAGGCTTCTGACGCTAGGGTACGTCTGGAGTCGAAGTGGATTGAATGCTTACGTTTTTCCCACGAATTAGGTGTATTTATAGGTTAGGTTGCTCATTCGTGCGACTGAACCATTAGCATGGTTCATTCGTGCGATTGAGCCATGCGGTTGATCCATTCGCATAACTGAGTGTTCAGTCGTGCAACTGAGTCAGACGCATGAAGTTGTTCAGGCGTATGAACTATTTAGGCGCATGGACACCCAGTCGCATAGCCATTCGGAAGCATGACTACTGTTGGGGCGCATGGTCTAGTCGGACGCATGAGAACTTCGCTTCACCAAGTTTGAATGTATTCAATATTATAACATTATGTATAACAATTCAAACAATCACAAACCTATATTATCAAGTCAATGTGCGTTTAAACAACTCATTAATGAAATATTAAACATTATAACACAACCAAATATTTGTATTTCATTAAGTACCCAACAATTACATAAGCACAAGACAATAAAGACATATTACATTTAGATCAGAATCTAGGTACATATATGTATCAACAAACTCCCCCTTGGACCTAGATCTATCTATTGTCTAACATCTTTCATGATTTCTTCAAACTTCTTGTACTTAGCTTCTTTGGTGACTCCTATGTTTATCTCACAAGCAAAACAGAGTCTTATCACTTTCTGGAACTGTAAAGCTTGTACAATATCCTGTGGGTCGTAGAACAGTGGCCACTTGTATAAAGTATAAACATCTTGTGCTAACAAGTTGGTGAGCCACATCGGGTGAAATATCCTTATGGTTTCCATTGTGCCATTCCTGTTCAAGACTATCACGGCCTCTCTCGTTCTCCAATCGTAGTACCACCATTTGAAGTGTGGAGTGAAGTCCTGAGGCATCTCACATAGGGGGATCTTTGACATTTTACGTGGTGGACTCCACTTCAGCACTACTCTAGGTTTGCCAGTTATGGCATCAACCTCAGATCTTCTGATGTACCTCGTTGGTTGTTGAGGTTTGAAGTTGACCCTTCTGGTGTGGTACTCCCTCTTTAAAGCAGCTTCAAACCAGCCTGACATCTTACGAGGGTCAGCATATAGCAAGTTTAACTTTGCTAACTGGTTGAGCTCAAAACCTGGAAGAGTCTTCAGATCGTGTGGAAATCTGAAGTACTCAATTCCCTTCTCACGTTTAACCGCGTAAACGTTGAGGTCTGCAAAATGTGCCCACGCTATGATCCTGCCTGCCACCTTTTGATGTTTCTTAACCTGATATAGTTTGGTGTAGACAGTTGAAGTTGTGTATGCTGTGTTAGGCTCTTATCTCTTCAAAAAATGTTGTCCATTCAGCCTTTTTGATGTTGACTTCGGCGTCTGAGGCTTGGGCCTTCTCTTTATCTTTTTCTAACTCTTTCTCCATTTTATCCAGAGTCTCAAAAGTGTCACTGACAAGAGTTTCTCCCAGATTTAGAATGACATTTCCTTCATTGTCAGTGTACTCTGGATAGTGTTGTGCAGTGACATCTTCAATCTCAATCTCATCGACATCCTGAAGCTCATCGTCACTCTCCTTTTGCACAGTTGGAGCATCTTTCACAATGTGATCAGGATTGAGTTGGAACATTTCAGCCAGTTGCTCGTTGGTGAGATCATGAATTATCTCTCCTTCTTCAGGAGTGTAATTTACCAATCTCCTGAAAATCCCCTGCAGATCAAGAATCATTGTGAGTTGAGTCTTGATCTGTTGGAGGGGAGCAACATCATATTCATCTCCTTGGAAATTTGGATCTGTTTGATTTAAAACATGTAACACATCAATCTTAGTCAACAATCAAGGCAGTAAACATCAATAATAACCATAACCATTAATTACATTCATTTGATACAATATTCAGATACATATGATTTAATAACATGAACAACTATGCATTACTCTTGTCTTGAATAGCTGGTGTGTCATTAGGATTAGCAGAAGATGATGGGGCTCCTTGGTCTTGATTTTTCTTTGTGCGCCTCTCTTGACCTTGAGCTGATGTAGACGCAGCTGCATCTCCTTCTTCATCATCATCATCGACATTATCACCTGCATCAGTGTCAGCCCTGATCATCACAATCATCATCATCATCATCATCTCTGTCATCGTCATCACCATCATCTCCATCTCCTTCTCGAATCTTTAGAGGCTCATCTTTGGACCCCTTCAGTCTCAGCATAAGCTTCTTGGTCTGGGCCTCTAAATCTTGTATCCTCTGTACTGAGGATGTATGCATCTCTCTCAGCTCTGTGATCTCTTGGCTCTGAGCCTCTAACCTTTGGCTTGGGAGGCATTAAGCTCCATCAGTTGATTAAGCTGAGAGGCTCGTTGTTCATCCGTCGCCAGCAGTTTCAGCACTAACTGGTAAAGGTTAGCTAACTGCTCCTCCAACCCGACAGATGGGTAAGAGGATCCAAAAACCGATGGGACCTGTGAGGAGGTCCCGACTCCATGGCCTGTGGTGGTGGTAGTGGATGTAGAGGAGATTGGGGGTGGTATAGATGTGGATGGCTGTGGATGAGCTGTAGTGGTGGTGGATGGGAAGTGTGTAACTGGTGGAGTAGGTGGGAAGTGGTGTATGAGGTGGTAGTGGTGGTAGGTGGAGTGGTGGTAGCTATGGTGGTGGCTATGGTGGTGGCTGTGGTGGTGATAAGGTGATTTTACGCTTCTTCTTTTTCAAGCTGTGGGGCTGAGCCATCCTCTTCTTCCTTGATCCAGTCGAGGAGGATGCTCCCCCTAGAAAACGGCCTAGCAGATCAGGAGTATATGTAGGATCATCAGTAGTCTCTCCCAATCCGCCTGGGCGTTCACCACTGCCCGAAGCCCTCGTTCTGTGGGAACGACTTTACTTCCCACAGTCCGAGTTAGTGGCTCCTCATCTGACTCCTCCTCTTCCTCACCAAGCATGAAACCCTGGTGGATCCAGAAGTCTTAGCGATATCTCTAGTGGGGGCAGATGCTGGAGATACAGTATCAGCAGTGGGGTCACTTTGTCAAGTGGGCAATGTATCTCCTGCATCCCCGCTATCATCGTCATCAGAGTCATGCTCTAGGAGCTGTAGCTACTTGTTGTTGGAGTCATTGTCTGTGTGATGCCACTTACGTCTGCCTGGTGGCCACATAACTCTCATTGCCAGATGGCCTATCAGTCTCTTCACCTGGGGCTTTACTTGCTTACCCCAGTAGACTCTCATACGACCCAGGGTTGTATCATCCATGATCTCTAAAACCACAGCATCATGGCTTTCCTGGGAAGTGATGACAGCTTTTCATTGAAAATCAACTGCAAGAATCTGGGGTACATGCAAAAACCCTCCTTACCCTTTGCCTACAGATTCTTCACAAGGTTAGAGAAGATCATGCTCGAGAAGCTGAAGGGGTAGTTCAGCACCAGTGCCACATAGGCATTCTAGATCTGGTCTGAAAGATCATCAAACCCACCTCTTCTGGAAGCGATGCACTTCAATATGACATGTGCCAAGTACTTGTACTGGGGACACAGGTTGCTTTTGTTAAGCACACCTGAGTTGATGTCCCCAGCGTACTTAATCCTCAAAAAGCAACTCTTGCTGTCAGCGGGTGTAGCTTGGTGGGGTGATCAGTATCGTCCCCCGCTTAAGTACTCTCAGAATATCGGTAGTATGATCTCAATAGCCATCCCATAGATAGAGCTTCGTATGCTATACGGCTCTCGTGATCGATCAACAGAAGCATTCTCCCAAAAGCCTGGTGTAAAGACCTGTAGGGAGTGCATGGAGTAGAAATGGCCTTGTGGATCCTTGATCGTCTAATAAACGCGATGATCTCTGTAAACTTGGTGTCATTCCGAGTTGTATGGTCTAGATGAGCACATATATTGTGCTTAGGGTTGATAGACCATCTAGCAGCCATCAATCTGAAACACCAGACACATAATCATTAGATAATCACAATCCACAAATCAGTTCTAAGTATCTTGTTTGAATTCATTCTGATTCATTCATGCGAATGAATCATGCGACTGTGGTCAGTCGTTATCCTATCATGCTACTGGACTCATTCGGGTGAATGAACATGCGACTGAGTTCAATCGTTGCTGAGCCTGCGATTGTTTTAGTCGGCCGACTGATCTCATTCGCATGATACATTCGGCTGATTGATCCATTTGGCGGCTCAATCGTGCGATTGGAGTTCATCCAGACAACAATCGCATGATCCTTTGTTCGATCGACTGAGGTTCAAATCTTGACCATGCATGAAATTAACGGTTTAATGGGTCTTTAGACTCGCAATCTCTTAACTAATGACCTATTAAACTTAGTTTTAACATTTAACTTAGTTTCAGTAGTTTTATAGGTCATTTAAAGATTCGGTTCTTGTTTCAATCGACCATCACAAATTAGGGCACCATTTTCCTGATTTCTGTGAGATTTCATCTCATATCCTGTATAAATGCAACCACAAGTCAGAAGATCAAGAAAAGAGTAATTGAAGTCTATAAGAAATTTGAGCAGAGTAACGGTATGGTGTGCGATTTAAGGGCGATTGGAGTGGTGAGAAGAATGCGATTGACTGTGACCCTTTATGTTAGGATCAGTGATCACAAGTTTGATGTATTAGAGCGTAACGCGGCGGAATAAGAACAAGAATTAGACAAATTGTAGCAAGAATTTGATACTCGTATGCATTAAACCAAATACGGTTATAACGAGAGAATATATTTCTGTAACAAGGAATGTTTCTATAATATCGAATATTTCTGATCAAATCATTCTCTTATTACAATAGGTTGACACTCCTTATATAGAGTGCAATCGCTGCTGTTATCACGGGAAAGTGACAACTGGCAGATCTAGTACAAAAATAACTAACTCTTAACAAACTACTGAATGTTCACAACTACTGAGAACATATCAGAGTGTTAAGTACAAAATATGAAACTACTGATAAGAAACTACTGAAACTACAACGACTGAAGAACAAGCTCTTCAGTCGTTTTACAAAACTACTGAAAAACTAAAACTACTGATGAGCACAACAATTGAAGAAGTATTCTTCAGCTGTTGTGTCAACTACTGAACAGATAAAACATAAAACTACTGAAAGGTAAACCGTCACAACTACTGAAGAAGACCTCTTCAGCTGTTGTGACAACGTCTGATACTTGGTCTTCAGCACTTGTGTCTTCAGACTTTGTCTTCAGCACTTGTGTCTTCAGACTTTGTCTTCACACTTGTCTTCAGACTTGTCTTCAGCACTTGTCTTCAGACTTTGTCTTCAGCACTTGTCTTCAGACTTTGTCTTCAGCACTTGTCTTCAGACTTTGTCTTCAGCACTTGTCTTCAGACTTTGTCTTCAGCACTTGTGTTCAGACTTTGTCTTCAGCACTTGTGTTCAGACTTTGTAATCAGCTGTTGTCTTCAGCTGTTGTGGTCTTCAGTAGTTGTTGTGACGTCTGTGGGACTTAAAGGTTTTTCTGATCCGCTCATTGGTTCTTTTGGTCCAACAAACTCCCCTGAACCAACGCAGCCAAAACCTTTAACTTTATTGAGGTCCCACTTATTGTTGGCAGAATGGTTGGTCTTTTTCCTTCTTGATTAGTTGAGAAGATGACCCATATAAGCACTGGCCTGGGAATGAGTCTCTGATGATTTGGTTGGCAATGTATGGATGGGAGCTCTGTATTGGGGAATTGGACACTGAGCTGTTCCCCCATCCATGAGACTCACTTCCCATGTATAAGCCTGTAGGATTCTTTGGTGTATGCTCTGAGAAACAATCCTTCACGCCCATACAGCTCTGAGATGTACTTAGCCTGTTTGCCATTTTTGAGCTCAACTGTTGTAATCTGTCTGTATGCAAACTCATCAGGATGAGTCCCTTCAAGTAACAGACTGAGTCATTTTGTTTGAAGTTCTCAAGCCTCTTATAGACTAACCCCTTTTTAATAATTCTATTCTCTAACATCTTTTGGGGTGGCTGTTTAGTCTCATAGGCCTTCTTGAAATCTTCTACAATCTCCCAGGGTGATACTACAAGGACCACTGTGATCTCTTCATCTACGTTCCTTTTTACTTGGCACTTGTATCTCGAAGGAATGTCTTTCTTTACAATCCTGTGAGCCACCCTCGAATCAGGCCATACTCTCACCTTTTCCTTCTGATATTGAAATGTGTTGGCAAGGGTGTACAACCTCAGAGCTTCTTTCTTCATACTAATTATTGATGAAGAAGCAGCATAAGTTTTGTCGATGCTTTTCAACATCTCATCATCATGAAGCCTTTGCTGCTGCTCTTCTTCAATCTTTACTCTCACAGTTTCCATCTGTGAGGTAGGAGTGATGGGCAGGGTTTCGCTTTAGGCAATGTTAGGATTGCAGACAGAGGCAGCCTATCTTCTTCCACATCATCCTCTTCTTCTTCTTCTTCTAGCCTCAACACCCTCTCTTCTTCTTCTTGGGTGCATCATCGGCTGTTGGTTTAGAGGGTAAGGAGTTGGTTTTGTGGGTTGTGGTTGTGGTTGTTTTGGAGAGGGAATGTTGACAGGCTGAGTTAGCATTTTAGAGGTGAGTGTGGCTTTTGAGTGTTTGGCTCGCTCAGTCCTGCTCTCTCTCCTGCCTGCTTCATTCAAAGCTTCGACTACCAACCCTTAGTGTATGCTTCAGACGAACAGATCTTGGAGGTTATGGCCAAGATACTGTCCCTGGTCCATGATTTAATCTCGATCAATGATCTCCCAAGATATTTTGCAATGAATCTGATCATGATCTCTAGTCTCTCTCTTTCTAATGCATCGTAACTTGCCTATCTTGAGTTAATTTCTTCAACTTCAAGTCTCCTGATCTCTGAGTCAAGCTGTGCAGTATCGAACCCTTGTCTATACAGTTGATCAATAATGGCATCCATTGATTTACTATGTGTAGCATCTGCCATTTTGATCATCTCATCGAGTTGGAGTTCTTTCTCTTTTCCTTCACCCTTCCTCTTCTTATATGTGACATGAAAGTCTTTGTGACTTTCACCCACTTGATCATTTTCGGTTCCCTTCACAGACTCCTCTTCCTTCTCAGTTTCCTTTTCTTTCAGTTTGCTCTTCCTCTTTGCTTTCACTGACTGACTCTCCCCCTTTTTGGTTGCATTGTTGCAAGGGTTTGAGTAGCAGAAAGCCTTGTGCTCACAATCTCCTCCACCAGGGGTTGTATGATTGAGGGAAGCCTCTCATCCATGGTTTTGATCACAATGTCTGTGATCATTGGGGTGATGAGAGGTAGGGTTTGCTGAAAGATAGCAACTGTTTGCTCAGAGGGTTTCTGTCCCTGAGAAGCAGTGCCAGAAACAGAAGCTGGTGGCTTGGAAGTTTTGAGTGGCTGAGTGTGTGGGAGACCTTCAGGTGAAGGTGCCATATGTGGGTTTATGTTGGTGGCAGATGGACTTGCTTCTTGAGAGAATTGGTCAAGTAGTCTTTGTAGTCTACTGACTTCTTCCTCAAGAATTGTGTTCTGGCCAGAACATCATAAAAGAAGCCCAGGTCATCATCAGCAGATGCTGAATCACCTGACCTCCTGCTTGTAGCAGGATGTACATGCACTGGGTGTAGACCAGTTGTAGCATGTGCCCCTTTTTCTTGGAACTGGGGACTTCCAGCCTCAGGACTATGTCCTTCATCAGCTGTTGCCTCTAGTGAGGTCTTAGCTATGTTACCAGCCTCATTCTGATCATGTGCTGATTCAAAAGAGGTGGCAGCCTCACTAGATGTTCTAATCTCCATATCCACACCAGGAGATAGAACGTGTAAACCCCGGTTTGTGGGTTGTCAGAAGCATGGTGATCCTCGTCCTCAATAGTTGTGGTTCTCCCCTTTGTTGGTGGTTGTTGGGGAGGAGGAGAGGCATGCAGCTGAGTCAGCACGTTTGCAATGATAATGGTTGGACTTTGGGGGGCGGTTGCATGGGGAGATGGGGTAAAAGCAGTGTGCACCTGGGGAGAATGGTGCTCTTCAATGGCAATCTCCTCAAATAGGAAGATCCCAGATTTGTGGGTACCCCTTCTATGGTTGCTGCAGGCTCCTTTTGAGAGGAATCCTGAGTGGCTGTGGCTGGTGAAGTCCTTGTATCCACTAGGGGGTTATAACCAGTGGATATAGCCTGCGTTTGTGTTGCAGGGGCATCCTCAGGGGACTCATTTCCCTGAGTAGCCTTTTTGGTCTTCATTTTAGTGGGTTGGTGGGGACTTTGGATTTGGAGGTGGTGGCTGTGGGTTCCAGCTGCGTGGGTTTGCGCAACTTGGCAGCCATTTTAAGTGATTGGTCAGAGTTGTGCCGGGAGTATACTTCCGGCAGTACAGCCATAGCAGGGACTCCCAGGCCAACAAGTCCCTCAGCTTGAAGCTGGTTTTCAATTATGGCCATTATGAACCGAGGATATAATATCCAATGGTTAGCAGTTTGTTTTTGGGCCATATCCTTAAGCTCAAAAAAGTATTTCAGAAAAATTTAAAGGTTGTTGCTCAGGATGGAGTACATTACCTGTTGCCACCTTGTGGACATTTGATCCCATGATGAGTCTTGGAGGCAAGGCAACATTTACCATATGAAATATGAGACGTCGACATCCAGGAAATGTTTCTTCAGTATGGTAGATGCACTCAGGTTACCCTGGTATCCATGGTGGGCAAATGATTGATCTGTTGTGCCCTTGGATAACCAGTGGGAAAGTGGCATCATCCAGATTAAGGGTTTGGCGAAGAGTGTCTGGAGTAATGACCACTTTTTGGCCATGGACAAACGATTGAAGAGACTCTGTGTCATTCTCCTTAGAGACCAGAGTGACGTTTGTCCAGAATTGGTTAAGGGATTTGGCATATATGGTGGGATTTACCAGAAAAGCCGTGTTGTAGGGTGACTGAACCATTAAATCAATGGCGTTGTGAAACTTGGTCCAGTATGGCGATTTGGTGAGATGTGCGACACAGTTGTGTCGAGGTTTTAGTTGCATGGTCGCCATTGATAAAGAGAGGTTACAGAGTTTTTGAACGTTAGGTTTGAGGAGAGAAGAAAGTAAAAACTCTGAAGGTGGGATAAGGTATTTAAAGGGTCGGGTTAGAAAACGACTGAAGGTTTTGGTGTTAGTCATCAGTTGTTGAAACTACTGATGACGTGGTATAACTTTCAGACGTTGAAACAGCTGAAGTCTCTGATTTAGTCATCAGTAGTTATAAAACTACTGAAGACAGTTTTGACTTCAGGTGATGAACAACTGAAGACTTGGTATTAGTCATCAGTAGTTGTGAAACTACTAAAGGCTTTGGTTTTACCATCAGTGTTGTAAACAACTGAAGACTTGGTGTTAGTCATCAGTAGTTGTGAAACTACTGAAGACATGGTATTGCTTCAGTTGTTTAAGGAAACAACAGTTGTAGAAACAACTGAAGAGAAATTACTCATCAGCTGTTTTCGTCAATTCATAGCTTTTCAGCTGTTTCACACTGTCCTCAACCCTTACTCATCAGACTTTTCATCTGCTTTTCAGGTGTTTCATAGGACATCAGTACTTATCTGGATTTCTGACATCAGTAGTTGTGGCTACAACAGCTGTTGTGAGTACATCAGCTGTTGTAGCTACATCAGCTGTTTTAACAGATAAAGTACTTCAGTACTGGTGAGGTATGTAGCCTTCAGTAGTTATACAAACTACTGAGGGAAAAAAACAACTCATCAGTACTTATATGTGACAATAATGAACTAATGATCATCAGTACTTGTGAGCTGAGATCATCAGTAGTTGTCACTTATTCTAGCTGCAGCATACCAAGCCTTAACACCAGGTTGTGGAATGTTGAACTATACAAAGGCTTAGTAAAAATGTCTGCAAGCTCATCAGCACTAGGAACAAATTTTGGATCAATCAGACCTTTTTCAAAACAATCTCTAATAAAATGGTGTCTGATTTCAATATGTTTAGTCCTAGAGTGCTGGACAGGATTCTTGACAATACAAGAGCTGAAGAGCTGTCCATTACAATGGGTCTTAGTCTCTGTTATGCCATAATCCAATAGTTGGTTTTGAAGCCAGAGTACCTGAGATGTACAGCTTGCAGCGGCAATGTACTCTACTTCAGCAGTTGATGTAGCAACTGAGGTCTGTTTCTTGCTCTGCCAAGAAATCAAGCAGTTGCCTAGGAATTGACATCCACCAGACGTTGATTTCCTGGTCAACTTACACCCTGCATAGTCACTGTCAGAAAAAGCAACTAATTTACTAGAATGTCTAGTAGAATACCATAAACCTAGAGATGGAGTGCCTTGCAGATATCTAAAGATCCTCTTGACTGCAATCAAATGAGACTCCTTAGGTGCAGCCTGAAATCTAGCACAAACACATGTAGCAAACATAATATCTGGTCTAGAAGCTGTTAAATACATCAAGGACCCAATCATACATCTGTAAAGTGTTTCATCAACCACTTTACCTTTCTGATCTGTATCCAGTTGTGTGTGCTGCACATGGGGGTAGAACAGGGCTTACAGTTTTGTAAATCAAACTTTTCCAAAAGATCTTTTGTGTATTTGGACTGATGAATGAAAATTCCATCAGCCTTTTGTTTGATTTGCAAACCCAGAAAGAACTGTAATTCTCCCATGGCACTCATTTCAAACTTCTGTTGTATCAACTTTGTAAAGGCATCACATAACTGTGGATCAGAGATGCAAAAATGATATCATCTACATAAATTTGAACAAGTAGATTATGCTGCCCAGCTTTCTTAATGAATAAAGTCTTATCTATGGAGCCTCTAGTGAAATTATTTTCCAGAAGAAAGTTTGATAATGTCTCATACCAGGCTCTAGGAGCTTGTTTCAACCCATAAAGAGCCTTATCAAGCTTATACACCCAATTAGGATGTTTATTGTCCTCAAAGCCTGGTGGTTGACATACATAAACCTCTTCTTTAATTTTCCTATACAAAAATGCACTTTTGACATCCATTTGAAAAACTTTAAGGTTTTGATAAGCAGCATAAGCTAAAACAATCGAATTGCTTCCAGTCTGGCTACAGGGGCAAAGGTTTCATCATAATCAATACCTTCTTCTTGTGCAAACCCCTGAACAACCAGTCTGGCCTTGTTCTTAACAATAAGCCCATTTTCATCAGTTTTGTTCTAAAACACCCATTTAGTGCCTATTGCACACTTACCTGGAGGTAGAGGAACCAGTTCCCACACTTGCTGTTTCTTGAACTGAAGAAGCTCAAGCTGCATGGCATCAACCCATCCATTGTCCTTTAAAGCAATGTGATAACTCTTTGGCTCTTGCTGACTGATGAAGAGAGCATAGAAGCAGAAATTTGACAATTGACTTCTTGTTGATACGCCAGCAGTGATATCACCAATGATTTGAGACATAGGGTGATTCTTCAGATCTTGATACACAATGAGATCTGTGCAAGTGTTTGTAGCAGCTCAGCAGCAACAGATGGTGATGGTGAATCATTTCCTTGAAACCAATCAGTGGATGGTAATTCAAAGGAAGTTGAATTTGAAGAAATCTCATCAACATTTGTTGTGGATGGTGCTACTAGAGCTACAGGACCATCAGGTCTAGCTGAATCAGGCAGTTGATCACTAAACCTGAAGAGGTGATTACTGCTATCATCATCATCAGTAGCACCAGCAGAACCACCAGGTGTGAATTGTTGACAGGAGCAACACAGGAGTTTGATAAGGAACATATTGCAGTATGTCCAAATCAAAAATCTCCACAGGGCTTTTGGAATCTTGTCCTTTGGAGATTCATTAAACTTAACATGTAGAGTCTCTTCAACCATCTTGTTTCTATAGTTGAAGACTCTGTATGCTTTTCAAGTTGATGAATAACCAACAAAGTACCCTGCATCCACCTTAGGATCAAATTTTTGGAGTTGATCCCGTGTGTTGAGAATGAAACAAGGACACCCAAATGCTCTGAAGAATGAAATTAGAGGGGCCAAATGATGAAGAACTTCATATGGAGTCTTCATCAACCTCTGATTTACTAGAACTCTATTCTGTACATAGCAAGCTGTATTGACAGCTTCAGCCCAAAAAGTCATTGGCAGTCCAGAATCAGCCAACATGGACCTTGCAGCTTCAATAAGGGTCCTGTTCTTTCTCTCCACTACTCCATTTTGCTCAGGAGTTCTTGGGATGCTATACTGCCTCTTGATTCCCTTTGATAAGTAAAACTCTTCAAGTGTGTGGTTTCTGAATTCAGTACTATTGTCACTCCTTACACACTTACTGGTAGGGAATACTGCTTCTCAACGTGTAACAAAAGTTCATAATGGACTGCGTAGCCTCATCCTTTGAATGCAAGAAGAAAGTCCATACAAATCTGGAGTAATCATCCACAATTACCAGACAGTATTTCTTCTTAGCCATACTCATTACTCTCACAGGACCAAAGAGATCCATGTGAAGAAGCTGTAAGCAGGCAGTGGACTCAGGTTCTTCTATGGAGGAAATGAAGCTTTGTGCTGTTTTCCTTTTAAACAAGCAGTGCAGTTATCTTCACACTTGAACTCCTTCATAGGCAGTCCCCTTACTAAACCATGGTTTATCAGCTGATTTATGTTTTTGAGATTAACATGACCCAGCCTTCTATGCCATAGAATAGATTCTTGAGGGGAAGCCTTGGAAAATAGGCAAGGATGGCCTTTGAGATCTATTTTCTTGGAAAGATCTAAGGCATACACTATTCCTGTCTTGTTGGCCTTTAGGAGAGTGTGTTCATCCAACACCTTATCAATCAAACTGAGAACTTTGGATGACAGAATCCGACAGTTCTGACTGGTGAAAAGAGCAACATGGCCTTTGTCACACATTTGACTGACACTCAAGAGGTTGTACTTGAGATTTTCCACATGGTTAACATCATCAAACTTTATTTCCCCATTGGAAACAAAGCCTTTGCCGATGATGTAGCCCTTTGCATCATTGCCAAATGACACAAACCCCTTCCTTCCTTGAGAGTAGTCATTAAGAAGTGATCTGTTTCCTATCATATGCATGGATCCTCCACTGTCTACATACCAGATGCCTCTGAGGTATGTTGAAGAACCCTGCAAGATACAACAAATTAGTTAGATTTTGAGACCCAAACCTTTTTGGTCTTGGCCTGTTCTCATCAACAGATGGTAAACTAACATGTTTGTTGGAAACAACAGTCTGAGAGGAAGAAACTGGTGAAGAAAAGGAATCCTTTGGCTTGGACCTCCTTTTCTGTGTTTCAACATAGAACATCTAATTGGTTAACTCTTCCCAATAGATGTTGAACCATCATAACCAGCTGTGTCTAATTTTGTGATAAGGCTTTCAGCTCTTCAAACACATTGGCATTGGTGTTTGATAAGTTCCTATGTTGCACCTTCTTCTTTTGAGCAATCTCAGCTATTACCTGTTTAACCCCTTCCTTTTTGGATTTCTTTTTGGACTTAAGGGTTACAAGATTTGATGTTGCTGGTACAAATGTGGCTTCAAACTCAGTTTTCATTTTAACCATTTTCACTTTACTTTCCTCTTTATGTTTGAGTTTGGATCCCCTTTTGTACCAATAATCATCTGTAAAATGATTGAACAAACCACATACTTCACATGGTTTCTTCTTCATCTTATGATGATCATCAACTAAAGAGAATGAAACTACTGAAGACTTGCTCTTCAGTACTTTGGAAGCATTATTTGGTTTCTTGACTTCCTCTTTAGTAGTCTTCAAACTCTTTCTACTGACAGTTTTCTTCTCTTCAGTGCTGACAGTAGTTGGAGTTTGAACTTCAGGTGTTAAATCTTGCTCTCCAGTCCTTTCAGGACTTCCAGAAATAGCTCCTGAGTTGATCATCTCTTTGATCATGTGAGTGTCAGCAGTAGAACCATCAACATCAGCTGATGGGTTCTGAGAGGGCTTAGTGCTGACTTCAACTTTTGATGATGCTCTATCAAAAAGTGAATCACATGATGAGGTGGATTGGTTATTGCTTTCTCCATCAGATTTCACTTATGCTCTTGAAGTAAAATCTATAGGGCCATGAGAGCCAGATTCCCAAAAGGACTATCACCACCATGTTGACCAGCACCTGTGAACAGTTGTTCATGACCAGACATGTCATCCGGTAAACTGCTCCAGTCAACAACTCTAGGGGTGAAGAAGCTGTGTTGTTGAGGTTGAGGAGGTTGATGAGATTGAGATGGTTGAGGTTCTGGTAGTGCATGAGGTTGTGGTACTATAGGAACTTGAACTTGATTTGACTGTGGCATGTAATAACAAGGGTAAGATATGGCATTTGACCCTGAGGAACAAAATATGCAGGAGATTATGGTTGAGAATGATGACTAGAATTGACAGGATGTTGCCCTCTGTGTTGTTGACTATTGATAGGGAAAGTCACAAAAGGTGCAGAGGAATTAGATCCAGATGATCTGCATTCTCTAGCAAAGTGTCCAAGCCTGTGGCATTTGTGACACTTCAACTTACTCTTGTCAAAACCAACTTTGGTTTTGCCGCAGAGTCCTGGGAACTTTCTTCCAGTTCTTTTGTAGAACTTCTGAGATCTGATATTTATCAAGGCCATTTGGCTCAAAATATCCATCTCTTCTAAGTCATCATCAGCAATCCCCTTGAGATCATCCATGATGAAGCATAGATTGTCATTATTACACCCAGTAAACTGACTATTAACACTCACAAACGCAGAATCAGAAGTGTTTGAGGAGAAATCAATATGCTCATCATACTGGCATTCAGATGAAGCATATTCTGACTCATGACCAACCAAGGCAGTGTTGCCTGGTACAAAGTCTTCAGTGAGCTTTCCAGATGAAGACAGTTTTCAATTCTGTTCTATCTCTCTCTCAAATGTGAGCAATTTCCCATGGAGTTGGGTGAGAGATAGTTTGTCCAAATTTGCACTGGAGCGTAGGACAATAGTATATGTGTCCCATCTCTCAGGCAGTGATCTGAGAAATCTGTTATTCATCTGGATATTGGTGTACTCATGTTTGACCATTTTTAATTCAGAGATCAAACAAGAGAACCGCTCAAACTGTTGAGTTAGTGTCTCACCCTTTCTATGAGAGAATGTCTCATATTGTTGGGCAAGAATTTCTCTATTATTTTCCAAGACCTCATCTGTTCCTCCAAATTGTTCTTTCAAGGCATTCCAGAGGTCATGGGCAGTTTCATGATGCATTAGCCCAGAATAGATTTCATTGGGCAGTGCCATGGCCAGAATTCCATGGGCTTTTGCATCAATCTCAAACAATTTCTTATCCTCATCTGAGTATTGCTCCCTCCTCTTCGGAACCATTTGATTGGTTTCCGGGTTATTCACCATAGGCTTGTGTGGACCATGTACCACTGATGTCCAACAACCTGCGCTGTTAACAGACAGGTGATGGAGCATTCGTCTTTGTCATATGTTATACTCATTTCTAACCAGCATGGAGGCTTGGTTGAGGAACAATATTGTGAGGATCATTGGAAGGAGTAGTCATTTTCAGTCCAAATACAATTTAATTCAAGCTTTTAAAAGTTTTTACACAGACCACAACAGACTCAATGAAAACCAAGAGAAAATCTCAGGATGAATGACCAGAAACACAAAAAATCAATCTCTATAACCGTTTCTTGCAAAACACAAAATGCTAATTCAATCAAACTTGGATCTTGAATAGCAGTTTCAATGATCAATTATTAATCGATCAATGATTAACCGGCTCTGATACCATTTGTCAGGATCAGTGATCACAAGTTTGATGTATTAGAGCGTAACGCGGCGGAATAAGAACAAGAATTAGACAAATTGTAGCAAGAATTTGATACTCGTATGCATTAAGACCAATACGGTTATAACGAGAGAATATTTCTGTAACAAGGAATGTTTCTATAATATCGAATATTTCTGATCAAATCATTCTCTTATTACAATAGGTTGACACTCCTTATATAGAATGCAATCGCTACTGTTATCACAGAAAGTGACAACTGGCAGATCTAGTACAAAAATAACTAACTCTTAACAAACTACTGAAATGTTCACAACTACTGAGAACATATCAGAGTGTTAAGTACAAAATATGAAACTACTAATAAGAAACTACTAAAACTACAACGACTGAAGAACAAGCTCTTCAGTCGTTTTACAAAACTACAGAAAAACATAAAACTACTGATGAGCATAACAACTGAAGAAGTATTCTTCAGCTGTTGTGTCAAACTACTGAACAGATAAAACATAACTACTGAAAGGTAAACCATCACAACTACTGAAGAAGACCTCTTCAGCTGTTGTGGCAACGTCTGATACTTTGGTCTTCAGCACTTGTGTCTTCAGACTTGTCTTTAGCACTTGTGTCTTCAGACTTTGTCTTCAGCACTTGTCTTCAAACTTTGTCTTCAGCACTTGTCTTCAGACTTTGTCTTCAGCACTTGTCTTCAGACTTTGTCTTCAGCACTTGTCTTCAGACTTTGTCTTTAGCACTTGTGTTCAGACTTTGTAATCAGCTGTTGTCTTCAGTTGTTGTGGTCTTCAGTAGTTGTTGTGACGTCTGTGGGACTTAAAGGTTTTTCTGATCTGGCTCATTGGTTCTTTTGGTCCAACACTTTATATAGTAAATCTTAGTTCAATCGGCCGACTAGACTCATTCGCTCAGTTCATTCGGGCGAATGAAACTCAGTCGGGCGATTGACTCAGTCGATCACCTTCAGTCGGCCGACTGAAGCTCAATCGGTCGACTGACTCAGTCGCACACTCCCAATCGGACGAATGGCTCATTCTGATAACACATTCGGTGAATGGCTCATACTCATGTCCATTCGGCTGTTTAATGCATGAGTATGGCCCATTCGCCTGATTGGTCCAGTCATGCGAATGGGTCATACCCTTAAGTTTTCTCACTTTATGACCATTTGACTTTTAGACCCATTTAAAATGTTGATTTAACATTATGAACACTTGATCATCTCAGACATGATCATTTTAACTTCAAACATTTGATCACCTCAAACGTGATCCTTTTAAGACATTTTGTCACCTCAGATGTGACCCAATTTTTACTTGAAAGCACAAGTGGTCACTTCAGACGTGACCTTTTTGATGATAAGGTCCCTTATCAACTTCCATGACATAGTCCGATACTACACAAAACTGAAATAAATAACGTTGTACTTACATAAAAGAATTAAAACTGAATATTTACTAAGACATGTTTTTGTGTTTTGTGAGGGTTAATTCCTAAGATGTAACTCTAAGGAATAATTCTTCTGAAAGGGCAGCTTCAATCTTTTAAACCATACACCGACCAATTCAAGCTGGAGTCATACAGATATTCAAATTATTTGGGACAAGTTAGCAAAAACCTTTGATGCTCTTTCCTTGTATTTCATCTAGAGTCATTTAGAAAATTAGGAAATCATACTAGTACTATTAGGTCCCCACACTGATTTGAACTTTCAAAAATGTAGCCACAGGGATTGTCAGTACACTTATCCTCTTAAATCCATACACAGACTTTCAACACAGTTGGGTGATCGTCTTAAGGTGTTTATTTCAACAAGCATTTGTGGATCCTACACTTATATGGTAATCAACATTCCTCAGGAGATTTTCGAGCAGTCTTAGGGTAGAATTCAAGAAGAGACTATTCATAGAGTTTTCAAAGAGAAGCCAATCCTCAAGTCAGTGCCATCGCACAGCAGAGAGGCGGCAAACAACAATGAGTTCTAGAATATATAGGTTATGCTTATCCTCAGGTCAGTGCCACCGCACAGCAGAGAGGCACATAATCTATCTTCTTGTTTGAGCAATTTTTCTTCTTTTAGCACAGCTCTCACCAACAACCTAGGTTATCAGTTTGATTGTATTTGCATTTTTCATGTGCTTTTGCTCATGTTTGGTCATACGCACACTTTTGTGGCGTTTATTTTTCTCGTCACCTTATTGGAATCTTGTGATTGTGTTAACCAGGGATAAGGCATTACCCACAGCTAGTCAAACATTTTAGTTTAATCTTGAGATCACAAAAAGGTCTAGTCATCTATTGTGTTGAATCTACCAACATATCAACTGTGGTCTAGCAACCTCTAGGTCTACTTTCTTTGTGTTAACTTAGTAGTAGCTAGTTTAACTATCATATTTCCTTTTATATTGCTTAGACTACACAACTTATACTTGAACTTTGCATCTCTTTCAATTTTGATTTTAAAGTCCCAAATGGTTTGTACCTATGTACTATCATATTCCATACATTAAATCGGTATCACACATATGATCTTATTTATTATCAGCTCGCCTCTCCTTTTCCCTCATTTTTTTTATTATTAGACCTATTCTCCCCCTAAAATTCTAAAACCACTATGTATTTGCATTTTAGGAGTTTAATGGGCAAGGTAATAACCTAATTGTATTTAACGAAATAACATTAAACAAAAACACGAGAATAAACTAAAAGAAAATTAAAAATTAAGAAATTAAAGAAACTAGACACGGCGCATCGGACTATACATGGTCATCTTCAGGAATGACCTCAATTTTCTTTTTAACGCCATTGACCTCTAACAGATATAGAAAACATGGTTTGTCAAAAGCCTTTGTATAGTGGTCAGCGCGTTGAAAATCAGTGTTTATTTTTATCACATCGATTAAATTCTTTTCAAAACAATCACATATGAAGTGATATTTGATTCCGATGTGTTTGGTCTTAGGATGTTGGACCGAGTTTTTAGTGACTGCAATCGCAGTAGAGTTATCAACAAAGATAGGAGTGGAAGTGAAATGCAAACCGTAATCCCGCATTTGCTGTTGAATCCATATGATTTGGGAACAGCAGCTTGCAGCAGCAACGTATTCGGCTTCACAGGTTGACAGAGCAACTGAGGTCTGCTTCGTACACTGCCAGGTTACTAATCTTCTCCCAAAGAACTGACACCCTGCTGATGTAGACTTGTAGTTCATCTTGCAGCCGCCGTAATCCGAGTCACTATACGCTGTAAGTTCAAAGTCATCATCATGAGGATACCACCACCCAAGTGTGGGTGTGCCCTTCAAATAACGAAATATCCTCTTGACTCCAATTAAATGGTTCACCTTAGGCGTTGCCTAATATCATGAGCATAAACATGTAGCATACATGATATCAGGTCTTGAGGCCGTGAGATACATGAGAGATCCAATCATCCCTCGGTACATAGTGGCATCTACCAGATCACCATTCTCGTCGGGTGCTACATCATGGTTTGTAGCCAATGGAGTGCCAGCTGTGGAAGCATTCTCCATATCAAACCGACTAGAATATCTCCTACATACTTGGTTGATGTAGGAAGATTCCTTCTGGTGTCTGATCCACCTGTAACCCGAGAAAGAATTTCATCTCCCCCATGGCACTCATCTCAAACTCCACCTTCATTACTGCTTCGAATTCTTTGCATAATTCTTCGTTTGAACCGAAGATTATGTCATCTACATAGATCTGTACTAGCAGTAAGTCTCCATCTTTTTCTTTGATAAACAGTGTGCAGTCAATGACTCCCCTACGAAATCCATATTTCACAAGATGAGTCGAGAGTTTCTCATACCAAGCCCATGAAGCTTGATGAAGCCCGTATAGAGCCTTGTCGAGTTTGTAGACTCTATCCCAATGATATGGATCCTCAAATCCCTCGGGTTGACTGACATACACTGTTTCTCTGATCTCACCATGAAGGAATGCACTTTTCACATCAAGTTGATAAACTTTGATTTTCATATAAGATGCATAGGCAAGGAAGATGTGGATGGCTTCCATCCTTGCCACTGGTGCAAATACTTCATTGTAGTCGATACCCTCAACTTGTCGAAAACCTTGAACAACAAGCCGAGCCTTGTTTCTGATGATCACCCCTGATCATCTTTCTTACATTTCAAGACCCATTTGGTGCCAATGACTTTAGCACTTTTAGGTCTATCCACTAGTGTCCATACACCTAACTTCTTAAACTGAAGGATCATCCTGCATGGCACTAACCCAAGCCTCATCATTTAGTGCTTCACTCACATACTTTGGCTCAAACTGAGACACAAAGCAGCGGTAGGCACCATCGTGAAGGTATCCTTTTTCCATCACAGAGGCATAATCAGCTGAGTACAGTTAATTTCTAGTCTGAACCCCTGATCTCACATCTCCTATAATATTATCTAAAGGATTATAGACGTTTAGACGTGAGCCAGAGGTTGTCGGAACAACCACCTCAGAGTCAAGATTATGACCGATTGGTTCTGGATCTGAGACAATAGGAGTCTGAGGTTCTGAAGGTTTAGAAGCATCATTAGCCGATGCTTGTGAACTTGTGGTAGTCGGAACCTGTACATCCTGGTTGATCTGATCATTTTCTTCATTTTCTTCATCAGAAGAGGAGTCACTCACATCAACTGCTCCCCCTGAGTTGGTAGGAACATGACTTGTTGAATCCTGAGATGGTGTGTTCAAGACATCGTACATCATCTTATTTGCCAACTCTTCTTCTGAAGAAAAAAGAGGTAAGTTGAAGGACTTGAAGAATCCATCATAGTCGAAGAAGTAAGCATGCCCTTTTCCAGCAGACGGTGTGATATATCTCTGAACATCAACATTACACCACATCTTTACTTGACCCATGAGTTGTTGTAAACTCTCTTGTTAGGTATGTTGTATCCTAAGAAGATCCCTCATCAACCTTCTCACTGAATTTTCCCTCCTGAGTCTTTTTCAGCAGGGTGCACAGAGCGCCAAACGGCTCGAGATATTCCAAGTTAGGTTTACGTCGCTGTAATAACTCGTAGCAAGTTTTTCCATGGCGTTTTACTACAAGAACTCGATTGAGAGTATAACATGCATTTGTCACTGCTTCATTCCAAAATTGGATAGGCAGTTTCGAGTCTCCAGCATTGTCCGTGCCGTCTCTATCAAGCTGTGGTTCTTCCATTCAGCAACGCCGTTCATCTGAGGGGTATAAGCCGAGGTAAATTGATGCACAATTCCCTTTTCCTTGCAATAGTCCTCCATCCTCTGATTCTTGAACTCGGTTTCGTTGTCTGATCGCACCTGTCTTACCTTCAGCTTGTATAGGGATTCCAGTGTAGTTACCAATTCCTTGAAGGATTCAAATGTTTCTGATTTGGATTTCAGAAACATTACCCAAGAGAACCTTGAGTAGTCATCAGTAACTACATAGCAATACAAGTCGCCTGCGATGCTTCTTGTACTGACTGGACCAAACAGATCCATGTGAAGAAGCTCAAGAGGAAGTTCTATAGAATGAACTTGCTTTTCCTTATGAGATTTCTTCGTCTCTTTGCCATTTTTACATGCAACACAAAAATCCGGGACTTGAAAGTTTTTGACATTTACTCCTCTCACAAGATCATTTTAGATCAAGTGATTCATCTTTCTAGGATTTATGTGTCCCATTCTCCTATACCAGGAGATGGAGTCCTTCTTAGTAGCTTTGGACAGGAAGCATTGGACTTCACAATCTGTTATGGATGCCTTTGAGAGATCCAAGACATAAAGATCATTATATCTTGAAGCTGACATTAGGATCTGGTCCTCCGGGATCATGTATTCCTTCTTTAGTACGTAACACTTTTGGTTGTCAAAAACTTGAATCCTTTATCACAGATTTGAGAGACAGAAAGCAGGTTATTTTGTTATTGTTGGACACAGTTTACCTTATCAAACTTAACCTTCTCATTTCCCACTTCTCCTTGGGTTGTGATATACCCAACTTTGTTACCAGCAAATGAAACATGCCCTCCTTTAATTTGTCTGACATTTGATAAGATAGCTTTGTTCCCTGTCATGTGCCTGGATGCTCCGTTATCTACAATCCACGTGTTAGTCTCAGCACTATAGCGAACACCCTGCACATTCAATGAAAACATTAGTTCATGTTAGGAACCCAAGCCTTAATTGGCTTGGGTTTCCCTGAGGCATCACATATCATAAACTCAACCCACTGACCCTTTGAGGTTAGGGGTTGATCAGAATTTTGTTTGTTCTCATTTTCAGGCACTGAGGATGTTTTTTCTTTCCATACTCCAGATTTGTGTAAGGCCTGTTGGTGATAAACAGACGACTGTATAATGGGTTGAACTTTGGATTCACTATCCCCTTTTGGAGGCGTCACTGAGTTCCTCTTAAAGGATCTAGATGTGGATGTAGAAAGTTCAACTTTCCTCCTCGGTGTCTGGTAAAAAGGACAATGAGACGCTATGTGACCATACTCTCCACAATTATAGCAGGATCTGCTTTCAACTTTACGATTTAAATGTTTTGGTGGAGATGTAGATGTCACAAGGTTGACCTTATTATGTTTGAACTGAGACACTTCTTTGTTAGATGTATGAGTTGGTTTTACAAACTTAATTGCTTTACCTGGTTTTACATCTTTGATCTCTTGTTTACCTGGACTAAGACATGATGCACGTGATTGATTTGGTTTTAAAGTCTTTTTAGTTCTTGTTTGACTTTGTTTGACCCTGACTTTAAACTAACTTTTCCAACTTCTTTTTCCAGGTTAACACGTGAAATCTTTCCTCTTTCCTTTGAAGTGTCCTCTTTTTGTTTAGAATCGGATTCACTTGATTTATTTAAGGAATCTGGATCATTAACCAGAGGAGTGGACACCATGTGATCCTTGATGGGGTTATTGTTAATTGGTTTACGTTTAGTGTTCATCAAGGTCTCAGGTGGTGGTGGAACCACTTTGTATCCCAGCCCCTCCCCATTATTTCTCTCTCACTAAGTGTTGGACAATGTGTGATGAGCTTGTCCAACTATGCAGTTTTTGTTTTCACGAGTTGACTTCTACTTCTAACACTGCTTTTTGCTTCTTAGTGTCCTCTAGAGAGTTCAGATAGTACCTAGTGTCATTTGCTTGGTTAAAGGCAACTACCTTAGTTTCCCTAAGCTGTTTATTTAATAGGTCTATCTTTTCCTTGTAACTATGCTCGTTTTGTTTTAACACTTTATTTGCCTCCATGCACAGTTCCAGGTCCTTTACTAAGCTATCATTATGATCTAATAGCCTTGCAAATTTTGAATCTATAACTTCTCTGAATTTATTACATTCTAAGCAAGCATGATTATTAAACAGTTGGTCAGTAGTACTTACCTGAGATGTTGAAGAAGAATCAGCCATGAGTGCTGACTCGGTTGTCTCTGGTTCTGGTGATTTAGATGATGATGCAGATTTTTCTTCTTCAGGCAGGTGGTTGACCACATTTGTAGTGTCTTCAGAATTTGACATCGCGAGCTCTACTACTATATCTCCCTCATTTGCAGAATTGTCATTAATATCCTCCACACTAGCTATATTGGACTCTCCTAGTGAGACGAACCGAAAGCTCCAGTCCTGTCCTTCATCCTTATTAGCAGTTAAGCTTTTGGATCCTTATTTGATGAGTTAGAACTACTAGATGTGGCCTTGTCCTAACGATTAAATGACGAGAAGGGATTACCATTACCTGTCTTCTTTGGTTTTATACACTCCCTCTTGAAGTGTCCCTTCTCACCGCGGTTGAAACATGCAACCTTTGACTTATCAACCCAAAGGTTGTGTCTTTTGTTGCAACCAAGTTCTGTCCGGTCTTTTTGACAAACTTTTTAGTTCGTCGGACAGCACTTGCCAGAGCCCACATTATGTTCATACGTTCCAACTCCATTTCATCCACCCACTCATAATCTTCATCTGCCAGGTGCAGTTACCTATCTTTCCAGAAATTAATCCATCGTAGGATTGAACCACCATAGCTAAAAGGTCCATATGTTCTTTGGCCACCTCCACAGTTACATTTCCGAGGTTGTCGGTTTTAAGCTTTGCTGCATTAGCTTCAGGTATCATATATTGGGTGCTAGACGACCCTGAGATTTCGGATCCTGAGGTTGAGGGTTGTGCTGGAACTGCTACGCTTGAGATGAAGATGGTTTGCAGTGGTGCTCTAGATGTCTTGACTGAAGGAGTAGCATTGTAGAGTGTAGGATTCTGATCGTAGTTAGCCTTTTGGGCTCGATACTTCATCCTAAGCTCCTCTTCTCTCAGTTTCAGAATGAAGTCATTTATATCTAACTTTTAGAGCATTCCATTCTGTCTGAGATTTGAAACAAACGAAGCCCATTTTTCTGTTAATCCATCAGCAAAGTTGGATACCTTATCCTCCATCGAAGTAACCACTCCATGAGTGTGCATCTCACTCATCAAGTGGTAGAATCTATCGATCACATCATCAAGGCTTTCTTTTTCCGTAGAAGAGAAGTTGTCAAACTCCTTCTTCAAGGCTTTTGCCTTGATGGCCTTCAGAGAGGCATTTCCGGCATACCTCTTCTCTAACGTATCCCAAAGTTTCTTTGCTTGAGTATACTCCGAATACTGATAGAAAATATCCTTCGGAATAGACTGAGTAAGCAAAGCGTAGACTTTCTTCTCAGCGTTGTGTTTTACCTTCTGTGCATCCGACATGCCACTTAGAGTAAGTTTTACTCTGTCAGCTCCTGCTGGCATGCTGTACCCCGACTCTATTGCCTCCCATAAATTTGTATCCACTCTATTTAAGTAGATTTCGAAATGTTGCTTCCATTGTAGGTAGTCGTCTAACGTGATAAGCCTCGGGGGTTTATTGTGAATTCCCACTTCGTTCTCCAACAATAGTAGATTCTGGATACAAGTATCTCTACTAGTTGTGTATGCTGAAAACTGATCCTCCATTTCACTTAAATTTACTGTTTAACAAACTACTGATGAATGCGAATGAAGGTATGCGATTGGCTTATTCGGGCGATTGAACAAGTGCGGATGGTTTAATCGTGCAACTAAACAAATGCGGATGAGTCATTCGTCCGAATGAACTAATACGGTTGAGCAGTCCGAATGAAGATCTCAGTCGTACGAATGAGAGTACGAATGAGTCCAATCGTGCGGTTGAAGAATGCGAATGAACTCAGTCGTGCGATTGAGCCAATCGTGCGACTGACCTTGCTGAAGTTTGATAATTCGTAGGTTAAACTTGTTTGGCCGTAAAAGCTCGAATTTTACCAAACCCTAATAGCCGTATGCCGGAAATACTACACTTTTCGATCAGGAAACGTCTAAGACTCCATTAGACACAAAAAGATTGCGTTTTTGATGCAAAAACACAATTTTTGTGTCAAAACTATTGAATCAACACGTAAACAAGAGCCAAAGCTCTGATACCACTTGTTAGGATCTGGTATTTAATCAAATACCAATTGATTAACGTGTTAAACCAAACCAAATAGTGCGGAATCCTATTTGATTGACGATCCAATCAGTGAGAACACGCGTAGACACAATAACATATTGAATCTAACGTCAAGAATCGATTAGGAATCGATCTACAGCGTTCTATGAACTTGGAGTACGAACTTAGAGGCTTTTGGACGGCTAGGGTACGTCTGGAGTCGAAGTGGATTGAATGCTTATGCTTTTCCATGAATTAGGTGGTATTTATAGGTTAGGGTTTCTCATTCTTGCGACTTTCTCATTCGGGGACTGAACCATTAGCATGGTTCATTCGTGCGATTGAGCCATGCAGTTGATCCATTCGCATAACTGAGTGTTCAGTCGTGCGACTGAGTCAGACACATGAAGTTGTTCAGGGGGATGAAATATTTAGGCGCATGGACACCCAGTCACATGGTCATTCGGACGCATGACCACTGTTGGGGCGTATGGTCCAGTCGGACGCATGAGAACTTCACTTCACCAAGTTTGTATGTATTCAATATTATAACATTATGTATAATAATTCAAACAATCACAAACCTATATAATCAAGTCAATGTGCGTTTAAACAACTCATTAATGAAATATTAAACATTATAAACACAACCAAACATTTGTATTTCATTAAGTACCCAACAATTACATAAGCGCAAGACAATGAAGACATATTACATTTAGATCAGGATCTAGGTACATATATGTATCAACAACTTTCAAATACATATTTTGTAGGATAAGATACTTGGACGCCCTGCTACAATAGATGAAATTTGGATGCAGTCACATGGAAAAAAGAACTAGACCTTTAGATAAATTCTTGAGATGTGGAGGAGGAGAGGGTTCAAAAGAGGTTGATGTTCGGAAGAAATTGATCTGGAAAACAATGTGGAATGGGTTGACTCAAGGGCAGAGGAATCTTTTGTAAGTTTCTTGACTTTTAAGATGTATTATTAGTAGAGTTAATCATTACATGTTATAAGTATAACAATTTGTCTTATTCTTGTATATCATAGAAATCCTATAAGGAGTATGTCAGAGAAAAGTATGGAGATGAGGCTAGTCAACGCCCATTAGATCTAGACACATGGGTACAATGGGGCAAGAAAAGGGGCAGATTGTTTGATATTAGTGATCTACATTTCATGATGATAGATAAACCCTCAATGTCAAGAAATTCGTATCTACTTGCAAGAAATGAAGAGGTTTGCTTATTCCATTTTAGTTTACTATATAATGGGTCAAAATGCTATAGTGAGTCATATTAGTTGTCATCAAAAGTTGTTTTAGTTTGTAGCCTCGTATAAGATACATGGTGCGTCTCCTTGAAATTTTGTTGAAATACAATAGGTTCTTTCATGGATACTTGTATTAAAATAACTATACATACATAAGAACGCATAGAAATGCTATAGTTAGGGTTAAATGGTATTAGAGTTTTAGTTTAAGATTTTTTTATGAAATTGATCTGTTTTACACTTGATTTTTAGGGCCTGAAATCACCTTAAATGAATCAAAAGAGCTAAAAGAGACAGATAATAACCAGCAAGGCCTCAATCATTCATGAAATTAACTAATTTGAGAAATTACTTTCGTTGATAGAAATTTAGAAGTCTTGCCCTGAAAGTAAGATCCTTTGTGTCCTTATGAATAATTTGTATCTTTGATGACACCTGAACTAAAACCAATTAGTTTCTATGTTTACTTGTTCAAGTAATCAACAACTAGGATCCCCTCCCTCTACTTTATCATACTATAGTCATAAAAATAGTTTAAGTATAAAAGTCAAGCTTCTTTATGTCATGACATTTTAGTTATTTGTAGACTTTAAGGTAATCATTCAACACTATGCTAATCCAAATATTTAAACTTGTAGGTGGGTTACTATCACCTAATAATCAATTGGTGTAATCCTAATATTTTGTTGATTGAAAGAATATGGAAAATAATTGATTAAAACATAATATTATCTGAATTGGATCGATCATAATTCTAAAGAAGTATCTTATTATTGAAGAAAGAAATAATATATTAGTCTAGGTGAATGAATAAACAATAGGTTAATGTGTTGTGTGGTTTAATTATATTAATGTTGTGCTGTATTATTTACAGGTACAACATCTGAATGAGAAAATAGCACAACTGCATCAAGAGAAAGAAACCAAAAGACTAGAGAAAGAAAAAGAAAGAGCCGAGAAACTAGCAATGATGGAGCAAATAGAGGAAAACAAAGTTGCAAACAATGAAATGAAGCAACAAATCGAATTCTTGTTGAAGAACATACCAAAACGATCTTCCAACTAGTTAAGCATGTGATTTTGTAGACATTGTCAATTTAGAAGTTTGTTTTAATATATATGTTTGAATGTTTCTTTTGATACTTTGATTTATTTGCTGTAAGATGTTTGGATAGTTTTGTGAATTTTATTATTTGTTTGAGTGTTGATTAATCCTACAAATACCAAAAAACATGAGCCTTTTCTTATTATACATATATTTTGCAACTAAATAAAAATCGGTTCTAAAATGGTCGCAAAAAATGATTGGTCACAAGTAGTTTTGGTTGCAATTTTGGTTGCTAAGCGTTTAGTCGCAAGATCTATCGCAGAACTTTTCATCGCGATTTTCGTTACAATCTCAGTCGCTAAATTTTGGTGGCAAAGTTAGTCGCAAAAGAAATAGGTCGCAAATTCCGTCGCAAACAAGATGCAATCGCAAATTCCGTCACAAACAAGATGCAGTCGCAAATTTCATCGCAAACAAGATACAGCCGCAAATTTTATCACTAATTCTGCGATGAATGATATGGTCACAAAATCAATCGTAAGAACTTTTTGGTCGCAAGAATTAGTTGGAAACAAAATAACAGACCAGGGTATAACCAACCAACCAAAATGGTCGCAAATTGGTCGCAACAAGGTATTTGCGACCATTTTGCGACCAATGTGACGGTCACAAATACTCACTTTTGTAGTAGTGCATATAGGACTTGGAACTAGTTTAACTAAAAGTTTTATTTTGTTTTTTGAATCTTGATTGTATTGTAATGTTTTATTTGTTTAGTATTATTCAATGCAAGTGATATTTAATATTATTTCAATGTATTTACTACCATGTGCTATGAGCAATCGTTTCACATTTGTCCGCCCCGATGATTTCGCCGTCGGTTGGGGTGTGACAATTAGTTAAAACTTTAGTCTAATAGTTTGTCTATAGTCTTTTAAGGGATGAATGTTTACATTTTATATTAAGTGTGTATGAATTAACCACTTATGTATATTGAAAACTAAAAACTAAAATACAAATCAAAAGCTAATAATATAGAATGAGAATTGTATATCATAATGGCGGCCCCAAAACACCCTACATGATCTTTTTCCCCTCCATCATTCCTCCCCCCACCCCACCCTAGCTAACCCAAATAAAAGAAAGAAAAGAAAATCATCAACAAAAACATGTTTAAGCAAATATGAAAATGGTTGTCACTAGGCTCGGTAATACAGAGCTTCAACTCTAGACTCTCGAGATGGAAAGCAGCTACTTTCTCTTTAACAAGTAGAGTTAAGTTAATTAAAGTTGTTTTTAGAAGTATTCCAACTTATTTCCTCTCACTTTATAAAGCACCAACAAAGATTATAAAAAATGAAAGTAATAAGAATGAACTTTATATGAGGAGAAGAAAGTTCAAGATCAAAAATTTGATGGGTAACGTGAGATAAAATAATGGCAACAAAAGACAAAGAAGGCTCGGGGGCGAGTAGTATCAAGGAGGCAAATTTAGTACTTTTAACGAAATGGTGGGGGTTAAAGTTCAAATTATTTATGAGTGAAAGTTATAACATCCATACACAAAAAATGATAGATGGAAGATGACTATCCTGTTCAAGTGTTCAATTAACGAAATATAGAAAAGCATTGTCTTTATTGGAAAGGACCTTTTATAAAAAGGCATGGGTATTCATAATAAAATCAAAGGAATTACCAATGATGGTATGAGATTCAAACAATGAAAAGGTTATTGGTATAAGACGGGTTTTCTCCATGGAATTTTCCCATAATTATACAAATAAGTGGCTAATAAAAACGTTACCATTGAGGAGAGTATTCAACATGATAGGAATACATGGAGTTAGAAAATTAGATGGTCCAAAAATAAGGACACATGAGAGGAAATGATGGAGTTATTCTATTTCCCAAAAATAATTGATGAAGTTCGTATAATCAGGGAAAAGGATCGGTGGATTTGGGGAGATACTGTAGACAATAATGTTTTCTTGGTGACCATGGTTAGAAAAGAATTTGGAGTAGCCCCTGGTGCAACCCTTAATTGAACTAGCTTTGAATGAAATAGGTGGGTTCCTTTGAAGGTCAATTATATGGGTTGGAGGATGCTTTTGCAAAAGCTCTCAATTAAAATGGATTTAGCCAAAAGGGGTGCCATAGTTCGACACCAAATGCATCCTTTGTGGTATCAAGGTTAAAAGCACTAATCATCTATTTGTAGAATGCCTATGCATAAAAGGAATTTGATGGCAATTCTTTGTATGATGCAAGATTCTAATCCCTTATAGGTTTTAATACATAAGGAGATTGCTTAGAGAAACCTTAGATGTTATCAATGATACAAAGAGAATACATACAACTTTGGCAGTTATGATGACCATAATTTGGCTAATATGAAAAAGGAGAAATGACAATATTTTCATTTGCAAAACCAGCTTGGCATACAGGTTGGGAGATTAAAATTTGTCATATTTATAAGTGAACTGTAGATTAGACATTTAGATTTAGAAATGGCCTCAATGGTGTAATTTCAATGTAAGGGGCTAATACTGTATTGTATGTTTTGAGGTTGCTAGTAGTCTCGAGTTATCAACAAAAGTTTTTGCTATTCAAAAAAGGAAAAACAACTATAGGTTAGAAACCCTGTCAACCACCCTACATTTTCATAGTCAATAGAAACCTTATCAACCACCCTACATTACTATATACAGACTATCAGTTTATCGTCAATACTTTCATTTATTTGATATCTATGTCTCTTCATTATCTGTCAATTCCCAGTCACTATCTTGCCTACAATGAACATAGGACTTTACCGACATGTCAATCCAGGCCTTACTATCGTACCCATACATGCTATTATTATCACACCAATCCAAGCCTTACTGACCTGCCTATCTGGGCATTTACTTTACTATCATGTCAATCCAGGCCTTACTATCATGAGGGCATAAAAAATGCAACCCTCATCTGTCATTTTCTTGCAAGGCTTTACTTTACAAAGGAATACATTACGGGCATAATAACATTTCTTTAGGTTTCACTTTCATCTTTAGGTTATACAATATACAACACAACATATTACAACACATATCATCATTACCAAGGTCATATCAAAATAGTAAAACACGATATGAATTCATTAGAAAATTCCATTTCCCATATAAGATAGTGTATAAAACTTGATTTAAAAGAACTTGTCATTAATATGCATATCGCCCTAAAACGATTAAAACATGTATGAATTAGAGGATCTAGAACTTACCTGGTGAGTATATAGCTTTAGTCTAAGAGGAATTCAGGTCAATAAATAAGTCGCACAATCTGCATGCAAGTTACCACATAAATCTATCATTTCATATGCAATACAACTTGTTTCGCAACTAGTTTCGCATGTAGTTTCGCACACATTTTAGCGCGTAGTTTCTCACACAGTTTCGCATGTAGTTTCTCATGTAGTTTCGCATATGATCTCGGCCTAACTTTCGTTGGAGTTTACCAGCGAAACTATAGTTTCACATGCAGTTTCTCACATAATTTCTCACGCAGTTTCGCATGATGAAACTGCAATTTCGTTGGATGAGTTTTTCAGCTCGTTTTTCATCAAAAATCTTTATTTTTAACCAAAATCTATACTTTTTACGGCCAAACATTTAGTTTATCATTTCTAAGGATATATCTAATCTTTTTTCACCATTTCATATGTAAAAATATAATCTTTTTGAAATCTTTCTCAAGAATCAAAACTAGATCTATAAAGATGTTTAGATGGTGATTCTTAGCCGGATTTCTTCCTCTTTTCTTGTTGTTTTGATGCTCAATCACTATTTCTTCAATCCTTCAATCACAAAACTTCAAATCTTCAAGTTTTCTTCACTTTCTCTCACTACTTTCTCTCTCTAAGTTGTTAGTTGCTTGAATTACAAGAAGTGGAGAAGTTGGCTGATGATGGGTGTTTAATGGGTGGTTAGGCCCTTAAACCTATCAAACCCTAAGCCCATAAGGTAATTTGGCCCATAATTATTTTCCCTCTCTTTTTTTTATATAACCCAAACTCAACCATTATTACTAAGTTGCTCGCTTTGACATTTTGAGGCATTACACTTTTAAGGGAAAAAGTTACATTTATCAAACCTTAGGGAATAAAATTGACAATAACTCTTCTTATTATAAAAGATTAAGAGGCAATCTACAAGCAAGCTAAAGATCCAAATAAATAATAGACTTTCAAGTAATATACCACTTAAAAAGAAGAAAGCCAACGAGTCAACAATTTATGTTTTTTCAACAATATGAGAATATCTCAATAGACTTCACTATGCCTATGGCATATGAATTATGTATCACTTGCACCTCTCAGGATGATTCTCTCAACACTTGGTTGTATATATGTAAATGTGTATATATGTATCACTTAAAGTTGAATAATGAAGCAAACATTATAAGAAGCTTGGTTAATGATCAAATATCTACCAACTAACATAAAAGAACAACATAAATTAAGAGGAATTTGAAGGGTTGTGATGTGGCTTGGAGTAAAGATGTAATTTTGGATAAAAGTGCTTAAATAGTCAGAATCTAGAATAGTTTGAAGCTAATGTGAACAAATATAATACATGTTAGGATCAGTGATCTACGTTTGATTGATTAGCGAGTATTGCAGCGGAAATCAAACAATAAATTAGACAATTCACAAGAACATAGTTGATATTCAAAGTAAGAGCAAATGATTATATAAAGAATTCTGCAAATCAAATATTTCATTCAATACGCGCTTTCATGGTGGCAAAATGTCACACTTACAATCAGGTCAATCATCCTTATATAAGAATGTCGTGGTGGAATATTCCTTATATAGGAGATGTGACGTCTACTGATGTCATTTGATAGTGACATCTAACAGAATTATTCAGACTACTGAAAGTTAACACAACTACTGAAAAGAAACTACTGAAACTACAACGACTAAAGAACATGCTCTTCAGTCGTTTTACGGATACTGAAACATAAAAGAAAACTACTGAAAGGAAACCATCACAACAACTAAAGAATGCTTCTTCAGCTGTTGTAACAAACTCTGAAGGCTTCAGTACTTGTACTTGAACTTTAGCTGTTGTCATCAGCTGATGTCTTCAGTCTTTGTACTTCAGCTGTTGATCTTCAGTACTTTAGTCTTCAGCTATTGATCTTCAGACTTTGGTCTTCAGCTGTTGAAGTCTTCAGTACTTTAGTCTTCAGCTGTTGAAGTCTTCAGTACTTTAGTCTTCAGCTGTTGATCTTCAGACTTTGGTCTTCAGCGGTTGAAGTCTTCAGACTTTGTAAAACAGCTGATCAAGTCTTCAGCAGTTGTTGTGATGTCTGTGGGACTTAGAGGTTTTTCTGATCAGGCTCATTGGTTCTTTTGGTCCAACAATACAATAGAAATGCAAATGAACTAAAAGTAACATAATTTGTTCAAAATGATTTGTACACTTTAATTTTTCTTTTTTGATGTAAAACACAATTATACTCATTTGATTTAGTTACTACTAACAAGAAGAAATAATCATACAATTATCTACTTTTACATATTTTTCTCCGTCTTTTTTGAATTTCTTTTTGTTTATTTGTTTTTTCTAAGATTAATAATAACCATTAACAATAACAAGATTAAATTAACCAAACACAACATCTTACAATAGCATGAGTAGAAAGCACAAATAAACAACTAACAAAATTAGATTTTAACATAAAAGGTTTTAAGATAAAAGGATATTTGGCTAAATTGTTTAAAGATGTGGGCTAAACAATAAAAGATGGAAATAAGGCTCAACAATTGCGACAAGGGGTAGCGATCGGAAATTGTAAGAAATATGAAAAACGTTTAGATACATGTAACAACCTAGTTTATGATCTTGAAATATCACGTAAGCAAGTTCTAATATGAATGCAACACTCAAATCACTCTGCTATCAACTAAAACAGAGAATGTGATATATGATGAAGAGTAAATGGTGGAAAGGCATAAACAAGAAACTCATGGAAACAAAGATAATAAGATATAGGTGCAAACTCATGGATAATCATCTTTCTTAATATTTCAATATATTACATTAACTTTTGATGTATTCTCTTAATCATATAATTCTAAAAATACAATTTTATCTAAGGATCTAAAATATAAGTAGCATGAACCCCATATAAAATTTAACCTTCTCAAGAAACAATTAGAGAGATCTACAGAAGCCAACAACTCAGCAAGCAGATACATCATGTGCATAACTAAAATGTAGAAACTAATTTGCACATATCAATTTTTAAATGCATTTATCCATAACATAAGCAAACACAAGCAATATTACCAATTTGGTTAGACGAATAAATGCCTAGAAAGTGTAACAACTGCCTATTTTCAAGCTATAAACCCAAACCCGGGCCCATTTTGAAGTATCGTATGATAGAAAAATTCAGTATTAAAATTATTTTATTTATTTTATGTAACACCCGGTTATTTCTTAAAAAGAAAAGAAAGAATAAGAGTTGAAGAATAAAGAAAGGAAATGTCAATAAACCCAAGTTGAGGGGTTAAAAGTGTAAAAAGGACAAAAGTACAAAAAGTTGGTGTAAAGGTGGGCATGGCCGCCCACCCTCACTTCCCATCATCTTTTTCATTCGGATTATAGATAAAGAGCAGAGAAACTCTCGGTTGAAGAAAAAGAAGAAGAAGAAGATTGATTTCAAGGTAAGAATTCAAGGTTTTTAAGTGTTCATGTTGGGTTTTTGTCTCGGTTATATGCTTATGTGCTTATGTGTTTATGTGTGTGTCCGTGTGTGTGTGTGTTTTGGTGTGTTTATAGGTGTTCAAACTCATTTGCAAATGGGTTAGAAGGAAGAAACACCCAAAGTGCACCAGGTGAGTTTCTAGACCCCGGTTTTACTTGTTTTAAACCCTTCTGGGGATGAAAATGTATTAAAACGATTTTCAATGTTTATGTATGTATACCCGTATGTATTATGCATGTTTGGTGATGTTCCTTAGATGCTTATAGGTTGTTCATGCTTAAAATAGCCTTGGTAAGCTTAGAAAAGATAGGCTCGATGTTTGGATTCGAAATTATCCTAGAAACATGTTGAACAGAAGGTTCATGCGCCTAAATAAGGCCCATGCGCCTGGAATTGCCTTAGAAATGATTAAGTATATCTCATGCGCCTAAACAGTGCCCTCGTGCGCCTAGAAAATTTGTCATACGCCTAAGTGTAGGGCCATGCGCCCCAATAGTACCCATGCGTCTGAATAACCCCATGCGCCTAAGTTTCCATACGCCCGGATAGCCCATGCGTCTAAGTGTCCATGCGTCCGAATAGGTCATACACCCGAATAGTGTCCATGCGCCTGAATGGTTCATGCGCCTAAGTGTTAAAGTAGTTAAGTGTTGGCCTGATGTGCCTGTACAGTGATGAAGCGCCCAAACAGGGTCCATGCGCCCAAATAGTGTCTAAGTGCCCACACTTAGAATTTATTTTCGAATTTTTGGGAGTCTTTGCTTTTTGGGTTTTGACTGAGGTTTGACTAGGGTTTATTAATGATGGGTTTCATGCATGATTATGATTGTTTTATGATTGCTCCTTTATTATTATTACTATTATTATTATTATTGTTATTATTATTATTGTTATTAATAATATTATTAATATTATTATTATATTATTATTATTATTAGTATTATTATTATTATTATTATTATTATTATTATTATTATTATTATTATGTGACTTTACGTGGTGTGCTTATAATTGTAACGTAAAGTATTACCAATAGTAAAGTGAAAGAGCAATGAAGAAAAGAAGTGGAACTTTAATAAAATGTTAACAAGTCTTGCAAGCTTACAGGAGGTACACGACCATGTTGTCGTTAGCTCAACTGTGATGCGGGTTAGCTACCCTTTATGCACACAGGGCCAGTCAATTGAGACTGGGGACCTTTGCAGCATACCCTAGGTGTTTGGGTCGGCCTTGTATACAGTATATAGATCCCCTTGTGGGAAAAAGAGGGCTCAGCACCGTTTCCCCCGCGCATACAGTTTAGGATATGCTCATTGGTCCATACAGATAGTGAAAGATAAAAATAAAAGAGTACAGAGTAAACAAGGCATACAGCAAAGAGATAAAGCATTACCTAATTGCATAGTTAATGCGTGCTCATGTATAAAGAGATGAAGTTTTCATAAAAAGAGTATTTTCATATGTATACCTACAGAAAGTATTTTATTACTTTTAAACTAGAACTCACTCAGCAACGCTGACTTTTATACATTTTCAGTTGGCAGGTAATTATTGATGAGGATGGCACGAGGGTGAAGCTACTCGGCAGGGAAAGACTGACATCCATTCATACTTATTATGGCTGTTGTTTTGTAATGCAATTAACAGTTCTTTTGTAATCGATTAAACAATAGTGTATTGCTTAACAACAGTGTTTTAATGAAATGAATGGTTTTTGTTAAAATGATTCCGCTGCTTAAGTTTATTAAATTTATAATGTTTTTAATGTATTTAATGTTGTGAATGACCAACTATGAGGTCTCCGGGGACGGGGTCTTACATTTTAATGAATAAAATGCATTAAATATGTAACTTAACCAATATTGACAATCGTTTAATTCAATTTCCATTTATTAAATCATTTAAATAATTTATAATTTATAAAATAAATTTTAAAAGGTTATTGATATTTATAAAATTTTAAATATTCAACTAAAATAAATAATTAAATTGCAAAGTTTTTGTGAGTTTATAAAGTTTATAAAGATTTTATACAAAACTAAGATGATCAAATTAAAATTAGGTTTTAATATATTTAGAGTTTAATTTGTAATTATCCTATTATTTATTTATATTATTTATATTATTTATTTATATATTTAAGTTTATATTTATTTCAAATTTCAATCAAAACTCCATTTTGAAAGACTTGTAACTCACCATTAACATTATTCATAACCCTCTCCTAACCGTAACTATAAAAACAAACTTTAGGCTTCACTTTTCATTTGCTAATTCTCTAAAAATCTCACTCAAATATCTTTCTTTCATCCATTGGTTTCGATCAATTTTAAGAATTTTCTTTTACAAGAAATTTCATGTAAGGCCCCATTCCCGGGACGCTTACAGCTGGTAAATCGTCGCACATAAAACATATACTTTATATTTAATCATTTATTAAAACATTACAACGGAAACATTAAACTAATTTTTTTCATATCATTACAAATGCTTTTGCAAGTGAATACAAGTGTTCATTTCAAAACATCATTCGTTCGCATTACAATGCAAAAACATTAACAAAAAAATGCCATTCAAAATGCCAAGTAGCTGCTCCATGCCATCCTCAGCATTGCTCACCTGCCAATTGAAAAATGCATAAAAGTCAGCGTTGCTGAGTGAGTTCTAGTTTTATAATAAAACATACTTTTCTTTCGTAAAACCATTCTTTACTTTCTCTCAAAGTCATACTATACTTTACATTCGTTCATGATCATACATCGTACGTACATACAGATAATATCATTATTATCTTCTTTAATCTTTCATGCCTCATTCTTTACTTTCTCCTTTCTGTCAACCATAAACCCTTCCCTTCTGTTCATGGTACTGGACCTAGGCCTATCATAGACCTTCTATAATGGTGCATCACACCTCGTGGTCACAGTACCTAGGGTAAAGTTTAGGTTTACTATGCAATACCTTTCTGTTCGTGGTTCTGGACCTAGGCCTATCATAGACCTTCTATAACGGTGCATCGCACCTCGTGGTCATAGTACCTAAGGCATGAATGTAGGTGTATCATTGCCATAGGCAATACCTTTCTGTTCATGGTTCTGGACCTAGGCCTATCATAGACCTTCTATAACGGTGCATCGCACCTCGTGGTTACAGTACCTAAGGTATGCAGCAATAGTTCTATACAAATGGTCAATCACAAAGAAAGACCCCAATGTTCATGCCATGCTTACAAGACTATCTTTACTTTCATTACTTGTTAATGCATGCATTCTTACTTCATGTTCCTCTTTCATTATCTTTCACTTTATGTTACATAATACGTTCGGTTCATTCATTAAAATAACACGTAAAGCCACGGAAAGATAAACATATGTCATAATAAGGAACATAACATTCAGTCATCATCATCATACAGGGCATAACATACATCATGTATAATCATACAACATTATACATCATCATTATGCATATGCATCAATACATCATACATGACCATAATACTATCTATGACCTTAAAATTCAACCTAGATGAATCCCCGGGAACATCACAAGTCAAAGCCTACATTACTCCCTTTTTCTCCAAAAAGTCCGAATTATTCTAAGTGTTCATCTGCATTGACCTTATTGTTCATCCGCATTTGATTTGCTTCATCCGCATTGATATATGTCATCCGCATTTGACTTACTCATCCGCATTTGACTTACTCATCCGCATTTCATATACTTAGTCAGATGCTCATCCGCATTGACCCATCCGCATTAACTATTCGTCCGCATTTACTACTTTGCAGTTAATACTCATCCGCATTAACCTTTACTTAGCCTATATTCATCAGCATTTTTCAGACTTAGTCAATGCTCATCCGCATTGACTTCATCCGCATTGACCTTCATACGCATTTGTCATACTTAGTCAATGCTCATCCGCATTGACTTACTTTGCTCATCCGCATAACCTTTCCATTCGCATTGACTTTCAACACTTATGCATATTCTAATACTTAACATATGAGCCATAAACATCAGATTTCAAATTTCAACTCACCATTCATCATGTTCTATGCTTAAATCATACATCCTAATTCTTAGAAACATCATCAAGCATGAACATAGTCACACATCATAACATAGCGTCATCATAAACACATTCAAACATAGGGTCTGAAACCCAGTCGAATGAAAACATACATTCAGGCATTTCCAGCCCCAAAATCAGTTAAAAACCAATAAAAGAGGGGTCCTAGAACTTACCTTTGCAACTCTTGAGTATGGCTTCTTCCAATCTCGTTTGCAAATTGAATTCCACCACCTAAAAACCCACTAAAAACATACCCGAACACACATAATCACACATAAGCATAAACCCGAGGACATAACCGGTTAAGAACACCATAAGAACATGAATTCTTACCTTGAATTCAAATTCTTTCTAGTTCTTCCTTCAAAACCGAGGATTTGCTGCTCCCAGCTACTTTCTCTCTCTAAAACCCGAAGATCAGTGATGTATGTGACATATGGGCAGCCATACCACCTTTTACACCCATTTTTCAAACATTTTGTCCTTTTGGACACTTTTTACCCCTAGACTTGGGTCTTATTCATTTTCTTTCTTTTTCTTCACTTTATTCCTCTTTCTTGTCTAAAAATAGTTGGGTGTTACACTTTAAGAAATTTATAATACTAAGGTAATCTTATATTGTTTTTTTATTATGCATTTCAATATTGTTTAAATCATCCTAATATCCAATTTTTTTCATGACTTTATGTTCTAACTTTTATTCTTTCTTCTTCCAAATCTCTTTTAATTTTAATCATTATCATTTGATTACTAACCTTTTAACATTCACTAACCTTATAAAAATCACTTACATTCCTAAATCAAGCTAAGAACACGCTAACGTTAACAAATAATCTCGTTTGCATATGGACGGTTATACTGCCGCATTAGGTTATTCCACAAGATTATTTCTTTAAAAGATGGCTATACCATAGTCTTGAAATATTTTTTATAACTCAAATGTAGTCTAATATACCATATATCAACATAATAAATTTTTTTAACCCGTTTCATCCTTTAGCAATTTTAAAAGTGCATATAAGTGCCTTACTATATATTGGCAGAATATAGTCTGATTTCAACTAACCATAACTTGGTCATAACAAATTAAATTTAAGTTAAATCAGACACAAATATTAATATCATTGAATTACCTTTTTAACGATGGTTTATATGTCTTCAAACTCAATCGGACAACTCAACAATAACCTTCACAATAGGGGTGTTGATCGGGTAAGTTAATCGGGTTTCAGGTTAATCGGTTCGGGTTATTAGGGTTTTTCAACGTTGAAAGTCTACCCGAAACCTGACCCGAATAACAATCAGTTTAATCGGTTTCAGGTTGTTCAGGTAACGGGTTGTTCAGGTAACGGGTTGTTCAGGTCGGGTATCGGGTATTAAACAATAGACTCAATTTAGTTGATTTTAGTGAGTTTTAATTTGAAATCTTATAATATTAGTGGACTTAAATTAGTTTACTTCTATAGTTTATAGATATGCTTAAATATATATTTATATACAAACAATTTGATTAATTTGGATAATCTAAACAAGGGTATACATATAATTTACTTAATTATAATATGGGTTGAATGGGTTATTTGGATTTCGGGTTAATCGGTTCGGGTTATTCGGGTTTTGAGGTTTGAAAGCTTATCTGAAACCCGACCCGAATAAGAATCGGTTTAATCGGTTTTTGGGTTGTTCAAGTAACGGGTTGTTTGGGTCGGGTTTCTTCGAGTAGGGGTGGGATCGGTCGGATGGGTTAATCGGGTACGGATAAAATCGACAGGCCTACTTCACAAGATAAGGGTGCATTTCAGCATCTTGTGTTGCTGTTTTGATCTATTTATGGATCTTTTAATAAAATGTTTCTCAACGAAAGTTGTCCGGAAGACTCTGAACTAGTTAACTGTAAATTTTTATAATTTTATGAAACCATTTGCTATTTTTAAAACCTGTTCAAACACGTACCAAACATTCTGTCCAGAATCTAAAATTGTTGCAATAATCTTTTTCAATCTACCTTTTGTTTTTTGGTATTCTCTACACGTCCTAACTTTTTGTAATGAATTCCGACTTCAAGTTATTATTTCTTTTTTATCATTTAGGATATTACCTTTAACTCTTGAACAACCAAGTTTTCTTATGTACTCCATAACCATCATTATACAATATGAGTTTTACCCCATTTTCATTTTTATTTCACATATTCGGGATGAAACGTGTTTAATGTATAAATGCACACTTATAAAATATCTTAATACTTGTAATGCACGTGAAATCATCTTAAAATTTTTATCATGATTATTTGAGATAATGTTGAGCATTATATGATAGTTATCTTATGAAAACAATAATTAAATATTGCTAGCCTAGCAACGTCATAGATCTATAAGCTTGACAAGCCTAATTGGTGCTAAAGCCGAGGCTATAGATGACTCCTAATGACGTATTTGTAAGGATTAAATGTAAAGGCTGATGCAACTCAAACACTCAAAGTTTTCTGTATGCATGCACAAGTGCATTGAAGAAGAATGCTTCGGAATTTTCACATATGCAACAAAAATATTCTAAGTGTGAAATCTTCCAAAGCCAAGACCAATATCTTCCGAAGCCAAAGAAAAAGTCTTCCGAAGCTTTAGAGACAAGTCTTCCGAAGCCAACACTTGAAGACAGATTTCTTTCGAAGACTTTTAGTGTACATGCTTTATCTTATGTACTTTACATAAAGTTGGACACCTTTCCGCTACAACTCTGTAAAGTCACCAACTCACATAAGTTGGTGAAAAGGTCCATGCTTTTAGTAACTATACATTGAGGTCTTGAGTTTGTAACTTTCTACTTCATATACTTTATCCTTTTTGTAATATATTAGGATGTGAGCTATGACATGTCATAGTCACTAGTCAAAAGGCAATCTGCCTTTTGACTCTACAATTGATTTTGTTTGTGTTTAGTCATTGTATCCAGCTAGCCTTCAAAGTATCGCCGGCTGTAGAATGTAGTATGTGTATCTCAAGTACTTGTAACTTTCTGAAGATGCTTTGTAACACTTGTAATAGAACTTGAGAAGGCAATATACTGCAATCTTGAAAACCATCTCCTTGTGTATTTTGCTATCTTGTTTTGTCTTATATTTAGTTGCGTTCTTAGTATCATTACTTGTGGTTAATCCAGTCTCACTGTTTGATTAGTCAAGTAACTCTCCTTATTGTGTTGTTATGTTGTAAGTGCATAATCCAGAGCTTTTTAGGCTCTTGATATAAGATTTCACCATCTTAAGATCCCTTTCACACAAAATACATAACTTGTCAAATGGCAGCCATTTCCATATCTGATATGGAAACTGGAACCATGACCAAGTCTCCACTGATCACTCTTGATGACTTTGACACCTGGTGCAAAGAATGGAAGATTTCATTTGGTATCTGGACTCAAGAATGTGGGATTCTATTGAAAATGGACCTTACATACCAAGCACCCCTTCTGCTACTGGTGGTGGTTGATCCCCAAGGCTGCGGCTAACTACTCAGATGAAGATAGAAATAGAGTAGAGATTGACCAGAAGGCCATGATGGCCCTTCAGACTGCTCTTCCAAACTCTGTATACAGAGGTTTCAAAGATGCAAAATAGCTAAGCAGCTGTGGGATGCATTGAAACTGATGTATGAGGGTTCCTCTGAAGCCAAGGAGAACAAGAAGGATCTCCTGAAGCAACAGTTTGAAAATTTTACCTTTAAAGCAGGTGAAACCATGACTCAACAATACTTCAGGTATGTTGAGATTGTGGATACCCTAGTGGATGGAGGAGTTGATCTTGAAAACAGAGACATTGTAAGGAAGTTCATGTCCTCACTTCCTAGGCAATGGACACACTACTGTCTGGTTATCAAGAGAACTGAGAACCTAAAAACTCTCACTCTGACAGAGTTGTATGGGATTCTCAATGGTTACAGATGCAGATGAATGTGCAAAGTTCATCTAAAAACTCCAACAATCAAATGGGTTCACCCTTCATGTGGTGAAAGGGACAACATAGAACCCTAACATCATCTTATATGCTACCCTGACAATTCACAAAAGGGTCCTTTCATCACCTTCCCTGAGACACCAAGGGAGAACTACACTCAAGGAAGCTCATTCCAAGAGACAAGTTCTTCTCAAGCCTTTGTGTCCTCTGATGAAAGTTGTGGCAGCTTCCTCTTCACCCTTGAAGACCTGGAATGTATCCATCCAGATGATCTGGAGTACATGGAAATAGTCCAGCAGATGGCTCTTCTCACTCACAGAGTCAAGAAGTTTTACAAGCGGACTGGACGGAAGTTCCCCAGCAATGCAACCAGTGAAAAGTTTGGACTGGACAAAAGCAAAGTCAAGTGTTACAACTATAACTTGATGGGCCACTTTGCCAGGAAGTGTAAGGCACCAAGAAGAAATAGTGGCCAAGCACAATCCAGACCAAACTACACTGACAAAGCCACCTAGAATGAGAAGCCAATGCAGCAAGCTGCAGTTGCTGTTGAAGAAGAAGGCTTTGACTGGAGCTTTCAAGTGGAAGATGCTTCTCCAAACCAAGCACTGATGGTAGATCATGATGAAACCAATGTATTGGAACATCTCTGTACCCCTGAATGCATTGCTAAAGTTAACAAATACAAGTCCTACAATGTAACACCCGGTTATTCCTTTAGAGTTAGTAAATAAAGAATTAAGTGAAGAAAAAGAAAGAAATGATATTTTACCCAAGTTGAGGGGTAAAAGGTGTCAAAAGGACAAAAAGGTTTGAAAAAATGGGTGTAAAAGGCGATGGCCGCCCATCACTCTCTCTACACCCACAAAATTCGGATCTTGTTACAGAGAGAAAGAAAGGGAGCTGAAATTTCTGGATTTTGAAGAACAAGAGCTAAAAAGTTCGAATTCAAGGTAAGAATTCGTGTGTTTAGGGTGTTCTTGACTGGTTTCGTCCTTGGTTGTGTGCTTATGTATGTTGTGTGTGTTCGGTTATGTGTTTTTAGTGGGTTTCTAGGTGGTTGAACTCATTGCAGACGAGTTTGAAAGAAGCCATACTCAAGAGCTGCTAAGGTGAGTTCTGAAACCCCTTTTTACATGTTTTAACTGATTTTGGGGCTAGAAATGCATGAATATATGTTTTCATAAAATTGGGTTTCATACCCGTATGTATGGCTGTGTGTATGTTGCTGGTATGGTTTAATTTTGGATGGTGTTCATGCTTGATGATGTTGTGGTTGTGTTTTTAAGTCTTAGAATGTAAGATTTAAGCTTAGAACATGATAAATGAGATTTGGGGACTGAAATCTGATGAATAGTGTGCCCTAGGCTGCTCATGTGGCCAAACAGTAGTTCATACGCCTAAGTTTAGAAAAAAAACTGCTTAGTGTTGACAAATGCAGATGGAAAGTCAATGCGGATGGAAAGTCAATGCGGATGAGAAGGTTCATGTGATCGAACAACAAATGTGGATGAACAGTTAAAGCGGATGAGTAATTCATGGGACTAAGGAAATGTGGATAAGTAATTCATGCGACTGAGGAAATGCGGATGAGTAAGTCATGCGACTGAGGAAATGCGGATGAGTAAGTCATGTGACTGAGGAAATGCGGATGAGTAAGTCATGCGACTAAGGAAATGTGGATGAGTAAGTCATGCGACTGAGGAATTGCGGATGAGTAAGTCATGCGACTGAGGAATGCGGATGAGTAAGTCATGCGACTGAGGAAATGCGGATGAGTAAGTCATGCGACTGATGAAATACGAATGAGTAATTCATGCGACTGAGGAAATGCGAATGAGTAAGTCATGCAACTGAAGAAATGCAGATGAGTAAGTTCATGCGACTGAGGAAATGCGGATGAACAAAGTTAATGCGGATGAATAAATGCGGATGAACAAATACGGATGAAGTAAAGAAATGCAGATGAACAAAAAGAAATACGGATGAACAAAAAGGGGAAATGCGGATGAACACTTAGAATATTTTCTGACTTTTTGAGGAAAAGGGTGTTAAGTAGGCCTTGGCTTGGGAGGTTCCTGGGGGCTATGTAAGTTGACTTTTGAGGTCATAGATGTTATGATGGGCATGATTTGATGAGGTATGATTGATGCTTATGCATGATGGTATGTGTGATGTATGATGATGCCATGTATGATGATGTGCGATTGATGATGTGTGATTGATGATGTGCGATTGAGGATGTTATGCTATTGTATGATACGATGATGCATGATGATTATGTATGATTGCATGTTATGTTCTGTTATGTTCCCTATTACGTGTGATGATGTGACTTTACGTGGTGTGATATTGTTAATGAACATAAAGTATTATCTTAATGAAGAGAAAGAATTAAGATAATGAAAGAGGAACATAATGAATAAATGCATGTATTAATGAAGAGAAAGTAATGAAAAGCCTTGCAAGCATATGAAGGGAAGTTCACAACTCATTGAGATTTGTTACCTTGTGTGTGTCTACAGCGTGCGGTTTTGGCTAACTCATAAGGGTTCATACACACAGTAAGAGTTTAGTCTTGGTGAGTGCTCCAATAATGTGTGATTTCCTAATTACTGTGTGTATATCTATTTACAGCGTGCGATCTTGGCTAACACATAAGAGTTCACACACACACAAGGGGAGTCTGTCCTAGTGACCACTCCATACGTGCGATACGTGCGATATGTGCGATACGTGCGATGTGTGCGACATGTGCGATATGTGCGAAATGTACTAACAAACGATGATGAAGACAATAATTATTACCTTGATGTATGTATGATGTGTGATCACGTGCGATAGTAATAAAAATGTTTTTAATGAATGGAAGGTAATATAATGTTTTTGTAAAAATTAAAACTCACTCAGCAACGCTGAATTTTTATGCATTTTCCTGTTGGCAGGTAAAGTTGCTGAGAATCACAAGGTGGCTACTTGGCATTTTTTGATGGTATCCATTTGTTAGAAATGTGATGTTTTTGTGATATAATGCAAATTATGATGTTTTGTAACCAGTCAACATTGTAGTATTTTGCAAAGGTTATTATAATGAAAATGTTGCTTTAATGTTTCCGCTGCAACATCTATTTCAAGTTAATGTAATTATATGTTTTATGAGCGATGATTGGCCAGCTGTAAGCATCCCGGGAACAGGGCCTTACATGCAACTTAGAAATGAGTTCTGATCTTGAGTCTTTAAACATCCTAAAAGATAATTTTAGAAAGACTGAAATTGATTATAAACTATAGATAGAGGACTTAGAGAAAACCATTTCAGTTCTAAAACATAAGCATACAAATTATAGAACTCAGATCAAGGATCTCATAACTAAGCTGACTGAGTGCTAGGCTGAGCTTGTGATCAGCAAAGCCAGGGTAGAAAAGTGTGTTCTTGAAAAAGAGACCTTCAAGAACATGATATCCTCATCCTTGCACAACAAAGTGTGCTATCAAAACAAGCAGGGACTGGGATCTAATGAGATAGCTCCTCCACACACAATCTTGTTTGTAAGATCACCCAGGTGTGGAACTTATGAAGATGAGCTTCCTCTCATAGACCCTTTGAGTGAAGAGGATAAAGAAGTGATAGTGAAGAATTCCTCTGAGAAAAGTGAAGAGGAGGATTCTAAGAAGGGCCAATATCCTTCTGAGGAGAAGAAGAAAACTATGATGACCAAGTCTATGAGAAGAACTTGATCAGAGAGCAAAAGAAAAGCTAGAAGGCTCAAGAGATCAAGGCTACTTTTGACTCTAAGCAGGAACAGGTATTTATTTCTATAGGGTTTGAAGTAGTGAAGACTGAAGACATAAACCAAAACTCTACTGTCTAGAGTTCTGGCTCATGTTCAAATCATCTCAGCACCAAGAGGAGGGCTGACCTGTTGTGTACCACTACTACACAGCCTGGACCATCCAACTCCAAGAACAGTCCTTAGCCCAAAAGGACTGTCTCAGCATCTATAAAGATGAAGGTGGAGAAGGGATGTGATCAAAGTCAGTCTTGTTCTCAGCAGAAGGCTCTTAGGAAGAAGAAAATGGAGTGTGTCATGTGTGAAAGTACTTCTCATCTCGCTAAGGATTGTCCATACAATCCTAAAGGTACTCTTCACATGACCAAGAAAAGGACTTCCAAGAGTTCCAAGAAGATTCAAGCTTCGGAAGGAAAATCTATTTCCTTCGAAAGCTCCAAAACTAAGAATAAGGCAAGTGGAAAATTGCCTTCGGAAGAAAATTTGGTCTCGGAAGGAAGGAATACTTCCGAAGCACTGAAGTCTGCTGTAGTGTTTGCAGAATCTTCCGAAGGTCCAGTCATCAAAACTTCTGAAGCCTCAAAAGCTTCCGAAGTGTTAAATGTCAAGTCCAAACTTCCAAAGGTGGTGTAGAAGTCAAAGAAAGACCAAGTGACTGGATGTTCTACATCAACAACAGCTCAAGATTCTCATAGCACAACTATAGGATCTATTACTATTGCATTACCTTCTACTTCTTTTTGTGAGCCCAAGACAAGTAAGGCTTGGGTTTCCAAATATAACTCATCATTTTCTTTGTGCAGGCGCAGCTCAAGACAAACAAGAATGTCTGGATCATTGACAGTGGCTGTTCCAGGCACATAATAGGCAATAGGTCACTACTCCAGAACTTTGAAAGGATTGATGGAGGACTAGTTGCTTTTGAAGGATATGAAGGTGGTTACATTTTTGGAAGGGGCAAGGTCACAAATGGTAAGCTCAGCATTGAAAAGGTAAACTTTGTCAAGGAGCTTAGGTACAATCTTCTGAGTGTATCCCAATTTTGTGACCAGAGTCATAACATGATCTTTACTAAGCATGAGTGCATTGTTCTCAAACCCAGGGTGGTCATTCCTCATGAGCATATTCTGCTTAGAACCCCAAGGAAAGAGAACATGTACAAGATGGATTTGCAAGAAACATCTCCCTCTAGAGAAGTTTCATGCTTTCTATCTAAAGCCAATAGTGATGAGTCTTGCCTATGGCATAAAAGACTGTACCATGTAAACTTTAAGAATATGAATAAACTGATTAAGAATGATTTGGTAACTGGAATGCCAAAAAAAGAGTTTAGAAGTGATGATCATTGTGTTGCATGCCTGAAAGGGAAGCAACATAAGGTATCTCATAAGCCTAAGGAAAGAAACTCCATCACTACACCCCTACACTTGTTACATATGGATCTCTTTGGCCCCACCAGTGTAATAAGTCTAGGAAGGATCTCTTATTGTTTGTTGATCATAGATGACTTTACAAGATTCACGTGGGTCTTTTTCCTTAAAACAAAGGATGAGACTCCTGAGATTCTGAAGAATTTCATCCTAAAGATTGAGAATCAATTTGATCACAAGGTCAAAACCATAATATGTAATCAAGAAACTGAATTCAAGAACCAAATCCTTGATATATTTTGTGATGAAAAGGGTATTACAAGACAATACAATGCTCCCAGGACTCCTCAGCAAAATGGTGTTGCTTAGAGGAGAAACAGGACCCTGATTGAAGCTACAAGAACCATGTTGTTTGACTCTAAGCTGTCCATCACCTTCTGGGCAGAGCCAGTCAACATTGCCTGCTATATACAGAACAGAGTTATAATGGTTAAGACTCATGGCAAGACTCATTTGTTTTCTCAAGTCATTTGGATGTCCTTGCACCATCTTGAATACTAGAGATCAAATAGCCAAATTTGTTGAGAAATCAAATGATGGACACTTTATTGGATACTCTTCCCAAGCTAAGGCTTATAGAGTATATAATCTTAGAACTAGAATTGTTGAGGAGTTAGCCGATGTGACTTTCAATGAACACACACCCTGTGTGGTTGGTTCTGGTCCTGATTGGTTGTTTGATCTTGATTTAGTTACCAACTGTTTTAACAAATCTTGAGAGACTGTTTCCGGGTCTGCAGAAATCTTACCTACAGGTGATCCTGACCCAATATTTGAGCTAAGAAGACCTTCAAGTAACATATCTTCAGCTCCAGTTATAACTACCTCTGCAAATGAAGTTTCTATCAGCACCACAATGACAAATTTAGTTGACTCATCTGGGATGCCTTCAAATTCCAACTCAGAGGCTCCACAACCAAATAAAGACACTTCAAATGCAGAAGAAAATGATGGAGGTGGTGATAGTGATCAGGAATTTCTTGATGCTGATAACCACTCTATAGAAAACAACATTAATGATGTCACACACTCATTGGATCAAGTCTCTCTTGATAAGTATGCTGATATGGTGAGAGAAACACCCATTCCAGATCTAAATTTCTCTAATTTAGACCTCTCTTAGCAACTTGCTGTGATCCATCAACTAAGGATCCACAAGTCTCACCCCACCACAAACATCATTGTAGATGTTGGCGCAGGGGTAAGAACAAGAGGACAAACCCATGAAGCAAATGTTTTTCTTCACTCTTGTTTCTTATCCTAGATAGAGCCAAAGAAAATTTATGAGGCTCTGAAGGATGGAAGTTGGGTTGAAGCTATGCAACGGGAGCTGCTTCAATTCAAAAGACAGAAAGTTTGGAACCTTTGTCCTCTTCCTCATGGGAAGACTACTATTGGAACCAAATAGGTTTTTAGGAAAAAGAAGGATGATAGAGGCATTGACATCAAAAATAAAGCTATACTTGTTGTTCAAGGATACACACAAGAAGAAGGGATTGACTACATTGATGTCTTTGCTCCTGTAGCAAGACTGGAAGCTGTTAGCATATTCCTGGCAATTGCTGCATCCAAGAACTTCAAGATCTATCTACTTGATGTCAAGTGTGCTTTTCTTTATGGAGTGATTGATGAAGAGGTGTATGTCAAACAACCACCTGGTTTTGCAAATCCTGATCATCCTAATTATGTCTGCAAGCTTGACAAAGCTCTTTATGGGCTGCATCAAGCTCCCCGAAAGTGGTATGAAACTCTATCTTAGTATCTTTGCAAGCATGGATACAGAAGGGGTACTATAGATGGAACACTCTTCATCAAAGGACAGGGAAATGACCTAATGCTAGTTCAAGTATATGTAGATGACATCATCTTTGATTCAACTAATCCAAAGCTCTACAAGGACTTGAGAAGCTGATGAAGGACAGATTTGAAATGAGTGTCATGGGGGAACTCAATTTCATTCTGGGAATTCAAGTGAAGCAAGTTGAAGATGGCATCTTCATTAGTCAGTCAAAGTATGTTCAAGAGATACTTAAGAGATTCAACATGACTGATTGTAAGATTGTTAAGACATCCATAGCAAGAAACCACTCCCTTGGACCTGACCTTGAGGGGGAATGTGTGGATGAACACCTTTACAGGGCTATGATTGGGTCTCTTATGTATCTTACACCTAGCAGGCCTGATATCATGTTTTCTACATGTATTTGTGCAAGATATCAAGCCAACCCTAAGATGTCTCACCTTATGACTGTCAAAAGGATTCTAAGATACCTCAAAGGTGCTTCAACACTTGGTCTTTGGTATCCTAAGAATTCTAACTTTAATTTGCATGCTTATACAGATAGCGATTATGGTGGTTGCAACATGACTGCAAAGTCCACATCTGGGGGATGTCAGTTTCTTGGTGGAAGGGTTGTCTTATGGCAATGAAAGAAGCAATCTTGTGTCTCTGCATCAATTGATGAAGCTTAATACATTGTTGCTGCAAGCTGTTGTGCTCAAGTGCTATGGATTCAGAATCAGATGCTTGACTATGGATTAAACTTTAAGGAGACTCCTATTCATATAGACAATAGCAGTGCTATCTCTATCACAGAGAATCCTATGCAGCACTCAAGGACCAAACACGTTAACATCAGGTATCATTTAGTTAGAGATAATTTTGAAAAAGAATTAATTAAACTAGTCAAAGTCCACACAAATAAATAGTATGTTGATTTGTTCATAAAGGCTTTTGATGAACAAAGATTTAAATATCTTATATCGTTATTAGGATGATAACTTTGAGTAGGTTTTTCTTAAAACTAATTCTTATTATTTCTTAAAATCTGTGTGTTCTAAGTTGTCTTGTTCATCACTTTCATAAGCTCTTGTTTTCGTTGGATAAAAACCTTTTGAAGATTTTCCTTACATTTTTGAAAAATTTTGATTCTTCAGAAGATATGCTTTTATCTTCAAAAGAAAATCATGCCTTCAAAACAAATAACTATCTGAGTAATTTACCTTCGGAAGAAATTTCTGAAATATCTTCCAAAGCTTAGTACTTGTCTCAGACACTTATATGTTTTCAAGGACCATTTCCTTCCGAAGCAAATTAATTCTCGGAAGCTTTGTTCCTCTGAACAAAGCAATCAAGTCTTAGTTTTTCTTCCAAAGCAAAATTTTCACAACTATTAGGAAAATCTTCCGAAGTTATTTTAGCTTTGGAAGCTTTTTCATTAAAACTTCCGAAGATAATTTACCTTCAGAAGCTTTTTGACTTCCAAGAAAACTACTTTTTGAGCAAAAGCAAACTACTTTTTTAGAGGTGGGACCAACATCCGGATTTCAAAGTTTATCATTTTTCATTAACTTTGTCTTAAATCCTTTTCACATATAAACCCAACAGTTCCCCCTCTTTTCTATCATCTTCTTCTTTCCTCTAAACCTAAAACCCAAATTTCTCTCTAAAATTACTTTCGATCATCTTTCTTCATCCTTAAGCTTTCTCAAAAATGGCCAACCTTAACCGCAGAACTGAACCAAATTTCTCCATGTAGTTACACAAGCAACACAATCAAGTTGCTCTGGTACACTCTGAGAAAGATCCACATTTCTCAGAGGTTTGCCATTTCTTAGCTCTATCCAACTACTTCACCTCCCTTAACATTGATCCAGTACTTTATAAGGATCATTTGCTTGAATTCTAAAAGACCTACCAAGAGGTCGTAATGGATGGTGAAGAAGGTGAGGTGTTCTTTCCCAAAGATCTGTCAACCACTCCTTTGAGCAGATGGGCTGTGATGGAGATTTCTCTGTACAGACCTTCAGGAAAGGGAAGGTCTCATCCCAATGGAAATTCATGCTCCATGTGGTTATCCACAACTTATCAAACAAGCATGGTGGATGCGACCAGATTCCTGAAGATTTCTCCTTCATTGTTCATGGAATGGTTCAGGGAGTCAAGTACAGGTACTCTTAGTTTGTTTATACAAATTTGCTTGCAAACTTGGACTCCTTAGAATACTACATGTTCCCTAGATATGTTCAATACATTCTTAACTTTGAACTGGGCTCACAGTTAAGGGGAACAGGTTTATTCTTAAACTAGGACAGATGAAGTTCGACATCTTGAAAATCTTGAGAAAGCCTACTATTGGATTCTCTGGGGTAGAAACAGCCCTTGTCCCAAAAACGTTAGAGCTCATTGCTCAAGGTGACAACCTAGCAGCACCAGCTAGTGTTGAACCCACACCTTCTACATCCTAACCACCTCAACAGCCACAAATCACCCTCACCTACCAAAGAAAACACAAACGAACCCCTACACAAACTATTCAATCTGTGCAGGTCCCCACATACTCACCCACACAGGAAGAAGTGGACACTGGAGCTCCCGCTTCTCCTGAGGAGCAGACCACTCCTATTACTTCAATTATTAGGGCTGAGGTTCCTCATGCTCAGATGAGCTCACAAGCCCAAATGCCTTAAGCCTTCACTCTGAGTCTCAACACTCAAGTAAACAACCTTTAGGGGACAGTTACCATCCCCAGTCTTTGGACTTAAACCAACCAATTCCCAACCTTGATTCTATACTGATGAAGATTTAGGTTTCAGTGAGTTCCATGAGTCTCTCTTTTTTTCCCCTACTCAAAGAGAGATGAGTGCCCCTGAGTCTCCTATATCTAGCCCACATCAGTCACCCATTACTGAGGTGGATACTTTTGAACCTGTTCCAGATGTCCATATGGAAGAGGCTTTCATTTTTGCAAGTGATTCCATCATTAAGACCTCAACCATGGCAACTCAGCCCATTGACACCTCAACTGAGGCTGCCAATGAGCAGAGGAAATCCAGCAGCCAAGAACTTGAAGCTGGTGATGAGAGAGAGGAATCTAGTCCAATCATATTATCCCCCAATGATTCTTTTGATGAAGATGAGGGGAATTTGAGACTAAAGGTGCAAAACCTATCAAAAACATGCACCTATTTAGTCTCCAAGGTCAGCCGTCTTGAATCTCAAGTGACTACTTTGCAAAACAGGGTCAATGATCAACAACTTGAGATTTCTTATCTCAGGGAAAAACATGCTGGGAGACCTTTAAGAGGAACTCAACTAGGAACACAAGAACCTGTGAGTGTGATTGACCTAACTCCAAGCTCACCTATGCAAGAGGGTGATGCTACCAAAAAGGGGGAGAAAGTCATTACAGTTATATGACCTGGGAGTTCTTCAGAGAGTATGGACATTGAGGACTCACTATCCTCACTTGTAATGGTGCATACTCAGCAACTTCCTCAAGTGCACATTGATGTGGACTCCATAGACTCCGACATACAGAGTCTGTTTGAGGAAGGAATACCAAGGGCTATGTCATCTTTACCAACTTCAAATCACATCATTAGGTGGAGGTATGATGAAAGCAGAAGAGCCCTCATCATTCTTAGAGTTCAAGGACAGGAAGAGGTATTCATTCAGACCTTGAACTTCTATGAAAGTCTAGATCTAGTCAACATGCCACTTGTAAATCAAATCCAATCAAGACAAGCTGACAGGCTGGCTCAAAGAATCCAAGACAGGATCACTGCAGAGTTCAGCTTCAGAAGGAGACTAAGGCAATCAGGCAATGCCATCGGTCAACTGGATGTTAAGGCAGACCCTAAGATTAGTTTCATAGGGGAAACCTTGACTGAAGGCCTAGTGGCAGAATCTAAAAGCCCTGTCTCATCATCATCAACTACTGCAGAGATTCATACCCTCTTTAAGAAACCTTTTGGTGAAGGTGCATCTCAACCTCTCTCTAGCCAGAGCTTGGAAGCTACACCAAGCAATAAAGGCCAAAGCTTTTTCCACCCTGAGTCATAAAGGTCTGTGAGTGACAAAGGGAAAAGAAAGATGACTTCTGAGGAGATTGAGGAGGAGGAGAGAGAGGAAGAGGAAGCTGAGGGGAGAAAGTTTCTCTACTGGGTCTGCAAGGCTTATGGAATCTGCTATCAGGGCTGCCCCCAGACCAAACACTCAGGATAAATTACTTGCAGACCAGGAACTATGACATAGACAATGTTATTTATCTCCCCTTAGAGGAATTGAATAAACTGGTTGACATGGAAGTGTCAAAGGAGAGCAAGGAGGCAGAAGATGCAGAGCTACTGATTCAAATCAAAGAAGAAAGAAAGAAAAGATTATACAAGCATATGCCTATTCTCTCCCCAGTTCAAGAAAGTCCTGCACATGAGGATGTGGTTCAACAAGAACCTTAGGTAGACAAAGAAGAAGATAGGATCAAAATGATCAACTACCTGAGTGCCACAAGCCTCTATCAGGCAGATGCACTTCTTTCTTTATCTTATGACTATTTTAAGTTTGAGTACCTCAAACAACTTGAACTTGAGATAGTTAAGGAAAGAAAGATCACCTAAAGGAAGCTAAGGGAAGAAGCTGTAAAGTCAAAAGCCATCATCCAGAAGAGTATGAAGAAGTTTGCAGACAGGCAGAGGATGATGAGCTTCTTGAAGCTGTATGGATTCTCCGGAAGGAGACTTGGCCATATGTCTCTGTCCACTATGGATGAGCATATCAGGGTAATCAAGTAGAAGATCAAGAGTGGAGAGCTAGTAGACTTACATCCCCTCCAAGTCAAGCTCCACCTAAAGTGGAGGTTAAGGTTGAACAACCTAAGACAATACAACCTGAACCTCTTGCTGAGACTCAGCAAGCTTTATCTTTTGATCCTTAGTAGGGTCAGACTCCCTCTCTTTCTGAACCTTTGAGAGAGTAAGACCCAACTGAGAAAGACAAAGAAGATCAACCAGGTGCTGCAGGTCAGTTTTTCCAGTTAAAAAGAACAAAAAGAAAGAAAAGGATGGCTTCAAAGCCAAAGCCAAAGAAGAAGAAAGAAACATCCTTTTTAGAACCTCAGGATGAGTCAGAACATCCAGAGGATGCTCCATCATCTCCCATTCAAACAGCCCTCTAGCATCAGGAAGACCCATTCTGTCCTGGACATACACCACAAATCCAGAATGGTGGCATGTCATTAGAGATCAAGGCATTGAGGATGTCTACACATGGCAAGACATATTCAATCTACCTCTGCATGATCTTTTTGATATGAGAAGTCACTTTGAGAGTTTGAGTGATCCTGATCATCTCATGAAGAAAGGGATGGTCATCATCATACTAAGGACTGCTGATATCTGAAGTCTTCAAAGTGTTTTGGTAGCATCAGCCTAGGGGGAGTTTGTAAGGATTAAATATAAAGGCTGATGCAACTCAAACACTCAAAGTCTCCTGCATGCATGCACAAGTGCATTGAAGAAGAATGCTTCGGAAGTTTCACATATGCAACAGAAATAATCTAAGTGTGTAATCTTCCGAAGCCAAGACTGCAGGATCGGTGTTTGTCACTTAAACACAATGTTTTTCCCTCAAACTCACCTAGAACACAGTCGAATATATGAAGCATCAGTAAGAGTTGATCACAATATAGAAAGTAACTAAGAACACAAAAAGATAATTTTCAAGATACTTTTATATATTGATTCTCAACTTAAAATACAAGACTCTTACAAGCAGATGATCTCTCTATCAATGAATTACAAGGAGAACCTATATATAATACTATCTATAACCGGATATACTTTGATACCAGCTGGGATCCTATAGGTAAAGCCTATACTACAAGACTAAAGATTAAGTTATCTTGGATAAAGTCTTATCTGAGATTTGGTAGTCAGGACATGTCCCTAACTTACCTTTTGTCACCAACTAAAGTTGGTAACATGTACTATCATGAAAAGGTGAACAGTGGAATAAAGTATGGTCAACAACATGGCTCATTAGGAAGAAGCCATGTTGTATCAGAAGTCTGCAGCAGAGTTTCAGGGACCATACTTATGTCCACTGGTTCATAGCAGTGTCTTCCGAAGGTTAAATGGCTTCGGAAGAATAAGTACTTCCGAAGCCACTTATACTTCGGAAGAGGCTGCTTCTTCCAAGCCTTGGAGACTTCTTCTTTTCATCATACTTCGGAAGTGGTCTTTACTTTATTCTTCTAAGTCTTGAACTTTGGAAGTATGCACTTGTCTTCGGAAGTAGAGTTCTATCTTCGAAAGTTGATCTTTCATTTTGTCTTCGGAGAACTCTACAACCTTCGGAAGTTCCATGTTAAGCTTCGGAAGCCTTTTGCATGTAGCACCAAAATAACTTTAAGTGACAAAGTTTTGGTTGCATTAGCCTTCTTCTTGATCCAACAAACTCCCCCTAGGCTGATGCTACCAAAACTTCACTTGTCTAGACTTCTCAAAACTTTCAGCACCAAGGAGAGTAAATATTTGTCTGTCTCCTTGTTCTTCCCTGAAGTGGTGCTGAGAAGTTTGTACAGATCCTTGGTAGACAGGAAATCCAGTCTGTCACCTTGGATAACATGTACCCTTTGTTGTTGCCCTCTGAAAAGAGTTAGTTGATGGGAACTATAGTCATATTCCCATTGAACTATAGGTTCCAATTCAGGACCTTCCACCATCTGTAGAAAGGCAGTACCTTTGGTGGGAGATCTTTCCTTGTCTTCATTTCTTCTCAACTTCAACTCTTCTTCAATCTTTGCTTTGTAGTTAACTCAGCTAAATGAAGACTGTTGAGATGATTTCTGATGAGTGCAGTAGTTTCAGAGTTAGAGGGGTTAAAGAATGGCTTCTTTGCTAGCTCAGCAATGTCAAACATGCTGGAGTGTAGCAGAGAGGTTGCATTGAGTCTATTGACTTCACCATTCTCCCTTTCCACAACAAAGTTGTGAGTAGGTTCATCGAACCTCCACTTGATTATCTTCCTTCTGGGCACAAGACTGACTAGGAATCTTGTCCTCTTGCTTTGTATCCAGCAGAGTCACCAATTTCCTTCTGAGCTTCTTCTCTTCATCATTCAAAGAATCTGAGTTAAGTCCCAGAGGTCTCGCAGCCTGGTCCAAAGTTCCTCTAGGAAAATCAAGGAATTTATCTCTTGTGAGGGAACTTGAAGAACCATCAACATAGGTGTTCTTGATAGAGTCTTTTACACAAGATACTTCGCTCAGAGTAGTGCAGTTGACGAGCTTCGTCTGGATTGCCTTAAACTCCTCAAGGGAGAGATGTTGAGAAGGCTGAGGGGATATTCTGGATAGTAATTAGGTAGGTTTAGGTTCAGAGGTTCTGGCTAGTGTTTTGGGTTGCATGATGGGAAATTTGGGTGGTTGAGGTGAGGGAGTAGGTGAGGGTAGTGATGTGGGTTCAAGGGTGAAAGGTTCGGGTTTAATGGTGAATGGTAATGGTGAAGGTTCAGGTTGTGGTTGGGTGGTAGAATTGAAGGTCATCCCTTTTACCCTTCTATATATCTCTTTCCTTTTCCCCATCCAGATGTCAGCCTTAATTTCACTGACAATCCGTTGGAGTGTCCTTTTAGACATGGGACCCACCTACCTCCCAGAGAATCCATGAGCCTGAAGATAGTCCTTCATCTAGGCTTTCTCAGTGAGCTTCTTTGAGGCAGTGACCCTGGCTTCTTCTTCCTTTTTCTTCTTCTCTCTTGCCTTTTCTTTTGCAGCCTTTTTCATTTCTTCTCCATTTGATCCTACTCTTTGTTGTAGAGCCAGAGGATCGTATCATCATTGTGTGGAAAAAGTTCTTGAAGTTCAAAGCCTCTAGAGAGTAGGAAGTTCACCCTGTCTCTCCTTAGCTGCAATTCGGCCTCCTTCTGTTCTGCTTCTTCTTTCTCCAAGGCCAACCTGGCTTCTTCCTCAAGTTTCAGCCTGGTTGCCTTCTCCAGATCCACCAACTCCTCTAATGGTAGCAGAGTGTTTCTTCATTGGTAGCTCCCATTTCAATGAGCTGGTCAATTATCTGCTCTCTTCTTTTATTGATGACAACCTCCTGATTGGAAGCAGCTGCCTTTGTACTGGCAGCTAGCAACTTCTCAGTCTGAAGTCTTCCTTTCTTCTTGAGTTTCTCAATCTTCTCCTCTTCCTGAAGCTCTTCCGTAGTCATCTTCCTTTTTACTTTGTCTTTTGAAAATCCTGACTGTGGTGGTTCTTGGAGAGAGGTTTCTGATTGTGAGAGAGGCAGAGATGGTGTCTGGGATGGAGGTGGAATTGGAAAGTCCTCACTACTCACCTCAGATGCCATTTCCAGGATTGCATCTGTGATGATCAGTTCCTCGGACATCTTGAACAGTCCTTCCGCAGCTTCCATTTCAGCTTCGGAAGATTCAGCTTGTTCTTCCGAGGCTTTAACTTCAGCTTCGGAAGTTGGAGGAGATACAGATTCTGTCCCAACTGTTTTAGTTGCTGGGCCATCAGTCCCCATTTCCCCTTCGAATTGAATCTTGGGTTCCATGTGGAACTTAGGTTGACCAACTTCTTCCACAGTGGTAGAAGGTGCAGTTAGCCTCTGAAGCTCTTCAGCTCCAAAGTAGATCATTGCAGCATCATGGCTTGGCTGCTCAAAGGAGGATCTCAATAGAAACTTGGTGAACAGTTTGTAGAGATCACTGAGCATCCTTGGGTCAATCTGAAGAATGACTTGAGGTGGCTCAGCTGCTGAGATAATGGGAGAGGAAGATGTTGAAGTTGAAGATCGGCTCTGTGGTTCCTCATGTATTTGTCTTTGAACATTCTCCCCCTTTTTGATAGCATCATCTTGAGAGCTATATGAGCTAAAGGAAGAAGTCCGGGAGACCTGAATAGGTACATGCCTAATAGACCTCTTTTTCTGTTTCTCAGCTAGTTGAGCCTTGATATTGTCAATCTCAAGTTGCTGAGTGGCAGACCTTGCTTCTAAAGTCCTAACCAAGGATTCAAGGTTTGAGACTTTAGATAGAAGGTCTTTAACAAGAATTGCATGCTTCCCTTATCTTCTTTTGAAGAATCACGGGGAGATGAGGTAACATACCTAGTATGCTCAGCCTCACCACCAGATGTGGTTTCTTGGCACCCTTGTTTCCCATGTTCAATGATGTCTCTTTTAGAGTCATCAAAGGGCTCGGTTGCTGTAGATTCAGTCTAAGAGATATTACCACTGTCCACAAGGTCCATTGAGGCACCTTCTGTAGTGCAACTAAATCTATATGAGTCCCCTCCACATCAGTGGGACTCACCTCAGTTATTGGTTGCTGATACGGGCTAGAGATAAGGGATTTCTCCGGGCTCTGTTGATCTTGAAGTGGGTATTGTAGATCAACTTCATTGCCATGGAGAGATGTTATCTCTTCATCAGTTTTGAATAGAAGGTTAGTGAAAGATAGGGAGGTTAAGCCTACTGACCCGGGACTTTGGTCAATGTCTATAGGCATTGAGCCTTCGGTGGGGTTGTCCCTTGTTGGCAGCTCAAAAGAGTGTAGATACTCATTCTGAGGGCTGTTGGTTTGGGTATTGGGCTCCTAGGTTTGAGACTGAGGAGACTCAAAACCCAAATTGAGGTCGAAAGAGAAGGATGGAGAGACCCCTGACTGAGTGGGAGCCCATGTTTCCACTCAAGTCTTTTTGGATTGAACAGGAGGAGCTTGTTCAATCAGAGTAGATTGAACAATGGTTCGTTTGGGGCGTCTTTGATAAGTGATGGGGATGGGTGGAGGAGGTAGTGTTGGCATTGTGGTGGTGGTTGCTGGTGAGGGTTCATCACCTGTGGGGTGAACAGGGATGTCACCAGGAGCTATGCGCTCAATCATACCTGAAAGCAGAATGGTGTACCTTCTAGTGAAGTTGGTGGATACCTTCTTCAATGTCTTGAAGATGGTAGGCCACATGTGGGGAACAGTCAGAGCAGTTGCACAGACAGGCATGCTCTGGTCCAACTCATAGTTGATTATGTGTTGAAGGAATCTAGGATACATGAAGAATGTCTCCCTTTGCAGATTCCCTATTAGATTTGAGAACACAAATCATGAGTAATTGAAGCGCAGGCCTCTCACTAGTCCATGAACTAAGCATCCTAGTTCATAAGAGATTTGATCCCATCCTCCGGATTTGTTGGACAAGCAATGAAGAACAACATGCAGGAGGAACTTCCAATTGTAGGAGAAGTTGAACTTGTAAACAGTCGACTTGTTGATGTCTCCACCATATCCCATTAGGATATAAGTGCTAGCCAAATCTTCCTTTGGGAATTCAGTAGGAGCTCCTTCATCGTGAAGCTCAAGGTGCTCCCTGATGAGTTGTTCAGTGTTGATCAACTCCTGTCCACAGATGCTGGACCGCAGTACATGAATCCCATTTAGGTTTTCGAACTGATCATTTTCCCAAAATTCTGCCATTTGGTTGGAGAAAACAATGGAGTTAATAGTAAGAGCAGTGTAGTAGGTTGATTGGGTGAGAAAGGAAATAATTTCAGAGAAGTCAGCATCTCTTGAAGAATCAAGAAGTGCGACTTGGTTGTGCTGAGGGTTGAGTGCCATTTAGGAAAGGTGAATGTAGATGATTTTGAGCTTGGGTAAAGTTAGAGAGCAGAAATTTCTAGGGCAGTAAAAAATTGCAAGTAAGAATATGAAATTGAACAGTCGAGATTATTTAAAAGAGGGTGGTAAGGCCGTAATGGAGGTTAGGACAAGGTGATGTGATGGTTTAGTGGATGAATAGACAGTGGTGGTAAGGTTAAAATCCATTAAATAATCCGACATCATTAACAAAATCTTTGCTTTTTACAGTGTGGGGCCCAAGAGATTTACGTTACACAGTAGAATCTCTCTTCCGAGTGGAAAACATTTCCGAAGGTAACTTGTCTTCCGAAGCCAAAACTTTGCTTTTGAAGGTTAGAGTTGCTTCCGAATGGAGAATCTGTAAGTCTCGAAAGTAGATCTGATATGCAATCAATCGCTTCTTCCGAGGCCAAAAATTCTTCTGAGAAGAAAGTTATCCTTTGAGAAATCTTGCTTCGGAAGATAAAAAAAATGTCTGTCGAGGGTTAATTTCTCTTCGGAAGGAATTTACACTTAGAAAAATTTGGAGAGAACCTCTGATAATAGGGCTGAAATTGTATTGACACAAGACTTACATATTAAAAGGTTTTCAAAGGAGATTAAACTAATCAATGTTTATCATCCCAATAGCTGTTATTAGATACTTAAATCTTTTTTCATCAAAAGCTTTGGTGAACAGATCATCATATTGTTCATTTGAATCAACTTTGATTAACTTAATTAGATTTTTCTCATGAATATCTCTAATGAAATGATACCTGATGTCAATATGCTTTGTCTTGGAGTGCTTCATTGGATTTTCAGTAACTGAGATAGCACTGTTGTTGTCAATATGGATAGGAGTACTCATAAAGTTGAATCCATAGTCTAACATCTGATTTTCAATCCATAGCAGTTGAGCATAGCAGTTAGCAGCAACGATGTATTCAGCTTCAGCAGTTGATGTAAAGACACAGGATTGTTTCTTGCACTGCCATGAGATGATCCTTCCACCAAGAAATTGACATCCTCCTGATGTTGATTTCTTGTCAACATTGCAGCCTCCATAGTCACTATCAGAGTATCCATAGAGATTGAAATCTTTGTTTCTAGGATACCAGAGACCTAGTTTAGGTTCTCCTTTGAGGTATCTAAGGATTCTCTTAACAGCAGCTAGGTGAGACACCTTTGGAGCAGCCTGCTATCTTGCACAGATACAAGTGTCAAACATGATATCAGGTCTACTAGCTGTGAGATACATCAGAGAACCAATAATTTCCCTATACTGATGTTGATTAGTATCCTCCCCCTCAAGGTCAGGACAGAGATTATGGTTTCTGGGTATAGGTGTTGGACCAAAAGAAACAATGAGCCAGATCAGAAAAACCTTTAAGTCCTACAGACATCATAACAACTGAAGTGGTCTACAACAGCTAAAGACAAAGTCCGAAGACAAAGTCTGAAGACAAAGTCTGAAGACAATAGCCGAAGACAAAGTCTGAAGACAACAGCTGAAGACAACAGCTGAAGACAAAGTCTGAAGACAAAGTCTAAAGACAAAGTCTGAAGACAATTGCTGAAGACAAAGTCTGAAGACAACAACTGAAGACAAAGTCTGAAGACAACAGCTTAAGACAAAGTCTGAAGACAACTGCCGAAGACAAAGTGTGAAGACCAACTTCTCAGAAGCTGTCACAACAGCTGAAGTAGTTCTTTTCAGTAGTTCTGATGGTTTACTTTTCAGTAGTTTGTAATCAGTAGTTTTATTTTATGTAAAACATCTGAAGTTCTTACACTTCAGATGTCATAACTTTAGTAGTTGTAATGTTAGCTTGTACTTAGCTTTTTGTGAAGGTGTCCTCAGTTATTGTGGACATCTTTAGTAGTTTTGCCTACTTTCAGTTGTTTGTATAAATCAGTTAGCTGTCACTATCAAGTGACGTCAGCTGATGTCACATTCCTTTATAAAAGGTATGTTGACCTAATTTCTTTGTAGCCGAAGCTTGTGCGTGAATGAATACATTCTCTTTGCAGAAAATTGTCTCTCTCTATAACCGTCACTGTTTAATTGAATATTCATTATTATTCTTGCTTAAATTTCGTCTAATTCTTGTTCTATTCCGCTGCAAATCTTAATCTAATTGATCAAACTAGATCCCGATCCTTTCAAATGGTATCAGAGCTAGATTAATCATTGATCGATTTAACAAGTGATCATTGAAACTGCTCTTTTGATATCTAAGTTTGATCGAATTAGCAAATTTGCAAGAATTGGTTATAGAGTTTGATTTTCTGTTGCTTCCGGTGAATTAATTTGAGATTCGTCTTGTTTCAAACTGAGTTATTGAGTTTTTGAGCTAGATCTGTAAAAATTTCATTGAACCTGTTTGAATCGGTGAAAATGGCTACATCAATCAATGATCCACATAATACTCGCTCTTCAACAAAGCCTCTGATGCTTGTTAGGAGTGAGTATAACATATGGCAACGCCGAATGCTCCATCATCTGTCTGTCAACAGTTCAGGTTGTTGGAAATCTGTAGTTCATGGACCATATAAGCCTATGGTGAGTAATCCGGAAACCAATGAGATGGTTCCGAAGAAGAAAGATCAATACTCAGATGAAGATCTGAAACTGTTTGAAATTGATGCTAAAGCCCATGGAATTTTGGCCATGGCACTGCCTAATGAAATCTATTCTGGACTTATGCATCATGAAACTGCTCATGACCTCTGGGTTGCTCTGAAAGAACAATTTAGAAGAATTGATGAGGTCTTGGCAAACAATAGAGAGATCCTTGCCTAGCAATATGAGACATTCTCTCATAGAAAGGGTGAGTCACTGACTCAACAGTTTGAGCGATTTTCCAGTTTGAGCGATTTTCCTGTTTGATATCTGAGCTGAAAATGGTTAATCATGAATATACAAATAGTCAGATGAACAACAGATTCCTCAGATCCCTGCCTGAGAGATGGGACACATCTACAATTGTCCTACGCTCTAGTGCAAATCTGGACAATCTATCTCTCACCCAACTTCATGGGAAACTGTTAACATTTGAAAGAGAGATAGAACAGAAAAGGAAACTGGCTTCATTTGGGAAGCTCACTGATGATTTTGTACTAGGGAACACTACTCTGGTCGGTCATGAGTCAGAATATGTTGCATCAGAAAGTTCTTATGATGAGCATATAGATTTCTCTTCAAACAGTGGAGATCCCGCTTTTGTTGGTGTTGATGGTAATTCAGGGTGTAGTAGTGATAATTTGTGCTTTTCGATGGATGATTTGAAAGGAATTGCTGATGATGATCTGGAAGAGATGGATATTTTGAGCTAAATGGCATTAATCAATATCAGATCTCAAAAATTTTACATAAGGACATGTAGAAAATTTCCTGTTCTCTCTAGAAAAAACAAAGTTGGTTTTGACAAGAGCAAGTTGAGGTGTCACAAGTGCCATAGACTTGGACATTTTGCAAGAGAGTGTAGATCATCTGGATCTAACTCTCTGCACCATTTGTGACCTTTCCATGCAATAGCTCACAAAATAAAAGGCAACATTCTACCAGTTCTGGTCATCATTCACAAATTCAATCATCTCCTGCATATTTTGTCCCTCAAGGTCCAATGCCATATCCTTATCCCTGTTTTTACATGCCTCAGTCCAGTCAGGTTCTAGAACCCATAGCTCAACAATCACATGCCCTACCTGAGCCTCAACCATCTCAATCAAATCAACAATCTCAATCTCTATCACATCAAAGCTTTTTCACACCTGGAGTTGTTGACTGGAGTAGCTTACCAGATGATCTTTCTAGTTATCCGGAACAATTGTTTTCTGGTGCTGGTCAACATGGTGGTGAAAATCCTTTTGGAAATCTTGCTCTTATGGCCCTGGAGTCTACTGATGGTTCATGCTCAAATGCTTCATCATCAAAAGTTTCACAGGTATCTTCTGAGGCTAAGGCCAAGTTGTGTTCTGAGTCATGCATAGCTGCTTTTGTCTCAATTAGAGAAGCAAATGTAGCTTTAATTAATCAAAATCTTGACCTAAAGAAAGTGATTTCCAAAGAAAAGCTGAGTTTGAGTTTGTCTTAAATGAAAAAGATAATAAGACAAATTAAAATGCCAAATCACTGATGAAAAGGCAAAGGTAGAGGTCATTTTAGAGAATCATAAGAATCTCAAAGAAACACTTGAAGCTACTCAAGTAGAGTGTGAATGCTGGGTAACATCCTGCAAGGGGTTTGAAATGCTTCTCAGCAAGCAAACAGCTTCAAATGTGAAGTTTGGGATTAGGTATAATCACACTATACCTCCTACAGATTTTACTCCCAAGATAGAAGTAAAATTTGAAGGTGAAAGCAATTCCCAAACCACATCATCATGTGTCTCATCCTCAAGTGATAATCCAAAATCAGAGGATGAAGTCAGTATTAGTACCTCAGCTAATCAATCTGCTGATGGTCTCACTGCTGATAAACACATGATCAAAGATAAACTGAGCACTTTAGGTGTTGTCTCACAAAGTATTCAAAGTACTGAAGGGCAAGTAACAACACTTGAATAGCATTTCAAACTAAATGAAAACAAACATGGTTTTGAAACTGCTGAAGAGTCTATCAGGAAATCCAAAAGTACTGATAGAAAACTTCTAAAGAACAAATCTTCAGTTGTTACAAATCCTTTAGTACTTAACATAAGTACTGAGAGGAAGAAAGTACTGAAGAACACACATTAGTAGTTTCATCTTCTTCAGCAGTTGAACAACAGGAGATGAAGAAAAAGCCATGTGAAATATGTGGTCTATTTAATCATCTCACTGATGAATGTTGGTACAAAAAGGGTTCCAAATTCAACAAAGATAAAATCATTAAAAAGAAAATTAATAAAATGAAAGATAAATTTGAAACCAAGTTTGTACCACAAACATCTCAAACTGATAACCCAAAGTTTTTACAAAAATATAAAAAGCAGGAAGGGGTTTATCATAAAACAGCTGAATGTATTCCTCATGGAATATCAAAACACCATACTAAGTCCGTGTCTTTCAAAAAGGAGGACATGGTGAGTCACAGGAACCAATCAAAAACAAGTACTGATGTGTCTGCTGAATTGAAGGCTTTAAAAACCAATCAGACATAACTTGTTATGATGGTTCAACATCTGTTGGGGAGAGTTAACCAAATAAATGTACCTGTGATTAGACCACTGAAAAGGAAAACTAAGCCAAAATCAAAGGAATCCTTTTCAGCACCATCTCCACCTTCAAAGGCTGTTATTCATGACAAATCAGTTAGTATAAAATTTGTTAATGAGAACAGACCCAAAACCAAAATGGTTTGGGTCTCAAAAGCTAACTAGTTTCTTGTGACAAATGCAGGGTTCTTCAGCATGCCATAGAAGCATCTGGTATGTGGACAGTGGAGGATCTATGCATATGACAGGGAGCAGTTCTCTTCTTCATGACTACTCTCAAGGAAAGAAGGGATTTGTATCTTTTGGTAATGATGCTAAGGGTTACATCATCGGCAAAGGCTTTGTGTCAAATGGTGAGATAAGATTTGATGATGTTAACCATGTGGAGAATCTCAAGTACAACTTGTTGAGTGTCAGTCAAATGTGTGATAAAGGGCATGTTGCACTTTTCACCAGCCAACACTGTCGGATTCTGTCTTCTAATGTTTTGAGAATGATTGACAAGATATTGGATGAATATACTCTCCTGAAGGCCAACAGGATTGGAAGAGTATATGCTTTAGACTTATCAAAGAATATTGATCTAAACGGCCATCCATGTCTGTTCTCCATGGCCTCTCCTCAGGAATCTGAACTATGGCACAGAAGGCTTGGTCATGTGAATCTTAAAAACATGAACCAGCTTATCCATCATGGTTTAGTGAGAGGTCTGCCATTAAAGGAGTTCAAATGTGATGACAACTGTTAAGCTTGTTTAAAAGGAAAGCAACACAAAGTATCATTCCCTCCAATAGAAGAACCAAAGTCCACTGCCTACTTGCAATTACTGCATATGGATCTTTTTGGTCAAGTAAGAGTGATGAGCATGGCAAAGAAAAAATACTGTCTGGTAATTGTGGATGATTATTCCAGATTTGTATGGACCTTCTTCTTACATTCAAAAGATGAGGCTGGTCAAATCATCATCTACTTTGTGTTGTATGTGGAAAAGCAGTACTCCCTTCTAGTCAAGTGTGTGAGGAGTGATAATGGCACAGAATTTAGAAACCACACACTTGATGAATTCTATTTATCTAAGGGAATCAAGAGGTAGTATAGCATTCCAAGAACTCCTAAACAAAATGGAGGGGTGGAGAGAAAGAACAGGACCCTTATTGAAGCCGCAAGGTCAATGTTGGCTAATTCTGGTTTGCCACTAACCTTTTGGGCTGAAGCTGTCAACACAGCTTGCTATGTGCAAAATACAGTGTTAGTAAATCAAAGGTTGATGAAGACTCCTTATGAACTGTTACATCATTTGGCCCTTCCGATTTCCTTTTTAGAGCATTTGGGTGTCCCTGTTACATTCTTAACACAAAGAATCCACTTTAGAAGTTTGAATCAAAGGTGGATGCAGGGTACTTTGTTGGGTATTCATCTACTTGCAAGGCATACAGAGTTTTTAATTGTAGAACAAAGATAGTTGAAGAAACCTTGCATGTAAAGTTTAATGAATCTCCAAAGGACAAAATCCCACAAAACCCTGTGGAGTTATTTGATTTGGACATATTGCAATATGTTCCTTATCAGCCTCCAGCTATTGTAGATTCTGTGAATCCATCATCTCCTTCAACTAGTCATCCATCTGGTGGTACAAATGCAAGTTTTAGTGATCACCTGCCTGAGTCTACTAAACTTGATGTTCCTGTAGCTTCAGCAGTTCCATCCACAACAAATGCTGATGAGATCTCTGAATCCTCTACTTCATTTGAATTGCCATCTCATTCTAGGTTTGAAGAGTCTGGATCAACATCTATTGCTACTGAATCTCCTACAAACACTTGCACAGATCTTATTGACTACCAAGAACTGAAGAATCACCCCATGTCTCAGATCATTGGTGACATCAATGCTGGTGTTTCAACTAGAAGTCAATTTTCCAATTTCTACTTTTATGCTCTCTTCATCAGTCAGTAAGAGCCAAAGAACTATCATATTGCATTAAGAGACAATGGATGGGTTGAATCCATGCAACTTGAGCTTCATCAGTTTCAAAAGCAGCAAGTGTGGGAACTAGTTCCTCTACCCCAAGGTAAGTGTGCAATAGGCGCTAAATGGGTGTTTAGGAATAAAACTGATGAAAAAGGTCAAATTGTCAAGAACAAGGCCAGACTGGGTATACAGGGGTTTTCACAAGAAGAAGGTATTGATTATGATGAAACCTTTGCCCCTGTAGCCAGACTGGAGGCAATCAGATTGTTCTTAGCTTATGTTGCTTTCCATAATCTTAAAGTTTTTCAAATGGATGTCAAAAGTGCATTCATATATGGTAAAATAAAAGAAGAAGTTTATGTGTCAACCACCAGGTTTTGAAGATCATATACATCCAGATTGGGTGTATAAGCTTGATAAGGCTCTTTATGGGTTAAAACAAGCTCCCAGAGCCTGGTATGAAACACTGACTAACTTTCTTCTTCAAAACAATTTCACTAGAGGCTCTATAGATAAAACTTTGTTCATTAAGAAAGTAGGCATGCATAAGCTCCTTGTTCAAATTTATGTAGATGATATTATTTTTGCATCCTCTGATCCATAGTTGTGTGATGCCTTTACTAAGTTGATGCAACAAAATTTTGAAATGAGTGCCATAGGAGAATTACATTCTTTCTAGGTTTGCAAATCAAACAAATGGCTGATGGAACTTTCATTCATCAGTCAAAATATATAAAGGATCTATTGAAAAAGTTTGATTTATAAAACTGTAAGCCCTGTTCTACTCCCATGTGCAGCACCACACAACTGGATGCTGATCAGAAAGGTAAAGCAGTTGATGAAACTCTTTACAGATGTATGATTAGTTCCTTGATGTACCTTACAGCTTCTAGACCAGACATTATGTTTGCAACTTGTGTCTGTGCTAGATTTCAGGCTACACCTAAAGTATCCCATATGATTGCAGTCAAAAGGATCTTTAGATACTTGCAAGGAACTCAATCTCTAGGATTTTGGTATTTCACTGGGCACTCTTGCAAATTAGTTGCTTTCTCTGATAGTGACTATGCAGAGTGTAAATTAACCAGAAAATCAACCTCTGGTGGATGCCAATTTCTAGGCAATTGTTTAGTTTCTTGGCAGAGTAAGAAACAAACTTCAGTTGCTACATCCACTACTGAAGCAGAGTACATTGCTGCTGCAAGTTGTACATCTCAGGTACTATGGCTTCAGAATCAATTATTGGATTATGACATTACAGAGACTAAGACTCCTTTACTAATGGACAGTGCTACAGCTCTTTGTATTGTTAAGAATCCTGTCCAGCATTCTAGGACCAAACATATGAGATCAGACATCATTTTATCAGGGATTGTTATGAAAAATGTCTAATTGATCCAAAGTTTGTTCCTAGTGCTGATGAGCTTGCAGATATATTTACTAAGCCTTTGGATAGTGCAACTTTCCAAAATCTAGTGCTAAGGCTTGGTATGCTGCAGCTAGAATGATTTGACAACTACTGATGCTCTCAGTTCACAAGTACTAATGAGCATTAGTATACAACTGTCAAAAAGTTAGTACTGATAAGTTATTTTATCTTCAGTAGTTTTCATAACTACTAAAGACTAAATTAAAAGTACTGAAGTACTTTATTTGTTGAAAAGTACTGATGTAGTTACAACTACTGATGTCTGTTCTAACAAATAAGTATTGATGACCAATGAAACATCTGAAAATCAGATTGTCTGCTGAGTAAGTGTTAAGGTCAATGAAACAACTGAGATCTGTGAATTGACGACAACAACTGATGAGAAATTTTACTCTTCAATTGTTTCAAACAACTGTTGTTTCATTTCAAAACAACTGAAGCCAAAACCAAGTCTTCAGTAGTTTCAAACTACTGATGACTAACACCAAGTCTTCAGTTGTTTACAACATCTGAAAGCAAAACCATGTCTTCAGTCGTTTTCTAACAACTGATTACTAACACCAAAACTTTTAGTTGTTTTCTTTCAGCCGTTTCATAACCTATAAAAACCTAACCCTAACTTCAAACTTTTCATAAGTCGTTTTCAAAACTTTCATCTTCCATTAATGGCGACCATGCAAATCAAACCACGACACAACTGTGTTGCCTACCTCACAAAATCAGCCTTTTGGATTAAGTTTGATGCTGCCATTGATCTGATGGTTGATTCCCCGTGTCACACTACTTTTCTTCTGAATCCAACCATCTATCCCGATACCTTCGCCAATTCTGGACAAATGTCACTGTCCATACTGGTGAGAATGATGTCGCGATCACTCTCCAGTCGTTTGTAAACCAGAAGAAGGTGGTCATCACTCCTACTATCATTCACCAAACCCTAGATCTGAATGATGCCACCTTTGTCACCGAATACCCGAAGAGCACCACTGATCTATCATTCATCAACCATGGGTATGAGGGCGACCTAAGTGCTACCACCATTTTGAAGAAGCACTTCCATGATGCTGAATGCCTAATCTTTCATATGATCAATGTCTGCCTTGCCCCCAAATCCTCTTCATAGGATCAAATGTCATCTAGGTGGCAGCAGATATTGTATTCTATCCTTGAACGCCAAAGCTTAAATTTTTCTGAAGTTATATATTTGGAATTAAAAGATCTGGCAATGAAACTGTGGCTAACAGATGGATATTATATCCAAGGTTTCTTATGGCCATAATCATCAACCAATTAAAATCTGATGGCCCTGTTGGCCTTGGAGTCCTTGCTATGGTAGTTTTTCCTGAGGTATACTCCAGGCACAACTCTGACCCACAACTCAAAGAGGCTGCCAAACTACTAAAACCCAAGCAGAGGGAACCACAGCCTCATCCTCCAGATCCAAAGTCCCTTCCAAACCACAATCCAAACAAACCAAAAAGGCTACTCAGGGAGTTGAGTCCCCTGATGATGCCCCTGCAACACAAAGGCAGGATGAAAGTACTGGTAGTAATCCCCTGTAGTTTCCAAGACTCTACCAGCTAAAACCGCTCAGGTATCCTCTCAACAGGATCCTGATGCAACCAAAAATGGGGAAACCACATTACTAGAATCTCTCTCACTTGAGAAGATTGCCATTAAAGAGCACCATTCACCCCAGGTGCAATCTTCTTCACCCTTATCTCCCACTGAAGCCACCCCTACAAGCCCAACTGTGGTTATTGCACAAGTGCTGACTCAACTACATTACTCTAACCCTCCCCAGAAACCTATTACCACTGGGAAAACCTCAATAGTTGAGGGAGAGGATTATAATGTGGCTGATAACCCACAGCACACGGATTACAGAGTTCAATCTCCCTGTGTAGAGGAGGAGATTCGAACATCTAGTGAGGCTGCCTCTTCTCCTGTTTCAGCACATGAACAGGATGAAGGTGGTATCATCTCTAAGACCTCACTAGAGGCAACTACCAATGAAGGACATAATCCTGAGGCAGGAAGTCCCCAGTTCCAAGAAATAGGGGCACATGTGAATACTGATCTACACTCAGCACATGTTCATCCTGATTTAATTAGGAGGTCAGATGATTCAGCAAAGACTAATGATGACCTGGGCTTTTTCTTTGATGTTCTAGCCCACAACACCATTCTTGAGGTTGAGGTATGCAGACTACAAGAACTGCTTGCCAAATTGTCACAAGAATCAAGTCCATCTGCCCAAATTCACCCACAGATGGCAGCTTCTTCTGAAGGTCTCCCAAACACTGAGCCACTCCCAAACATTGTAGTGTCACCTGGGAAATCCTTGAAGACTTTAGAGAGCTTAAAAGTTTAAGATGACTCCACAAACTTTACTAGAAAACAAAATGGTGAAAAAGGGGTTGATCTACAAGAACTTGAAGAAATAAGAAGAAATGAGCTCCAGTTGTTACTTGAAGGTACTTATCCTGATGAGTTTGCATACAGAGAAATAACTACTGTGGAGCTAAAGAATGGAAAGAATGTTAAATACTTATCAGAGTACTATGGGCCTAAGTTCTTCTTTGAAAGTGAAGCTGAAGAACTAAAAATGGAAGAACAAGTTGTATTCCTTGAGGCCTATGTTAGAGAGTCTTACAGAGTCATCATTGGGAAGTAGGTCTCATGGATGGGGTAATAGCTCTGTGTCCAATTCCCCAAGACAGAGTTCCCATTCATCCTTTGCCAATCAAACTTTCTGAAACCTCTTCCTGGCCTGAGCTTAATTTGGTGATTTCTGAGCGATCCAGAAAATGTTTCTGCCAATAAGTGGGACTTCAATAATCTTAAAGGTTTTGGCTGCATTGGTTCAGGGGGAGTTTGTTGGACCAAAAGAATCAACGAGCCAGATCAGAAAAACCTTAAAGTCCCACAGACATCATAACAACTGAAGTGGTCGACAACATCTGAAGACAAAGTCTGAAGACAACAGCTGAAGACAAAGTCTGAAGACAACAGCCGAAGACAAAGTCTGAAGACAACTGCCGAAGACAAAGTCTGAAGACAACTGCCGAAGACAAAGTCTGAAGACAACAACTGAAGACAAAGTCTGAAGACAACAGCTGAAGACAAAGTCTGAAGACAACTGTTGAAGACAAAATCTGAAGACCAAGTTCTCAAAAATTGTCACAACAGCTGAAGTAGTTCTTTTCAGTAGTTGTGATGGTTTACTTTTCAGTAGTTTGTAATCAGTATTTTTATTTTATGTAAAACATCTGAAGTTCTTACACTTCAGATGTTATAACTTCAGTAGTTGTAATGATAGCTTGTACTTAGCTTTTTGTGACGGTGTCCTCAGTTGTTGTGGACATCTTCAGTAGTTTTGTCTACATTCAGTTGTTTGTATAAATTAGTTAGCTGTCACTATCAAGTGACATCAGCTGATGTCACATTCCTTTATAAAAGGAATGTTGACCTAATTTCTTTGTAGCCGAAGCTTGTGCGTGAATAAAAACATTCTCTTTGCAGAAAATTGTCTCTCCCTATAACCGTCACTGTTTGATTGAATATTCATTATTATTCTTGCTTAAATTTCGTCTAATTCTTGTTCTATTCCGCTGCAAATCTTAATCTAATTTATCAAACTAGATCCCGGTCCTTTTAATAGGTGTCTTTATAGGCTTGTAATCTTTCATTTCAAATCTTTCTAAGATGTCAGAGACATACTTAGATTAATTAATGAAAAACCCTTCCTTCATCTGCTTTACCTGAATTCCAAGGAAAAAGTCCGTTTTCCCATGGAACTCATCTTAAACTTTTTCTTCATAATGCTCTCAAAGTCCTTACACATTTGGTCATTTAAGGAACCAAATATGATGTCATCAACATAGACTTGAACGAGCAAGATGTCCTTTCCAGACTTTCTGATGAAGAGAGTCTTATCAATGGTACCTCTAGTGTAGCCATTCTTTAGAAAAAACTAAGACAAAGTCTCATACCACAGCCTAGGTGCTTGGTGCAGCCCATACAGAGCTTTATCCAACTTGCACACATAGTTGGGTGTTATGGGTCTTCAAATCCTGGAGGTTGGCATACATAGACTTCCCTATCTATATCCCCATATAGAAATGCACACTTGACATCAAGTTGATAGACAGTGAAATCCTTGGATGCAACATAAGCAAGGAAGATCCTAACTGCCTCAAGTCTTGCAACTAGTGCAAAGACATCAGTATAATCGATTCCTTCCTCTTGAGTGTATCCTTGAACTACAAGTCTTGATTTATTCTTGATTATCAAGCCTTTATCATCTCTCTTGTTTCTGAAAACCCATTTGGTGCCTATAGGTACTTGACCAGATGGTAGCGGACATAGGTTCCATACCTTCTGTCTCTTGAATTGAAGCAGCTTCTCTTGCATCGATTCAATTCAGCTACTGTCTTTCAAGGCATCTTCTACCTTTTTAGGTTCCATCTGAGATAGAAAGCATGAGTACAAGCAGACGTTCCTTGATGACTCTGTCCTCTTGTTCTCACACCTTTAGTGACATCCCCTATGATGTTCTCAGTTGGTGAGTGTTGTGAATCCTAAGACAAGGAATCACTTCCAGTTGCAGAGATAAGTCTAGGTTGGACATATTCTGCTCAGGAACTAGAACACTCTGTTCAGCTGCTGTTTCAAAGTCATTCAATGAGGACTGATTGAATGAATGAGAAACATCATCAATGGTTGGCTGTGAAATAGTATTAACAGTTGCCTGTTCCTTCAAAATACTAATTCCTTCTGCCTGGTGTTGTGGTGGATCACCTGATGAGTTTTGAGGCTCAGTAAGTGATTCACTTGTTGAAGCTTCACTGTTCTTTGTTATAGTTAAACTATCAGATCTATGAATAGTGGAAGCTTGATGTATTGTAGCACTTGGAGAATTTGGACTAGGTCTGGGAAGCTCAAACAGTTGATCATTAGCAGTAGCATCAGCATCATTTTGAGCACCTGTACCAACTGAAACATTCTCATAAGATGGTTTAGAATAGTTTGGAAACAATTCTAAATAAAAAATATGATCAGGGCCATTCCCCCTAACACAAGGAGTGTGCTCATTAACAACTATATTGAATTACTCCTCAAATTGTTGATTCTTAATGTTGTATACTCTGTAAGCTTTGGAGCTAGAAGAATATCCAACAAAGATAGCATCATCCGACTTTTCAAAAAATTTGGCTAAATTGTCCTTTGTGTTAAGTATGGTACACCTGCTGCCAAAGAACCTTAGAAAGCCAATGAACGGTGGCCTCTTGTTCCATAGCTCATAAGGGGTCTTTCCATGTGGCCTAACTACAAGAACTCTGTTCTACACATAGCATGCAATGCTGACTACCTCAACCCAGAATGTTAGAGGTAGCTTTGAATCAACTAACATAGTTCGAACAACCTTAATAAGTGTCTTATTCCTCCTCTCAGCAACACCATTTTGTTGAGGAGTTCGGGGAGCACTATATTGTCTGGCAATCCCTTTTGAGTTACAGAATGAGTCAAGAATGAAGTTCTTAAACTCAGTCCCTTGATCACTTCTAATGATTTTAACCTTGTGATCAATTTGATTTTCTATTTTAAGAATAAAAGATTTTAATGTTTCAGTAGTTTCATCTTTAGTTCTTAAAAAGAATACCCATATGAATCTTATAAAATCATCAACTATCATAAGGCAGTATGATTTCCTTCCAATGCTCATTATACTTGTGGGACCAAAAAGATCCATGTGCAATAAGTGTAATGGAGTAGTGATAGAGTTAACACATTTGGATTTATGAGATGTCCTGTGTTGTTTCCCTTTCAGGCATGCAACAAAGTTATCATTGTAGAAAAACTCCTTTTTAGGCAAATCATGTACCAAGTTATTTTTAGCCAATTTATTCATTGTCTTAAAATTTACATGACACATACGTTTACGCCATGACTCATCACTATCAGCTTTGGAAAGAAAGCATGATACTTCACCCATTGGGGAAGCGTTGTTCATATCTAGCTTGTACATATCCCCTTTCTTGAGAGATCTAAGAAGCACCAATTCCGGAGGAATTGTCATCCCTGGTTTGAGAATAATGCACTCATGTTCTATGAAAAGCATCTGGTGCTTTTGATCACAGAATTGAGAAACACTTAACAGATTGTGTTCAAGCTGCTTGACAAAGTGGACTTTGTCAACTTTTAATTTACCGTTGGATATACTCCCTCTGCCAGAAATATATCCTCCGGCCTCACCTCCGAATTGGACAGGACCTCCATCATAGTTCTGAAACTGTTGAAGTAAAGATTTGTTCCCTGTCATGTGCCTAGAGCATCCATTATCTACAATCCATACATTGTTGTTCTTGTCAAATGGATGTCCCTACACATAAGATGAGATTGTTAGTTTTGTTTGGAAGCCCAAGCCTTGATGGTCTCAGGTTCTTCTAAAGATAATGACATAATTGAACCAAAAGTTATGCATGGGGGTTCAGTAGAGGTCTTTGAAGAAGAGGTTTGGGCTGCAGCATCTTCTTGATCTTCCAGTCCACCCTTTGGCTGACCTTGGAGGATGAGCTTGTTGAAGCTTTTGCAGCATGGCCTTCTTCCGAAGCTTCTTTCTTTTCGGAAGAAGTCTTCACCACCTTTTATTCCGAAGCAGTCTTCTTCTTGGATGGTTTCAAGGGAGCTTTCTTGTTCTTCCGAACTTTTGTAGCTCTAACTTCCGAAGCCATTTTCCTTTCGGAAGAAGGAGTTTCTTCGAAAGCAACCTGGCTTCCAAGACTAACCTTCCCTTTTCATTACTTGAACCGTTTGAAAAGGTTCAAATGTGAAACCTTCCTTGACTACTTCTTTCCTAACATTATTTGCATAATGTGTGCTTGCAGGATTGTAGTAACAATCTATTGTCATGTGATTTTGCAGCCCATACATGATGCATGCAATGTTAGTCTTTTGGGAAAGTGAGGGTTGCTGTTTCTTGGGTTCTTTTCTTCATCAACAACTTTTCCCTTCAACTTCTGATCCTTAGGTAGGACAGGAATGCTGGTATTACATTCCTTTCCTGAATCAGAAGTACCTACCACTTGGAATCCAGCTGATATAAAGACACCCTTCTGCTTGGGGTTAATCTTCAGTTTGGACTCAGCCACCTTCTTAGCAGTTCTTCTAGTAGCTTTAGCTCTGCTTCTTCTGGATTTAGTGGTTAGGATTTGATCTTCACAGGAGGAGTGAGGAGATGGGTACATCTACCTGTTCCTTCCCTATGGTGGCCACTGTTGATGCCTCATCCTTTAACTCTGGAAAGGAAGGGTCAGCAGTTGGAACCTCTTGCTCTTCAGTACCACATCTAGGCTGTCTAATAGACTCATAGGAATATGGTGGAGCGATTTCATTGGTTCCTAACCTTCTTTGTTTTGATAACAGAGTTTGAAATGGGAGGATGATGCAAGAATAGCTTGGAAGTTCTGCTCAGAAATAGCATGCTTCTTGGCCCGAGCCTCAGCAGTGACAAGCTAGGCTTGAGCCTCAAACAATTTGGATATCAGATCCTTGATTTGAGTCTTATAGTTGGTGTGTTCATGTTTTAAAAGAGATACAGTTTTCGCTAACTCATCAATTTTCTTTTGATAGTCAGACTCAGCTCTTTTAAAATCAGATTTTAAAATATTTAAAGACTCAATATCGGATCTGATTTCGATATTGTAGTCCTGATAAAGTTTAACTTTAGCTATACAGGCTGGAGTACAGAGATGTTCATATACCTGGGCATCATCTGTTCCGGTCATGAGAGCTTGAGCAGGAGTCACATTCTGTACCATGAAGCTTCCAGTCAACTTCTTGAGCCATTGCAGCTATTTTAGTTGACCTCTCAGTGGGCTTTGAGGTTGAGGGATGTGTGGAGACCTGTGGGGTTCCCGGATTGGTCTTGGGAGCCTTGCATTCCCTTGTAAAATGACCCAGTTGGTTACAGTTGTAACACTTTGCCTGGTCTTGTCGAACCCGAACTTGCTGGTAGTTGGGTTTTGAGGGAAATTCCTTCAAGTTCTCTTAAAGAACTTCTTCGCTCTGTAAGTTAAGAGAGCCATCTGCTGGACAATGTCCACGTACTCTACATCATCTGGACTAAAACACTCAAGATCATCAAAGCAATATTGAAAATCTCCTTAGTGTCCACTTCCTGAAACAAAGGCACAACTTTCCTGGAAGGAGTTGTGTTGAGCCTGTTGAGACCTTAGAGTCTCAGGAAAAGTGATGTAAGGTCCAAAAGAGCAGGATGACTGCTGATAAGTCAGGAAATGTTGAGGTTGAGGAGTTAATGAGCCTTCAGCAACCATTAAGCGTTGCCAGCAGGAAGACTCATGGGTCTGCTTGTTTGGTGGCCCTTCTTACTCTCCATCTCTAAGCGATATCCATCAAGGATGCCGTAGAGTTCAGTCATAGAAAAAGTGTTCAAATTTTATGTTCTCTTGATAGAGACACAGTAGAATGTCCACTCGTTGGGAATAGCACTCATGAACTTTTTGGTGAGATCTCTGAGTTCAGGAGTGATCTTCACAGACTAAAGGGAAGAGATAAGATCCATGTACCTGAAGTACTGTTGGCTGAGGGTCTCTCCAGCAATATGAATGAAGTTCTCGAACTGCTGCTTCAGTGAGTCCTTCTTTGAGTCGTTGGAGCTTGAGTACATCTAAGCAAGTGCATCGAACAATTCCTTGGCAGTCTTGCAATGCTCGAACCCCACCATAATAGAGTTCGGTATTGCAGTCATGAGAATAGTCATAGCATTGCTATCGATGTCCATCTTCTTTCTGTCTTCAACAAAATAGTCCTCGACAGCCTTCTCTATCATGGCATCGTTTCCACCAGGTGATGCCACCTTTGGCTTGTACGGTCCATTGACAATGGAGTTCCATAGTCTGTTGTCTTGGTATCTAATGAAGCCTTCTATTCTTCTACTCCAAGACCTGAAGTTTTCAGGGGTAACGATGGGAGCTTTTGTCATTTTTCCCATCTCTACCTTGGATTTGTTAAAGGCCATTCGAGTGAGTGAGTGGTAGGGAGGAGTAAAAACAGGTTGATTTGGATGGTAAGATCACACAATCAAGAGCCTGAGAAGCTCTGATACCAATTGCAGGATCGGTGTTTGTCACTTAAACACAATGTTTTTCCCTCAAACTCACCTAGAACACACTCGGATATATGAAGAATCAGTAAGAGTTGATCACAATATAGAAAGTAACTAAGAACACAGAAAGACAATTTTCAACATACTTTTATATATTGATTCTCCAACTCAAAATACAAGACTCTTACAAGCAGATGATCTCTCTATCAATGAATTACAAGGAGAACCTATATATAATACTATCTACAGTCGGATATACTTTGATACGAGCTGGGATCCTATAGCTAAAGTCTATACTACAAGACTAAAGATTAAGGTATCTCGGATAAAGTCTTATCTGAGATTTGGTAGTCAGGACATGTCCTTGACTTACCTTTTGTCACCAACTAAAGTTGGTAACATGTACTATCATGAAAAGGTGAACAATGGAATAAAGTATGGTCAATAACATGGCTCTTTAGGAAGAAGCCATGTTGTATCAGAAGTCTGCAGTGGAGTGTCAGGGACCATACTTGTGTCCACTGGTTCATAGCAGTGTCTTCCGAAGGTTAAATGGCTTCGGAAGAATAAGTACTTTCGAAGCCACTTATACTTGGAAGAGGCTGTTTCTTCCAAGGCTTGGAGACTTCTTCTTTTCATCATACTTCGGAAGTGGTCTTTACTTTATTCTTCTAAGTCTTGAACTTCGGAAGTATGCACTTGTATTCGGAAGTAGAGTTCTATCTTCGGAAGTTGATCTTTCATTTTGTCTTCAGAAGAACTCTACAACCTTCGAAAGTTCCATGTTAAGCTTCGGAAGCCTTTTGCATGCAACACCAAAATAACTTTAAGTGATAAAGTTTTGGTTACATTAGCCTTCTTCTTGATCCAACAAAGACCAATATCTTCCAAATCCAAAAATGAAGTCTTCCGAAGCTTCAGAGACAAAGTCTTCCAAAGCCAACACTTGAAGATAGATTTCTTCCGAAGACTTTTAGTGTACATGCTTTATCTGATGTACTTTACATAAAGCTGGACCCCTTCCGCTGCAACTCTGTAAAGTCACTAACTTACATAAGTTGGTGAAAAGGTCCATGCTTTTAGTAACTGTACATTGAGGTCTTGAGTCTATAACTTTCTACTTCATGTACTTTATCCTTTTTGTAATATATTAGGATGTGAGCTATGACATGTCATAGTCACTAGTCAAAAGGCAATCTGCTTTTTGACTCTACAATTGATTTTGTTTGTGTCTAGTCAATTGTATCCGGCTGACCTTCAAACTATGACCGGTTGTAGGATGTAGTATTTGTATCTCAAGTACTTATAACTTTCTAAATATTCTTTGTAATACTTGTAATAGAACTTAAGAAGGGTATATACTGCAATCTAGAAAACCATCTCCTTGTGTATTTTGCTATCTTGTTCTGTCTCATATTTACTTGTGTTCTTAGTATCATTACTATTGGTTAATCCAGTCTCACTGTTTGATTAGTCAAGTAACTCTCCTCATTGTGTTGTTGTGTTGTAAGTGCATACCCTTCACCGGTCCTGTAGTATTCTTGTTCATAATGGGAACTAAGTACACTTGGTAATCGTATTATCGTGGCCATGCTTTTGTCAAGGTTTGATTATATCATTATTCTATCTATATTTATTACATTATTTATTAACCTATCACTTGAATTGTCTTTTAAAATTTGTTTATTTATTTATGTACAAATTCATGGAAACTCACCAACATCATATGTTTACCGTATTTTTAACATGTTTCAGGATGCAATTTAGAGGACTTCTTCATGCTCATATAGGACTTGGACCTAGATTAATAAAAGACTTTATTATGTTTTTTGAATCTTTATTGCATTGTAATAAAATATTTGATTTGACTTATTTAATGAAAATGACATTAATAATATATCAACGTATTTACTACCATGAACTATGAGTAATCGATTCACATTCATCTGCTCTGATGATTCTGTCGTAGGTTGGGGTGTGACAGAAGCATTTGAGTCCACTGTTTGGAAGGTACATGAAATTTCCACTCCTAGCCAATATCAAAGAAGTCTCCCTTGATGCTAATCTTGCTAAGCTCAATCAACTACATACCCGCATTAGCAGTCGCATTCAATATCAGCTTCATAACTCACCCTCCCCTTCAGTCATAATAATCACACCATACCTCTCTTGCTCCACCTTAGCAACCATAAAATTAGACCTCTTAGCCTCTTGCTACACCATCTACTTCTGCTTAACACCCTTTAAGAAATCCACACAATGTTGAAATACTTAGCCCTACAAATTAAGTTATGATGTATTAACGTGAATATGTGTGAACGCTCAGTGAAAACTAATTAGAATTAAATTGAGTTACAACCACCTTCGAAACCTTGTTTCCAATAGATAGAAGAATCTTCTCCTCATACTCGATACCTAGGGTTATGAAGAATCTTCTCCTGATAATTGCACTAAATCTGAGTTTCAAAGCCAAACTTTGATATTTTGGAACACATCTAATTTCAAAACAGAATTTGTCATCTTTGATCTTCGTTAATTCACCTTCATTGCCCTATCTTTTATTGTGGTTTACTGGTTTATTGACAGCTATATAGTTAGGTTAAGGTTCCCCACTATCGGAATTTGTTTTCTCTTTCCTTGCAACACCACCAAATATTTACTAGAGTTTTTATGGGCTTGACACTATTATTATTCTGGTGATGGTGTGAGGGAGTGCTAATGAAAGGCGGAGATAGAATGATGTTAACAAGTGAAGACAAAGTGGTCGTGGTGGCAACTTTGTTCTTTAGAGTGGTGGTGGTTCTCTTGAAAATCTATTGTCCATCGACTATGCCTTTCGACTTGATATTTGGCTTGGACTCACCCTCCATGCACGAACCTTGCGAAGGAACCCTTAGTTTTCAGGTCATTGGATTCTTATCAATGTTTGTGTTATTCAAGTTGACATTTTAGCTTTCACTTTGTCGATGAGTGCTCACATGGGTGCTTCACTCTAAGGCCAAACACTCCCTATGAATGTATTTCTAAAACCCACAACTTCGATAGATCACGTGGCCATTTTCATATTCGGCGCAAGGGTGCTCGATCGGGTACTCTTACGCACTCTTTTAAGGGTGGCTATTTCTAGGCAAACCTCCTAGTTGTCTCTAATCCGTACCTCCTTTATCATTGAGTGGTCATTTAGGGGCCTTAGTTGTTGATCCGGGTTGTTTCCCTCTCGATGGTAAAGCTTATCCCCATTCATCTCACTAGCTGACCTTGAACCCTGTTATTTTGAGGTTATATCTAGTATTCAAAGTTTGGGTCAATTGGTACCGCTCTCATGCGCACACTGAAACAGTGCTTTACCCCTTAGATGTTCAGTCAACTACTACACCTCAACTCATTTTAGGGAGAACTAATTAGCTCTGGGTTTGAGTGGTATTTCACCCCTAACCATAACTCATCCACTGATACTTCAACATAGATCGGTACGGACCTCTACTTAGTTTCACCCAAGCTTCATCCGGGTCATGGATAGATCACCCGAGTTCAAGTCCATAAGTAGTGGCACTTGCCCTATGAGGACTCGCTTTCGCTATGGTTTTGGTGGGTTTCCTTAACCAAGCTATTGTCGTGAGTTATCGACTCATTCTTCAACTAGCACATGGTTAGAGCCCCGGGCTCTTCCCATTACTTAGGAGCTTATAGTTTCATGTTCTTGTTGATTCACATATGACTCCATGTGCCCCATGCTACTTGGGTCAGAGCGTAAGCTAGTGATGCTTTCGACTACTAGATTTTCGCCATCTAGGGTGCAACATTCCACTGCTTCTCCTAGCAGCACGAGGCTTGGATTGCTCTCCATAACCCCGTTTTCACGACTTAGGCTGCTCCCATTTCATTCACTACTACTATGGAAATCACTTCTACTTTCTTTTCCTTTGGCTACTCCGGATCTATGCTTATTTTCAACTCCTTGATGCATTTCGTCACTTACTACGCCATTCCTCGTCTTTGGGTGCCTAGGTATTCAACGTAAGACTTTACCCATTTGAACCTTGCCATTTTTTAAGGCTATGCCATCCTAAGGTGGATGATGGTACAATAAAGCTTGTTTATTTATTAATTATTTTAACATATTATTTTTAAGTGAGTAACAAGATAACCTCGTTACTAATAGTCTTAATAATTGCTTTACTTGAATATAATCAAAATACCCTTACTCTTAATAATAATAATATATAATAATAATAATAATAATAATAATAATAATAATAGTAATATAATAATAATAAAAAATAATAATAATAATATAATAATAATAATAATAATAATAATAATAATAATAATAATATAATAATACTAATAATAATAATAATAATAATCTAATAATAATAATAATAATAATAATAATAATAATAATAATAATAATATAATATAATAATAATAATAATAATAATAATAATAATAATAATAATAATAATAATAATAATAATAATAATAATATATAATAATAAATAATATAATAATAATAATAATATATAATAATAATAATATAATATAATAATAATATAATAATAATAATATAATAATAATAATATAATAATAATAATAATAATAATAATATAATAATAATAATAATAATAAATAATAATAATAATAATAATAATAATAATAATAATATAATAATAATAATATAATAATATAATATAATAATAATAATAATAATAATAATAATAATAATAATAATAATAATATAATATAATATAATAATAATAATAATATAATAGAGTTAGGATCATAAACCAAAACCGTTACAAAATACAAATCTTAGGACTTGATATGTTAAAAGATTCATCTTTAGACTAGAAGGGTTAGACATGTCAAACTTAAGAACCAAAAGATAACTTTACTCTTAAAACCAATATAAACATCTAGCCTTCTATGTGATTCCAATTTGGTACTTTGAGGTGTTGATATTGCTACATAAAATACAACCAAATAAATTTATGCGACATAAATTTGGTTCATTTGAAGACTATGAAATAGAAGAGAAACAACTGATGAATAGTCAGTTTAATTCTAATCAATGCAAACTATATAGAAACGACAAATAATGAATGCGTTAAAAACATATACTACACATACTATATGAGTAAAATTAAAAGCTACTTTCCTTAGTAAATGTATCTATAGAATTATTATTTTATTATGATTTATAACGGTTTAGTGATAAGATTTGCCAGATTTGCCTAATATGATATGTAGAAGTTTACAAACCATTGTTATGTGTACAAACCGGGTTTTCTAACCGCACACTTAAAACCCTCAATCTGGTTTGGAATTGGTTATTATAGAAAAATCGTTTTTTTATTTAGTCAGTTTCTTTTGTTTGAACCGATTTGGGTGCAGGCTACCAAACTGGCTTTGGGTGTCGGCCTACCAAACTGGCTTTGGGTGTTGGCCTACCAAACTGACGGTTCGAATCACAATGAAATCGTTTTTTTCAAACTTGGCCAGTTTTTTTAACCAAGCCCGGCCGGTTTATTTCTCGAACCGAATTTTTTCTCGAACCGAATTTTTTCTCGAATCGAATTTTTTCTCAATTCTCATTATTGCCCCATCTAATGAATTGTATTATGGTGTTTCAAAATAACTTGAGGGGCAACTTTCACTTGCCCTTTTTATTGAGGATAAGTAGGTGAATCTTTATCTTCCCCGCTGCTTTGTTTTCGTTTATCTGCCACGAAAACCCCAAACAGATTTGCAAGGGGTTTTGCTAACGCTTCAATGGCGTTCTCCAACACCTCACTCTTATCTCCTTCCTCTTTATACAAACTCAATCCTGTTCTCTTCTCCGCTCGACGTCGTAGTGTCGCTCTATCTCGATTTCACCTTCGAATTCTCAAACCAAGGTTTGTAGCAGGTAATTATGATTCTGCCAATCGATTTCAGTAATTTAAGTTTTCAGAAGGTGTGTTTTCCAGTCATATTGTGCTAATTTGTATTCAATTGTTGTTGTTTGATTGTCAATTTCAGTTGCTGCATCGGAAAATGGAGTGTTTACTTCTCCAGAGGTTGCAAAATCGTTCGACTTTACCTCCGAGGAACGGATATACAACTGGTATGTTATTCGATCATATATATGCATTCAGTATCAATGCGTTTGTTGTTATCACAATGTATTTTGAGAAGTTTATGTAGAGAAGGCCTGTCCTGAACGAATGAAATGTTAAAATGTTTCTTTTGAAAGTTGTCACACCGTAAGTAATAATGGTAGTCTAGAGTATGTTAATTATTAATGAGTATTTGCTTCTAGGTGGGATTCACACGGGTATTTCAAGCCAAACTTTGATAGGGGGAGTGAACCATTTGTTGTTACGATGCCGCCACCAATGTGACTGGTTCTTTGCACATGGGACATGCTATGTTTGTGACTCTTGAGGTAGGATTCTTGGTTACTAAGGACATGGATGCATCTTCATTTTACATAATAGATTTGTGCAATTTCTTAGTTATATTGCTAAAACATGAATTCAATGTAAATATGACCAGCTGGCACATGTGCAATTGTCCTCCAGGATATTATGATCAGATACAACAGGATGAAGGGAAGGCCTACACTCTGGCTTCCTGGAACTGATCATGCTGGCATCGCTACTCAGGTGTGGGTTTAAGAACTATTATATTGTATCTGTAGCCCAAATGTTTTGTGGTTCATGTAATTGTTTCTTTAAGCACAAGATCTCATTTTTTATTGTGGTATTCTTATTTAATTATTTATTTTTATGTTAATGAACATTACATTCAGTTGGTCGTGGAAAAAATGTTGGCTTCTGAAGGAATAAAAAGGGTTGACTTGGGTCGAGAGGAGTTCACAAAGCGAGTTTGGGAGTGGAAGGAGAAGTATGTCTATTTTATTTTTGGTTCGTTCGTGTTTATTAGCATTCAAAATAGGTGCCATATTGCCTACAGTGGATTGGCAAACCCTAGAATGCATTCATCTTTTCTGTTTTCAAACCAATTCATTTTATTTGTTTTTCCTTTTAGTTTGAATAATCAACAAATGCCTGATATTTGGATATAGAAGTTCAGTAAGCGGATCTCAACTACACAAATAAAATTGGGTCACTTGCACTTTAAATGATGAGATATAGGGAAGGAACAGGGTGATTAAGAGACATTTGAATGTATATGCTCTAAAGGTTGATTTGATTTTTTTTCTTGGTCAAACAGTGTTTCTTTAGCAGCAATTCTAATCTAATATAATAAGCTAAATCAATTAAGCATCTAAAAATGGTAAATGAATTAGCCATGCTAGAAATAACCATGCCGGAAATAGCCATGCCAGAACTTCAATGGATCTTAGGCCACTTATAATATATAACCCATACATAATCATGGGTTGTTTTGGCAATGAAATAAGGTTGCTTATCATTTTAAACTCATTTTTATTTTTTGGATTGTGTGCTTAACATTCAATCACACTTCAATGATATTCAATTTAAGTTATTACTATTTCTAATGATTTAGTTTGTATCAACTGAAGGTATGGAGGAACCATTACGAATCAAATAAGGCGTCTTGGTGCTTCTTGTGATTGGACCAGAGAACACTTCACACTTGATGAGCAGCTAAGTCGTAAGATAGTTTTTAAAATCTATTAATGTATATATGTTGTAGTTTGCAGTTAGTTATCTCGACCCATGTCTTAATTCTTAGACTTTTTCCTCTATAAATAGAGGTGTCCTCTCATTGTACAAAATACAGCTTATGATAATACAATACCAGATTACATGGTATTAGAGCTTAGGCTCGACATCTGACCTCGTGCTCCTGTTTTGTTCCGTTTAGTCGCTACTCCAGTTACCAAATTTTGCTCTAGATCTGATACTTAACTTCCAGAAGACATCATCGTTATTGTTCCAGATCTATACTCTTGTCCCCGCCGCATATGCGTATTTTAAACCACTGTTACATATCATCGCCACCACTATTAAACTCTTTGACCACCGATTTTCCAATCCTGAAATTTTCATGCCCGATCTCCTCCGGGCGGCGGGCGCACCCCGACGTGTCGCCACAAAGATCCATGCTCCGTCGCCTTAAATCTCCGATCTCGGCCAATCGTCGACGAGTGAGCTAACAACGTCGACACCCTGCATTCTTGGCGAGGTTTCGATTCCATCAATATACTCGTTGCTTCGTCATTGTTGGAATTTTTTCTCCGGTAACACCTATCACCCGTTTTCAGCTCCGGAACGTTAGAGGTATTGTTCATCGTGCTTTTATTACAATTTATGGTCTAGATCCTCTAATCTTGGTCTTAAAGTATCATTTTACATTGGATTTCTTAGTGTGTTACTTATAAGAAATAAAAATAAAAAAAACAATAGCCATAGAACCCTAATAGACTTAACAAAAAAAGTAGTGAAGAATTTAATTAACAATGGAGAAATGATAAACAAAAGGTTTCTAGGGATTAATCCTCCCTCCTTACATAAAGTAGGAGCCTATAACAAACTAACAAACTCTGATATCCCACTACACATCTTATTCCCACTACATATACCCCTTACATGTAACACTAGCCACTTTCTATATTTCCCTTTCCCCCTTCTAAAATACACTTGTATGCATTGTTGGAGACTCGGGTAAAAGCCTCATCACTACTTCCCATTCGAAAGAAGTCTTGTCCTCAAGACTTAAATTCGGAAATTGACCCTTGATTTAAGAAGCCTCCTCCCATGTAGCATCATTAGGAGAATGGCCCTACCATTGCACCAACCATTCGTCAAACTATAAAGACCCCATTCCAATAGAACGTTTAGCCAATATAGCAATCAAAATTAACAAGTCTTTGTCCGTGAGGATCAATTCAGGTGGTAAGAAGATTCAACAGCTCTGGAACTCCTTTTCTAAGCAACAACACATGAAAAAGCAGATGACCTTTAAAGTTAGCAGGCAGTTGCAGTTTATAAGCTATGGGTCCCAACCGATTGAGAACCTGAAAAGGGCCAATATATCGAGCAACTAATTTCTGGTGGATCCGTTTTGACTGACATTTGGCGATATGGTTTGAGTTTCACGTAAACCAATTCCCCATAGCAAAGTGCACGTCACGTCTTCTCTAATCGGCTTGGGATTTCATGGAACTTTGAGCATTGTTTGAATGAATTTTCAATTGTTTTAGTACTTCATCTTGATCGTGTAATTCCTAAGCATTCGTTTCAACCCATATTTTTGCGGCTAAGAATTGTACCACCGATGAAGGATGATGTCCATACACAATCTTAAACGGAGTTGTCCTCGTAAACGCATGGAAAGTGGAATTGTACCAATACTCGGCCCATGGTATCCAAGTCGCCCAATTCTTGGGTTAGTCCACTGCGAAGCACCTCAAATAAGCTTCTAAACAACGTTTAGTGACTTCTGTTTGACCATTCGATTCTGAATGATAGGTCGAACTCATGTGAAGAACAATACCCATTGAACGAAAAATCTCCCGCCAAAACTTACTAAGAAATAAGGGATCCAAGCACTCAATGGATTTGGGAATTCCATGATGACGAATGATATTTTTCATAAATGCCTCTGCCACCGATTTAGCCGTATATGGATGTTTCAAAAGGATGAAATAGGCGTACTTTGATAATCAATCCACCACTACTAAAATGACATTATACCCCAGCGTAGTAGGCTAATCCGTGATAAAATCCATCAATAAATCCTCCCAAATAGCGGCTAGTATGTCTAGTGGTTGTAATAATCCACTAGGACTAACGGTACTTGCTTTACAACGTTGGCATACATCACAATCCCTAATGAACTTCTTAACAGTAGCTGTCATTCCCGACCAATACAAGTTAGCTGCTATTTGGCGGTATGTGCGGTAAAATCCCTAATGACCCTCGGTAGTAGTTGTATGGAATTCGTGCAATAATGCTGGAATAAACTTTGAAGTGGAAGGAATAACGAGTCGATTATGATAGTAAAGCACACCATTAGTGACCGAATATGCAGGGTACTTTGCTAGAGTGATAGACACTACCACATCAAACATTAGATAGTGGGATTATTTTTTAACCTTTGTTATTAATTCAGCCGCTTGTGCCCAAACTGGTGCCGAACGGATTGGACAGAAATCCCCGCAAATCGGCTCGCCGCGATAAAGCATCTGCTGCCTTGTTTTCTTGACCAGGTTTGTTTTAAATGTCGAAGTCTAAGGTGAGTAGTTTGGACCCAATTCTGTTGATTAGGAGTGGTGACACGTTGCTGAAGTAAGAACTTTAAGTTCTTTTCATCCGTATAAACCATGAAACGGGTACCCAACAGATAAGAATGCCAATGTTAAACAACCAAAACTAGTGCTATTATCTCCATTTCATATGCGGCTTTTGCCAAGTTGCAATCGCTCAAAGCTTTGTAAAGTAAGCAATTGGATGATTGTTTTGCATTAAGACAACCCCAATACCATGTCTTAATGCATCACATTCCACCACAAAAGGAGACTGAAAATCAGGTAAAACGAGCATCGGAGCTGAAGTCAAAGCTTGTTTCAAATCATCAAATGTTTGTTGGGCTAGAGGTTGCCATAAAAATCATCCTTTTTGGTTAAATTCTTGAGAGGGTGAGCAATGCTTCTATAATTTCTGACAAATTTGCGATAGTAACCGGTTAGTCCTAAGAACCCCCGTGACTCCTTTAAAGAAGTGGGAACAGACCAGTTGATTACAACGGCCACCTTCTGCAGATCCATTGAGACCCCCTGTCCATCGATAATATCCTAAGTACTTAATAGATAGCAGCCCAAAATAACATTTTTGGGGATTCACCGTAAAAAAATTATCTTGTAGAATTTTTAATGCCAAACCAACATCCTGAACATACGAGTCCCACGAAGGACTGTACACCAAAATGTTATTAAAGAAAATAACCACTTGGCAACGTAATAAGGGCCGGAAAATGCCGTTCATAGTAGTTTTAATTGTAGCTGGAGCGTTCACTAAACCGAAGGGCGTGACCAAATACTCGTAATGTCTGTCATGAGTACGAAAAGTTGTTTTCTTAATGCTCGACAACTGCATTCGAATTTGATTGTAACCCAATTTAAAATCCAGCTTTGAAAAATAACAGGCACCATGTAATTCATCAAGCAAGTCGTCCATCATAGGAATGGGAAATTTATCCAGAATTGTGGCTTGATTAGAGCATGATAATCTACACACATGTGCCAAGAAGAGTACTTTTTCATCAAATTACCAGACTAGAATAAGGGTTCTTACTTGGTCGAATCAATCCCATAGCTAATAACTTCTTAACTTGGCGCTCAATTTTCGTTTTTTGAACATGGGAGTATCTATAAGGGCGAACACAAATAGGAGCGTTAGTGTTCAAGTTAATTCCATCATCATGTGAACAAGAAGGTGGTAGGGTGGATGGGGTCTGAAAACTAATGCAAACTACAAAAATAACTTGGTAAGATCAGCTTGTTGAACCCCAGAAAGCACTTTTGAAAGGGAAAAAGAACATGCCCTTGGATTCGACAAAAATAGCACCTACAGAATCGTCACTTAATGTTAATCATTGATGTAAAGCTACCCGGAAGATTGGTTCGGTTGAATTCTTTATAGTTGAACTAGTTGGCCTTGATAAAGAAACTTCATCCAAGCATTGTGCCAATCATGGATGACTTCCCGTAACGATTGCAACCAAGCCATACCAAGTATAAAGTCTAACCCATTTGTATCAATGACCAAAGCATTAATAGAAAAAGTGCATGACCAAAGCATTAATACAGAAAGTAGAGGACCCAATGGTAATCGGGAGTGCCACATATTGATTTGTGACAAAAATAACATGGCCATCCCCAAGTTTAATGTTGAGTCCCAAAAAACCAATCGATTGTAACCCTAACACCGAGACTAAGCGCCTAGAAACAAAGTTGTGTGAAGCCCTACTATCAACTAGAATACAAATTGAAATGCCATGTAAAGACCCGCCAAAGCGAGAGACATACACATGCCCACAATGGTATCTGAGTGGGAATTGTCATCGATAGGGGAGTCTATCACGACCGAAAAACACTCAATATGTAAGGCCCCGTTCCCAGGACGCTCACAGCTAGTCAATCATTGCATATAAAACATATAATTACATTTAACTTTCATAAAACATCGCAGCGGGACATTAAAATAACTTTTCATTTCATTATAAATGCTTTCGCAAGTTAATACAATCATTCATTACAAAACATCGTTCGTTCGCATTACAATGCAAAAATATTATACAAAAGAATGCCATCCAAACAGAGCCGAGTAGCCGCCCCGTACCATACTCAGCAACATTACCTGCCAACTGGAAACACATAAAAGTCAGCGTTGTTGAGTGAGTTCTAGTTTTATAAAAACATTACATTACCTTTCATTCGTTAAAACATTATTCTTACTATCACACGTGATCACACATCATATGTACATCAAGGTAATAGTTATCATCGCACATTTCGTACAATTATTATCTTTTCACTTTTATCTAGGTCCCGTCATATGCTTAACCCCCTTCTTAAGCACAAGGCCATATCATCTAGGGTTAAGCGACACGGACCCCATATCGCACGTATGGAGTAGTCACTAGAACTGACTCCCCCTGTGTGTGTGAACTCTTATGGGTCAGCCAAAATCGCACGTTGTATATACACACAGTAATTAGGAAATCACACGTATTGGAGCAGTCACCAAGACTGAACTCTTACTGTGTGTATGGACCTTTATGAGTTAGCCAAAATCGCACGCTGTAAATACACACACAGTTGAGCTAACAACTCTCAATGAGTTGTGAACCTGCTTTCATTTGCTTGCAAGCCTTTCATACTTTCATTAATCCATGCATTCCTTATTTCGTTCCTATTTTCATTATCTTTCACTTTACGTTATATAATATTGAATCATTTCTTTCATTAACATTCAACGCAAAGCCACAGAAAGATAAACATACATAAACAGGAACATCAACAAGATCATGCAAATCTTCATACCTATCAGCATGCATACATAACATACATCACACATACCATCATGTATAACATCATGCATCATCATCATCATCATGCCCATCACATCATCTATGACCTCAAAAGTCAACTTACATAAACCCCCGGGAACCTCCCAAGTCAAGGCCAACATCTACCCATTTCTCCAAAAATCAGAAAAAAATAATCTGTCTTCATCCGCATTTCCTCCTGCTCATCCGCATTAGCAAATGCGGATGAGTTAGACTCGGAGGGTCATCCACATTAATATGTGGTTCATCCGCATTGGGTTGCGGATGAACAAAACTGCCATCCACATGTCCTCTTGCTCATCCACATTAGTCAATGCGCAAGAGCAAAACTTGTCCGCATCACTTCTGGTATTCCGCATTTGTCAATGCGAAAGAACAATCAGCTCTCCAATCATTCTCAAACTTATTCTAAACTTAAATTATACATTCTAAGCCTTAGAAACATAGTCATAACAACATAAAACATAAATATAGCCCAAATTCACACCCTCCCCGAATCATACACATACACATACGGGTACAATATCCATTTAATAAAAACGTACATACATGTATTTCCAGCCTCAAAGCAGTTAAAAACATGTAAAAGAGTGGTTCTAGAACTCACCTTGATAGCCTCTCCGGGTATAGCTTCTCACAAACCCGCTTGCCTTCGACTTTGGCACCTTGGTTCTTCAAAAACCCTAAGCTCCAGCTCTTTTCCCCTTCTCTCTCTCTTGAACTGAATGAAATGGTGAATGAGAGAGGGGAATGGACTGCCATTCCCTTTTAACCACTCTTCCAAACCTTTTTTCTTTTTGGCAAGATTGGTCCCTCAACTTGGACTTTATTTCTTTTCTTTCTTTTTTTCTTTCTTTGGCTTAAAAGAATTTAACCGGGTGTTACAAGTCCACCTCCGTTAAATAGGTTTCGTCCCCGAAACCTGTTATTCCTTGAACAAAGGTGGGTAATGTCGTCTCATCTCTTCTTCAGTCTCCCACGTAGACTCAGATCTCTTTCTATGCTTCCACTGTACGCACACAAGTGGGACCACTTTCTTCCTCAATCTCTTCTCCTTACGATCAATGATTGCCACTGGTTGCTCCACATAATTGAGCCGTTTCGATATCTTCCAGTGGTACAACAATATTTTCGTCTGCCAAACATTTCCTCAAATGAGATACGTGGAATGTCGGATGATTTCCACTTAACTCATCTGGTAACTCCAATCTATAGGTCACCTCTGCTACTCTAGCAATGATTCGGAAATGCCCTATGTATCTCGGGCTTAACTTGCCCCGCTTTCTGAACCGAATGATACCCTTCCAAGGTGAGACTTTCAACATAACCCTGTCACCCACGTGGAACTCAATCGGTCTACGTCGTTTATCAGCATACGACTTCTGTCTATCTTTGGCTACCTTCATGAAGGCTTTGATCCTTTCCAGTTTCTCAATCGTTGCCTCGACCACTTTGACGCTCCCTAACTCTTTATGACCAATATCACCCCCGCACACGGGTGTTTTACATCTCCAACCGTATAGCATCTCATAAGGAGGCACTGGCATGATAGCTGTTGTTATATGAGAACTCAGCTAACGGTAAGTGGTCGTCTCAATTTCCTCCAAAGTCAATGACACATGCCCGAAGCATATCCTCCAGCATCTGAATAGTTCTTTCTGACTGACCATCCGTCTGAGGATGACAAGTCGTGCTGATATGTAACCTCGTCCCTATCGCATCATGAAATTTCATCTAAAACTTTGATGTGAACCGGGTGTCACGATCAGACACAATAGACACCGGCATACCATGACGAGTTACAATCTCCTTAATGAAAAGATCAGCCAACCTCTCGGATGAATATGTCTCGCGGATTGGTAGGAAGTGAGCACTCTTTGTCAAACGATCGACGATCACCCATATAGCATCATACCCTTTCATGGTACGTGGTAGCTTCGTAATAAAATTCATGGTGATGTGCTCCCACTTCCATTCTGGTATATCTTTCCATACGGCTTTTGGTGCTCGGCCTTCACTTGCAAACAAGTAAGACATTTACTCACATACTCCACCACATCACGTTTTATACCCGACCATCAATAGTCTTTCTTCATATCTTGGTACATCTTCGTAGCACCGGGATGAATAGAGTACCGAGTTTTATGAGCTTCATCCATAATCTTCACGCGTAGATCCCCAAAACGAGGAATCCACATTCGCCCAAATCGGGTTCTAACACCGAGTGTGTTTTCACCCAATCTGCAACCAGACCTTTCATCCTTTCAGAGTTTAGATGATCTTCTTTCAATGCCTCATCTTGAAACTCTTTAACCTGCTTCATCACATCAGAGGTCATGATCAACTGGTAAGCCTTCACCCGAATCGGCTCGGGTCTCTCTTTTCGACTAAGGGCATCCGCCACCACGTTGGCTTTGCCCGGGTGGTAATGGATCTCGCAATCATAATCCTTTATGAGCTCCAACCATCGTCTCTGCCTCATGTTCAAATCTTTCTGCTCGAAGAAGTACTTCAAGCTCTTGTGGTCGGTGAATATAGTGTACTTCGTCCCGTAAAGGTAGTGCCTCCAAATCTTTAACGCAAAGACCACAGCTGCTAGCTCCAAGCAAAGTTTAAAAGAACGGAATTGAGCCTCGAGGCGTTTTCCTTTCGCCTCACGAGGCGTAAGCCTCGAGGCGAACCGAGGCGTAAACCCGAGGCGGAATTAAAAAATAAATATAAAAATTATATATTTTACAAAAATAAAATAATAAAACATCACACAAAGTACTTTCCTAAGTAATTTCATCATCTAAACAAAATAGAATCAATTTGATCCAAATATTCAGTCTTCGTATCTAAAATAAAATTTGTTTCAATCTAAAATTGGCCTAATACAATAAGCATACTAAAAAATAAATGTGATTTTTTTCTTTTCAAGTCTTCAAGTCTGCATATTCAAGTCCCATCACCTTTTTTAAAAGTCAAAGTTTTACAAACTGATCATCATTCACCTCCACTCTCTCTCTCTTTCTCTCTCTCTCTCTCTTCTCTCTCTTTCTTTGTCTCTCTTTTAATCTTTATCTCTCTCTCTCTTTCTCTTCTTTCTCTTTCTTTGTCTCTCTTTTAATCTTTATCTCTTCTCTATTAAAGACACTACCTTTTCTTAATACTCAAACTCAAACACAACAGAGGGTTCAACGGAGAAAGAAAAATGAAAAAAGAAAGCAAAAGTGAACGGTTTTGGCTGGAAGTTGCAGAAATGGCTGGAGGTGAACGGTTCTGCGGAGAAAGAACCACGAAAAAGAAAAAAAAAACGCCTCATTCCCGCCTCACCGCCTCAGCGTTTTCCGAACCGCCTCATCCAAAGAGGCGTACGCCCCATCTGAACCCTATGAGGCGCCGCCTCGTATGCGTTTTCTCCCATCTCGCTTCCAGGCGCGCCTTGAGGCGTACGCGTCGAACGTTTTTTTAAACCATGGCTCCAAGTCATGAGTAGGATAATTGACCTCATGAACTTTCAACTGTCGGGATGCATAGGCTATAACCTTTCCTCCCTGCATTAACACACACCCCAACCCCAAGTAGGAAGCATCAGAATAAACTACCAAATCTTCACTTCTATCGGGTAATGACAGAACATGAGCTTGAGTCAACCTCGCCTTTAACTCCTCGAACGCCTTCTCTTGAGCTTGACCCCATACAAACTTTACATCTTTCCGGGTCAACTTGGTTAGTGGAGAAGCGATCTTAGAGAAATATTGAATGAATCTTCTGTAATAGCCCGCCAAACCCAAGAAACTACGAATCTCAGATGGCGTCTTTGGAGACTTCCATTGCATTACTGCCTCCACCTTTGCCGGATCCACCATAATCCCCTCGGGATTCACCATGTGACCCAAGAATTGAACCTCGCGCAACCAGAATGCACACTTGGAGAATTTAGCATACAACTTCTCCCTTCTCAGCGTCTCCAACACCTCTCGAATGTGACCGGCATGCTCCTCCGCACTCGTGGAATAAATCAATATATCATCGATAAACACAATCACTGATTTATCCAACATCAACTGACACACTCGATTCATCAAGTCCATAAAAGCAGCTGGCGCGTTGGTCAATCCAAATGACATAACGAGAAACTTGTAGTGACCATAACGCATGCGAAAAGCTGTTTTAGGGATATCCTATTCTTTCACCTTTAGTTGATGGTAGCCAGATCGAAGATCTATCCTTGAAAACCAACTGGCACCTTGAAGCTGATCGAACAAATCATCAATTTTCGGTAACGGATACCGATTCTTCACCGTCAACTTGTTCAGCTCACGGTAGTCTATACACATTCTCATACTACCGTCTTTCTTTTTCACAAATAAGACGGAGCACCCCAAGGAGAGATACTCGGTCTAATAAACCCCTTATCTAATAGCTCTTGTAATTGCTCCATCAACTCTTTCATCTCAGTCGGAGCCAATCGATACGGTGCCTTGGCAACAAGTTGGGCACCTGGTTTACAATCAATCTGAAACTCGATCTCTCGGTCAGGTGACACTCCTGGTAAGTCTTCGGGAAATACATCTGGAAAGTCACACACAACGGTACATCAGACAGTTGTGATGTCGGCGTGTACACATCCTTTACGTAGGCCAAGTAGGCACTACATCCACGCCTCATGCACTTTCCCGCCATCGAAATCACTTTCGGGATCGTCGTGACTCGATCCCCATAAACCGTCACCATACTCACGTCAGGCGCTGTTAACCGAATCATCTTCTTACGACACACAATGTTCGCCTCGTAGTCCGCTAACTAATCCATCCCAAGAACTACATCGAAACCACCTAAGGTCATCACGAATGGTCTAACCGAAATTTATGACCTAGTTCCACGTCACAACTTTCTATCATCTTAGAAATTCTGGTAGACTTACCTATGGCAGTTTCTACATCAAAGGGTGCATCTATATTCTTACTACTAACAGGCAATTTAGCACAGAAAGCAGCAGAAATAAAACTTTTACTAGCACCAGAATCGAATAACATAGAGGCTAAAGTTTGGTTTACTAGAAACGTACCTGACACAACATCAGGGTCCGTCCTAGCCTCCTCCTGCGTCATCGTAAACGCTCTGGCGCTCGCCCTCGGTCCTTCTCCTCCAGTCTTCTTCACCCCCGAACCTTCAGCCCTTGGCTTCTTACAGTCTCTACTCATATGGCCTTCCCCGCCACAGTTATAACACCTTACAACCCCGCATTCCCTCGCCATATGGCCAGGCTTCCCGCACTTGAAGCAGATATTTGACCCCCATTTGCGTTCTTCCGAATGCTCCTTCCCGCATTTACCACACCTCTTCGACCTCGCACCAGATGTGACCACACGACGGTCATCTACCCGTACCTTCTTGTTACTCGTCAGGGCACCACCCCGACCAAACCTTTTCCATTCCAGTTCCAGTCGCCACCACTCTTCTTGCTCCCTTTAGCCACCATCATAGTTCTTTTATCATACAACCTCCCTGCCAAGTCAACCGTCGACCTAATCGTGCTCGGTCGGGCTGCGATCATGTGCCTACGTATATCCGCCGGCAAGCCCTGGAGTATACCTCTTGATCTTCCGTGATAGAGGCGTCACTTGATTCGGCACCAGTCGTGCCATCTCATTGAATTTAGTGGTGTACTGTTGATGTGTCATTATTCCCGCCTCCGGCTGCAGGAATTCTCTTTCTACCTTATCCATCTCCCGGTGAGGATTGAATTCCTCAATTACCGGCTTCTTCAACTTCGACCACCTCATTCTTCTAATTGCCCGACTACCCTCTACTTGGACAATATTGTCCTACCAACACAGAGCCGAGTCCACAAACGAATGGGCAACAAACTTCACCTCTGGTCCTCTCGGCACTCACTGATATTTAGAACAACTTCCATTTCTCTCATCCATCGGTGAGCAGCAGCAACAGTGCCATTACTATCAAAGGTAAGGGGCTTACACCTTTGAAATGCCCCGTAGTTACAGCCTCGTGCCGCCTCCAGCGTAGGCTCTTCTTCCTCCTCCTCTTCATCATCAGAGAGAACCGTTTTAGGCTCCGGTCGCTTTGTTCTCCCGAGGACCTGTTTCTCTCCTTTCTCTCTCCTTCCCTTACAGTTTTTATTACTTCAGTCACCAAAGACGATAAGATCGTCAGCATGACCTGATGAACTTCTTCTACAACGCCCTCCTTTACTGAGGCTCTCAGATTGGCGCTCTCATCCCCGCCCTCCAGATGAGAGGTCTTGGGTTCTTTGTGAACCACCTTCTCGGCTCTAGGCCTTCCTTTTTTGGGCCGCGGTTCGGCACCACGCACACCATGACCTCCACCTCTCGAAGCTTTAGATGATCTACCACCGACCATCCTCTAACACACACACACTGAAAGATTCAAACACCAACACGGTCATTCAAGGGAACAACTTAGTTTATGCCAAGTATAGTAAGTCCCTAATTACAGTGCCCAGTTGTGATTAGCCATTTATTTTACTCTTCATACCTCAAGCATTACCTATCCTGACTACATCAGCATCTAAATCTACAAGCAACACATAACCACATAACATGCGCACATAATGCCGGTTAACATTACGAAAATACATGATGGCATGCAGCTACTCAGATTGGCATCCCTTCCTTTTCCGTCCCATTTTCAGTTTAAGTTAACGTTTATTTTGAAAATTTACCCGTTTCACTTAAACTTTGGCTCTAATACCAACTTGTAAGGCCCCGTTCCCGGGACGCTCACAGCTGGTCAATCATTGCACATAAAACTATAGTTACATTTAACTTTCATAAAATATCGCAGCGGAACATTAAAATAACTTTTCATTTCATTATAAATGCTTTCGCAAGTTAATACAATCATTCATTACAAAACATCGTTCGTTCGCATTACAATGCAAAAACATTATACAAAAGAATGCCATCCAAACAGAGCCGAGTAGCCGCCTCGTGCCATCCTCAGCAACATTACCTGCCAACTCGAAACACATAAAAGTCAGCGTTGCTGAGTGAGTTCTAGTTTTATAAAAATATTACATTACCTTTCATTCGTTAAAACATTTTTCTTACTATCACACGTGATCACACATCATATGTACATCAAGGTAATAGTTATTATCTTCATCATCTTTCGTTTCGTACATTTCGCACGTTTCGCATATTTCGTACTTATCGCACATTTCGTACATTTATTATTTTTTCACTTTTATCTAGGTCCCGTCATATGCTTAACCCCCTTCTTAAGCACAAGGCCATATCATCTAGGGTTAAGCGACAAGGACCCCATATCACACATATCGTACATATCGCATGTATGGAGTAGTCACTAGGACTAACTCCCCTTGTGTGTGTGAACTCTTATGAGTCAGCCAAAATCGCACGCTATATATACACATAGTAATTAGGAAACCGGACGTATTGGAGCAGTCACCAAGACTGAACTCTTACTGTGTGTATGGACCTTTATGAGTTAGCTAAAATCGCACGCTGTAAATACACACACAGTTGAGCTAACAACTCTCAATTAGTTGTGAACCTCCTTTCATTTGCTTGCAAGCCTTTCATACTTTCATTAATGCATGCATTCTTTATTTCGTTTCTCTTTTCATTATCTTCCACTTTACGTTATATAATACTTAATCATTTCTTTCATTAACATTCAACGCACAGCCACAGGAAGATAAACATACATAAACAGGAATATCAACAAGATCATGCAAATCTTCATATCTATCAGCATGCTTACATAACATACATCACACATACCATCATGCAAACATCATACAATCATGCATCATTATCATCATCATCATGCCTATCACATCATCTATGACCTCAAAAGTCAACTTACATAAACCCCCGGGAGCCTCCCAAGTCAAGGCCTACATTTACCCATTTCTCCAAAAATCATAAAAAAATAAACTGTCTTTATTTTGATCTTCTTAAACTCCTTTAAAGAGAGATGTCTAGAAGGCTGAGGGGATGGTCTGGATGGTTGTTGGGTAGGTAGTGGTGTTTGGGTTCTGGGTAAGGTTTTAGGTTGAGGGATGATTAGTTGAGGAGGTTGTGGTGATGAGATAGGTGTGGTGGTTGGTGTAGGTTCAGGGGTGAAAGGTTCGGAAATGGGCTCAGTTTTGATAGGGAAAGGAAATGGGAAAGGTTCAGGTTGAGGTTGGGGTTGAGTTTGGGTTATAGGTTGGGGTTGAGGTGTTGGTTTGAAGATCATCCCATGTAACCTTCTGTACATCTCTTTCCTCTTTTCCAAGCGAATGTCAGCCTTGATGTCATTGACATGTTGCTAGAGTGTCTTTTCATATATAGGTCTCACCTGCCTACCAGAGAAGCCATGAGCCCGAAGATAATACTTCATCTAGGTTTTCTCACCTATATTTTTGGCGGCAGTGACCTAGCTTCTTCTTTCTTTTTCTTCTTCTCACTCATCTTCTCTCTTGTAGTTTTCTTCATCTCTTTCTCCAGTTGATCCTGCTCTTTGTTGAAAAGCCATAGGATCGTGCCATTATCATGTGGAGATAGTTCTTGAAGAGAGAAACCCCTGGAGGTTAAAAAAGATATCTTTTTCTCTCTGAGCTGCAGATCAACTTTTCTCTTCTCCCTTTCTCTTTCCTCCTCTAAGGTCAACCTTGCTGCTTTCTCTCTTTGTTCAATCTGCAGCATGGTTGTCTTTTCAAGCTCTACTAACTCCTCTAGTGGTAGCAGAAGTATATGCAGGATCGATGTTTGTCACTAAACACTTATGTTTTTCTCTCAAACTCACCTAGAACAACATTCGGGTTAAGATAGAATCAGTAAGAGTTGATCACAATATAGAAAGTAATAAAGAACACAGAAAGTAATTTCAAGGTATTTTTATATATTGCTTCTCAACTCAAAATACAAGACTCTTACAAGCAGTGGTTGTTCTTATGAGTTATAAAAAGAACCTATATATAATACTACCTACAGCCGGATATACTTTGATACCAGCTGAGATCCTATAGCTAAAGTCTATACTACAAGACTAAAGTTTAAGGTATCTCGGATAAAGTCATATCTGAGATTTGGTAGTCAGGACATGTCCCTGACTTACCTTTTGTCACCAACTAAAGTTGGTAACATGTACTATCATGAAAAGGTGAACAGTGGAATAAAGTATGGTCACCTGCATGACTCTTTAGGAAGAAGCCAAACAGTATCAGAGGTCTGCAGCGGAGTGTTAGAGACCATACTTGTGTCCACTGGTCATAGCAGTGTCTTCCGAAGGATAAATGGCTTCGGAAGAGTAAGTACTTCCGAAGCCATTTATACTTCGGAAGAGGCTGCTTCTTCCAAGGCTTGGAGACTTCTTCTTTTCATCATACTTCGGAAGTGGTCTTCAGTTCATTCTTCTAAGGCTTGAACTTCGGAAGTATACACTTGACTTTGGAAGTAGAGTTCTGTCTTCGGAAGTTGATCTTTCACTTTGTCTTCGGAAGAACTCTACAACCTTCGGAAGTTCCATGCTAAGCTTTGGAAGTCTTTGCATTCAGTACCAAATTTATCTAAGTGACTTAGTTTTGGTTGCATTAGCCTTCTTCTTGATCCAACAAACTCCCCCTAGGCTGATGCTACCAAAACTTCACTTGTTTCTGCTTCTCAAAACTTTCAGCACCAAGGAGAGTAAATATATGTCTGTCTCCTTGTTCTTCCCTGATGTGGTGTTGAGAAGTTTGTACTGATCCTTGGTGGACAGGAAATCCAGTAAGTCACCTTGGATAACATGTACCTCTGTTGTTGCCCTCTGAAAAGAGTTAGTTGATGGGAACTGTAATCATATTCCCATCTGACTATAGGTTCCAATTCTGGACCCTCCACCATCTGTAGAAAGGCAGTGCCTTTGGTGGGAGGTCTTTCATTGTCTTCCTGTCTTCTCAATCTCAACTCTTCTTCAATCTTGGCCTTTGTAGTTAACTCGGCTAGGTGAGGACTGCTAAGATGATTTCTGATGAGAGCAGTAGCTTCAGAGTTGGAGGGGTTGGAGAATGGCTTTTCTGCTAACTCAGCAATATCAAACCTGCTGGAGTGTAGTAGAGAGGTTGCATTAAGTCTATTGACTTCGCCATTCTCCCTTTCTACAATAAAGTTGTGAGAAGCTTCATCGAACCTTCACTGTACTATTTTCTTTCTAGGCACAAGAGACTGATTGGGAATCTTGTTCTCTTTCTTGGTGTCCAGCAAAGTCACCAGTTTCCTTCTAAGTTTCTTCTATTCATCATTTAATGAATCTGAGTTGAGGCCTAGAAGTCTAGCTGCCTAGTCTAGTGTTTCTCTAGGTAAATCAAGAAATTGATCTTTTGTGAGGGAATAAGAGGATCCATCAATATAGGTAATGTTGACAGAATCTTCATCACATGAGACTTCGCTCAGAGTAGTGCAGTTGATGAGCTTGGTCTTGATTATCTTAAACTCCTCAAGAGAGAGATGTTGAGAAGGCTGAGGGGATGGTTTGGATGGCAGTTGGGTAGGTTGAGGTTCAGAGGTTCTGGCTAGTGTTTTCGGTTGAAGGATTGAAAGATTGGGTGGTTGTGGTGAGGGAGAAGCTGTGGGTAATGGTGTGGGTTCAGGGGTGAAAGGTTCGGTTTTAATGGTGAAGGGTGAGGGTTCAGGTTGAGGTGGAGTGGTTGCGGTGAAGGTCATCCCCTTTACCCTTGTGTACATCTCTTTTCTCTTTCCCATCCGGATGTCAACCTTGATTTCACTGACAATCCGTTGAAGTGTCTTTTCAGACATGGGACCCACTTGCCTGCCAGAGAAGCCATGGGCCCGAAGATAGTCTTTCATCCAGGCCTTCTCAGTGAGCTTCTTAGTTGCAGTGTCCCTAGCCTTTTCTTCCTTCTTCTTCTCCTTTGTTTTTTCTCTTGCAGCCTTCTTTTCTTTCTCCATTTGATCCTGCTCTTTATTGTAGAGCCAGAGGATCGTATCATCATTATGTGGAGAAAATTCTTGAAGATTAAAGCCTCTGGAGAGTAGGAAGTTTATCCCGTCTCTCCTCAGCTGCAGCTCAGCCTCCTTCTGTTTTTCTTCTTCTTTCTCCAAGGCCAACCTGGCTTCTTCTTCAAGTTTCAGCCGGGTTGCCTTCTCCAGATCCATCAACTCCTCTAGTGGTAGCAGGAGTGTCTCTTCATTAGCAACTCCTATTTGGATAAGCTGGTCAATGATCTCTTCTCTTCTTTTGTTGTTGACAGCCTCTTGATTGGTTGCAGCTGGTTTTGTACTGGCGGCTAGCAACTTCTCAGTTGGAAGTCGTCCTTTCTTCTTAAGTTTCTTAATCTTCTCCTCTTTCTGAAGATCTTCCGCAGTCAATTTTCTTTTGCCTTTGTCTTTTGAAGTGCTTGACTGTGGTGGTTCTTGGAGAGAGGGTTCTGACTGTGAGAGAGGTAGAGATGGTGTCTGTGATGGAGGAAGTTTCAGAAAGCCCTCGCTGTTCACCTCAGATGCCATTTCAAGTATTGCATCTGTGATAATCAGTTCCTCGGACATTTTAAACAGTCCTTTTGCAGCTTTCATTTCAGCTTCGGAAGATTCAGCTTGTTCTTCTGAGGCTTTAACTTCAGTTTCGGAAGTTAGAGGAGATGCAGATTCTGTCCCAACTGTTTCAGTTGCTGGGCCATCAGTTCTCATTTCCCCTTCGAAATGAATCTTAGGTTCCATGTGGACTTTAGGTTGACCAACTTCTTCCACAGTGGTAGAAGGTGCAGTTAGTCTCTGAAGCTCTTCAACTCCAAAGTAGAGCATTGCAGCATCTGGGCTTGGCTGATCTGTGGAGGATCTCAACAGAAACTTGGTGAAGAGTCTGTAGAGATCACTGAGCATCTTTGAGTCAATCTGCAGAATGACTTGAGATGGCTCAGACACAGTGATGATAGGAGTAGATGAAGTTGAAGTTGGAGTTGAAGTGTGGCTCTGTTCGGAAAAGTAAGTACTTCCGAAGCCATTTATACTTCGGAAGAGGCTGCTTCTTTCAAGGCTTGGAGACTTCTTCTTTTCATCAAACTTCGGAAGTGGTCTTCAGTTCATTCTTCTAAGGCTTGAACTTCGGAAGTATACACTTGACTTCTGAAGTAGAGTTCTGTCTTCGGAAGTTGATCTTTCACTTTGTCTTCGGAAGAACTCTACAACCTTCGGAAGTTCCATGCTAAGCTTCGGAAGCCTTTGCATTCAGTACCAAAATATCTAAGTGACTTAGTTTTGGTTGCATTAGCCTTCTTCTTGATCTAACAGTATATCTTCACTAATAGCTTCGAGCTTGATAAGCCTGTCAATGATCTCCACCCTTTTCTTGTTGTTGATTGCCTTCTGGTTGGCTACAGCCTAGGTAGCACCAAAACGGGTACAGGAGGTGGGTACGGGGACGGTACGGGTACGGGGAACGGCAAATATAAAAAATTCTAGATACGGTTACGGTTAAGGTACGGAAAAAGAATAAAAAATAATAATATATCAAACAATTTCAGTTGATATTTATAATTAATATACCTAGTAGGAGCTGAGAATCATGATTATCTGCTTATATTAAATGCTAGCAATATCACCAACGATGCTAATGTATAAGTTAACCTATAATTATATATTTCAGTTAAAAGTGATAACATTTAAATAATAAATATATAATTATATATTTCAAAATTGATGCAAAAATCTTTTATGGCACCGCAATAATTGCAGTCTGCAAAAGCATATGTACGTTGAAAGCTATATTGCTTTTGCCTTTACATTTCAATAAAGAGGTCTTCGTCTCTTCAATAAAGAGAAGCAAAAAGCCAAAAAAGCCAAAAAGTAAAAAAAAACTCATTGGTTTTTGTCTTTTTAAAAAAGCTTCAACTCCTTCAAGGCTTCAAGTCTTCAACTATCTGCAGGGTCTTCACTCTTCAACAAATCAACACTTCAACAGGGTCTTCGACTTCGTCTCTTCGATGGTTGCCAAAAAACTCACTGTTTTTGTAAAAGTCCGATTGAAGGATTTCTATTGCATAATTGCGATTGAATGGTTGAAGCCTTGAAGGAGGATGTTGAAGAATTTCGATTTGAATGAGCGGATGATTATGAGCGCATTAAATTCATTCGAAGATCGCAAGTATAAGAGGTGGCCGACTGGCCGTTTAAGGTAATTAAAGGGTTTTAAAAGGGAAACCCTAGATTTTAATGGAAACTCCGCCCGAAACTTACCTGAAACGTCCCCATTTGTAATGCCCGAAACTGGTACGGACTCAAAACGCTTCGGAGTCGTTTCGGTTGCGTTTCCGTCCCCGGAAAGTACCCGAAACGGGTACTCCCCTATTTGGGGCGCTTCGGTGCTTCATAGGCTGCAGCTGTCTTGGAACTGACAGCTAGCAACTTCCCAGTTGGGAGTCTACCTTTTTTTTGAGTTTCTCAATCCTCTCCTCCTAAAGCTCTTCCGTAGTCATCTTCTTGCCTTATCATCTTTGAAGGTGCTAGACTTTGGTGGTTCTTGGATGGAGAGTTCAGGTTGAAACATGGTGGATGGAGATAGTGAAGTTGTTTGAGCTAGGGGTCGGTTGAGAAAGTTCTCACTATTCACCTCAGATGCCAGCTCTAGAATTGTATCTGTGATGATTAGATCCTCGGACAAGGACAACAGACTTTCCGCAGCTTCCATCTTAGCTTCGAAAGATTTAACTTGTTCTTCTGAGGTTTTGACTTCAGCTTCGGAAGTTTGAGGGAATGCATTATCTGTCCCAACTGTTTCAGTTGCTGGGCCATCAATCCTTATTTCCCCTTCGAAATGAATCTCAGGTTCCACTCGGGCCTTAGGTTGACCAACTTCTTCCACAGTGGTAGAAGATGCACTTAACCTTTGAAGCTCTTCAGCTCTAAAGTATATCAAAGCCGTATTAAGGCTAGGCTGATCTAAAGAAGATCTCAATAGGAACTTGGAGAAGATCTTGTTGAGATCTTTGAGCATCATTGGGTCCATTGTAGGACAATTTGAGAAGGCTCAGGAAATAGGGAAGTTAGAGCTTGGCTCGGTGGTTTCTCTGTTGTTTGTCTCTGAACACTCTCCCTATTTTTGTAGCATCCTCTTGAGAGCTAGATGAATTATAGGAAGAGGTCAATGAGACCTGAGTTGGTACATGCCTAACAGATCTCTCAATCTATTTCTCAGCTAGTTGAGCCTTGAGATTTTCAATCTCAAGTTGCTGAGTGGCAGGCCTATCCTCTAAAAGTCTTAACCTTTGATTCAAGATTTGAGACTTTAGAAAGTAGGTCTTGAATGATGAGTTGCGTACTTCCCTCATCTTCTTTTGAAGAATCACGGGGAGATGAGGTAACATACCTTGTATATTCACCCTCACCACTAGATTTGGTTTCTTGGCACCCTGGTTCCCTTACCTAAGGATGTCTCTTTCAAAGTCATCAAAAGGCACGGTTGCCGTAGATTCAGTTTCAGAGATGGTATTACTGGCCTGAGGATCCAATGAGTTTCCTTAAGTAGTGGCAGCTGAATTTACATGAGTTCCCTCCACATCCGTGGGACTCACCTCAGTTGGTTTTAACTGATGTGGGCTAGAGATAAGAGGTTTCTCTAGGCTTTGTTGATCCGTTAGAGGGTGTTGTGGATCAACTTCATTGCCATGAAGAGGAGTAATCTCCTCATCAGTTCTGAATAAAAGGTCAGTAAAGGATAAGGAAGTGTGACCTAGTGACCTGGGACTTTGGCCAATGTCTAATGGCATTGAGCTTTTGGTGGGGCTGTCCTTTTTTGGTTTCTCAGGAGAGTGTTGGGACTCTTTCTGAGGGCTAGCAGCCTGGGTTTGGGGCTTTGGGAATTGAGACTGAGGAGTCTCAAATCCTATATTGAGGTCGAAGGAGAAGGATGGGGAGACCTCTGACTGAGTGGGAGCCCATAGTTCTACTTTAGTCTTTTTGGTTTGAATAGGAGGGGCTTGCTCAATCAGAGTAGACTGAGCAAGTGTTCGTTTACGTCTCTGATATGTGTGTTTGATGGGGTGAGCAGACAAAACAATGGTAGTTGTTGGCGTGGGTTCATCACCTGTGGGGTGAACATGGATGTCACTAGGAGCCATTTGCTCAATCATACCTAGAAGAAAGTTAGTGTGTTTTCCAGTGAAGTTGGTGGACACTCTCTCAAGATCTTAAAGATGGTCGGTCTCATTTGAGGGACATGCAGAGTAGCTGAACAGACAAGCTACTCTAGTCCAGCTCACAGTTGATTATGTACTGAAGAAACCTAGGATACATAAAGAATGTGTCCTTTTGGAGGTTTCCTAGTAGGTTAGTCAGCACAAACCTTGAGTAATTGAAGTGGAGGCTCTTTACCAATCCATGAACAAGGCAACCCAGTTCTAGGATTTTATCCCATCCCCCAGACTTGTTTGACAGATAATGAAGAACAACATGAAGTAGGAACTTCCAGTTATAAGAAAAATTGAACTTATAAACTGTATACCTATTCACATCTCCACCGTATCCCATTTGAAGATAGGTGTCATCAAGGTCTGATTTGGGGAACTCAGTAGGAGCGCCTTCATCATGGAGCTCCATATGCTCCCGGATGACCTGTTCAATAATGACCAACTCCTGGCCAGAAATACTTGTCCGAATAACCCTAACTCCGTTTAGGAGTACTGTCTGACCGTTACTCCAGAAATCTTCCATGTGGTTCAAGTAAACAATAAGGTTTACAGTCAGAGCAGTGAAGTAGGGAGATTGGGTAAGGGAGGAGATGATATCAGCATCCTTGGTAGAGTCAAGGAATGCGACTTGGTTGTGCTGAGGGTTGAGTGCCATTGTGAGAAAGGTGATGATGAAACAAGTTTGAGCAGGGTGAATTTGGGGTGAAAGAGGCTTTGGACAGTAAATTTTGGTAAAAAGATTAAAGTGACGAGTCGTGATTATTTAAATGGGTGAAATGGCGGTGTTGGGTGGATAAGATGAAAAGATGGTTTAGGGTTAGATGTGACAGTAGAGGCAAGGTGAAAAACCATTCAAAAGATTCCAACATTATTAATAAAATCTTTGCTTTTTACTGTGTGGGGCCCAAAGGTTTCCGTTACAGAGAGAAATCAACTTCCGAAGGATTTTCTCTTTCGAAGCCAAAACTTATTCTGGTCCTAGCATGTTAGAGGCAGCTTTGAATTAGCTAACATGGTCCTAGCAGCCTCAATCAGTGTCCTATTCCTTCTCTTAGCATCACCATTTTGTTGAGCAGTTCTAGGAGCACTGAATTGTCTGGTAATCCCTTTTGAGCTAAAGAATGAGTCAAGAACTTGATTCTTAAATTCAGCGTCTTGATCACTCCTAATTATTTTTACCTTGTGATCACTTTGATTTTCAATTTTAAGAATAAAAGATTTTAAAGTTTCAGTAGTTTCATCCTTAGTTCTTAAAAATAATACCCATGTAAATCATGTAAAATCATCAACTATCACAAGGCAATATGATTTCCTTCAAATGCTTATTATACTTGTTAGACCAAATAAATCCATGTGCAATAAGTGTAATGGGGTGGTGATATAGTTAACCACTTTGGATTTCTGAGAGACTCTATGTTGCTTTCCTTTCAGGCAAGCTACACAGTTGTCTCTACGGAAAAATTCCTTTTTAGGCACACCATGTACCAAGTTATTTTTAACCAATTTATTCATGGTTTTAAAATTTACATGACATATACGTTTATGCCATAGGGCAGACTCATCACCATCAGTTTTGGAAAAAAAGCATGACACTTCACCTAATGGGGAAGCAATGTTCATATCCAGCTTGTACATATCCCCTTTCCTGGGAGATCTAAGAAGCACCATTTCCTGGGAAATTGTCATCCCAGGTTTGAGGATAATACACTCATGTTCTGTGACGAGTATTTGATGCTTTTGATCACAGAATTGAGAAACACTTAAGAGATTGTGTTCAAACTGCTTGACAAAGTTTACTTTGTCAACTCTTAACAAGCCATTAGATACACTTCCTCTGCCTGAAATGTATCCTTTGGTCTCACCTCCAAATTGAACAGGACCTCAATCAAAATGTTGAAATTATTGAAGTAGAGATCTGTTCCCGGTCATGTGCCTGGAGCATCCACTGTCCACTATCCAGACCTTATTGTTCTTGTCTTGTGAATGTCCCTGCACATAAGGTGAAAAGTTAGCTTTGATTGGAAACCCACGCTTGGCTGGTCTTGAGTGTTTCCATTGATAATGACATAATTGAACCAAAATGAATGATAGAGGATTCAATTGATGTCTTTGAAGAGGAAGGTATGGCTGCAGCATCTTGTCTGATCTTTCATTCCATCCCATGGTTGGTCAGTTTAGAAGAGCTTATTGAAGCTTGAGCAGCATGATTTTCTTCTGAAACTTCTTTGTTTTCGGAAGAAACATTCACTACCTTCTCTTCCAAAGTAGCCTTGTTCTCGGAAGGTTTTGAGGAGGCTCTTTTGTTCTTTTGAGCTTTACTTGGCTTAACTTACAAAGCCATTTTCCCTTCGGAAGAATAAGTTTCTTCCGAAGCAACTTAGCTTCGGAAACCAGCTTTCCTTTTCTCATCACTTGAACCATGTGATAAGGTCCAAATGTGAATCCTTCCTTGGCCGCTTCCTTTTTAACATTATTTGCATAATGTGTGCTTGCTGGATTTTAATAACAATCTTTGGTCAAGTGGTTTTGCAGACCACATATTATGCATGTAATGTTAATATTTGGGAAATTTGAGGTTGAGGTTTCTTAATCTTCTTGTCTTCCTTTGCAGCCTTCTCTTTTGATTTTTGATCCTTTGGCAGGACAAGAGTGTTGGTACTACACTTCCTTCCTGAATAAGAAGTGCCTACCACCTAGAATCCAGCTAAAATGAAGACACCTTTTTGCTTTGGGTCAATCTTTAGCTTAGATTCAATTATTTTCTTGGTAGTTCTTCTCGCTGCCTTTGCTCGGTTTCTTCTAGATTTGGTGGATAGGGGTTGATCATCACAAGTAGAATGGGTTGATTTACCTGTTCCTTCCTTGTGGTGGTCTCCATTGTTGTATCATTCTTCAAATCAAACGAAGATGGGTCAGTAGATGAGACCTCTTACTCTTTAGTACCACATCTTGGTTGTCTAATAGACTCATAAGAGTGTGGTGGAGCAATCTCATGGTCCTCAACCCACTTTTGTTTTGATAGCAAATTTTGGAGTGGGAGGATGATGCAAGAATAGCTTGGAAGTTTTGCTCATAAATAGCATGCTTCCTTGCTTGAGCCTCAGCTATTACTAGCTTGGTTTGAGCCTTAGTTAACTTGGATATAAAATCCTTGATTTGAGTCCTGTAATTGGTGTGCTCATGTTTTAAAGATGATATTGTTTTCTCTAACTCAATTTTATATTGATAGTCAGATTCATTTTTTTAAATATTAGCTTTTTGATGTTTAAGGACTCAATATTAGATTTAATTTCCATGTTATAGTCCTGGTACATTTTAACCTTAGCAATACAGGCTGGAGTATAGAGATGATCATATACCTTAGAGTTGTCTGTTCCAACCATGAGTGCTTGAGCAGGGGTGACATCTTGTATCATAAAGCTCCAATTAACTTCTTGTGCCACAACAGCAGTTTCAGTTGATTTTCCAGCAGCTTTTGGTGTTGAAGGATGTGAGGAGGCTGACCAGATCCCGAGTTTGATTTGGGAGCTTTGCATTCCCTTGCAAAATGACCCAACTGGTTATAGCTGTAACATTTGGCTTTTGCTTTATGAAACCCGAACTTGCTGCTTGTTAGGTTCTGAGGGAACTGCCTTCCAGTTCTTTTGAAGAATTTCTTTGTCCTGTAGGTTAACATAACTATTTGTTGGAACTGCCTTCCAGTTCTTTTGAAGAACTTCTTTTGTTGGACTTTGTCAAATCCGAACTTGTTGCTTGTTGAGTAAAGTTCTCAAATTGTTGCTTCAGGGATGTTTCTTTGAATCATTAGAGTTGGTGTATATTAGGGTTAAAGCATCAAACAGTCCTTTAGCTATCTTGCAATTCTCAAACCCCACCATAATGGAGTTAGGAATTGCTGTCATCAGAACAGTCATTGCCTTTTCATCAATGTCTATCCGCTTGAGGTCTTCTTCAGAGTAGTCCTCCACTGCCTTCTCTATCATGGCATCACCACCAGCAGGTGAAGCCACCTTTGGCTTGTTGGGACCGTGGGCAATGGATTTCCACATGCGGCTGTCTTGATATCTGATATCAGACTAGGTTATTATTAGTGAATAGTTTAGGGTTAATTATGTAATATTGTCCTCTATACAAAGGACCCTCTATTGTAACCCTAAACATACAATTACTCAATACAAATACAATTACAAGGTTTAATTTGATATCAGAGCTAGGAAGGCTCGATTCTTGCCGGAACCCTAATCAGGGCGGCCGGCCGCCGACGCCGCCCTGTCTAACCATCCATTACCGATGCTTCCGTTACAATAATCAACACTACCATCTTCACCTTTAACAGGCGAATACAAACCCCCATCGTCTTTTTCCTTTCACACAATGGCAGCCGTCGCTGCCAAACCATAACCCTAGCCGCCGCCAAACCTTACTAGCCGTCACTTAATCCGAACCCTAACCCTAGCCGTCACTAAACCCTTAACCCTAGCCGTCACTAAATCTAACCCTAGCCATCGCTAAACCCTAATCTTAGTCGCCGCACACAACATACAATCTCCGATGCTCCTTTTCAATCTTAACACATCATCGCATAGAACGTGATGCTTCATCTTCATTGTTGTTGCTATACAATAGTGGTTCCGCTATACAACGGTGGCACACCTTTATGCAAAAGTTTTAAGTGTGGAGATACGCGAGAAGATTCACGGGATAAAGACAACAATAGTTTCAAACTCACATCGCATACAACGCGATAACCGGAGAAGAACAACCCGTGCTTCACACATTCGGCGATTGCAACGACAAACAACAAGACCAATAATTTACTTTACTTATTTTTATTTTTTATGCTTTTTCAGATTTCAAGCTGAATCTCTCCCGAGCTTAGCTTGTGGGGGAATATTAGACTAGGTTATTATTAGTGAATAGTTTAGGGTTAATTATGTAATATTGTCCTCTATATAAAGGACCCTCTATTGTAACCCTAAACATACAATTACTCAATACAAATACAATTACACGGTTTAATTTCTGATGAACCCTTCTATACGTCTACTCCATCGTCTGAAGTTCTCTGGGGTGATGATGGGTGCTTTAGTTATCGTCCTCATTTCACATTCAGATTTCTGGTTAAGGGCCATGTTTTGAGTGTAGTAAAAGAGTGAGTGAACAAGAGGTTGATTAGGATGGTTAGATCACACAATCAAGAGCTTAAGAAGCTCTGATACCAATTGCAGGATTGGTTTTGATACTCAACACAAGTATTTCACTAACAAGCACTCAGAAGCAGAGTTCTTCTAAAAGTTGATTATAATATACTAAGTACCATAAAGAAAACACGAGAATAATTTTCAAGATACTTGTATATATTATTTCTCAACTCAAAGTTTACAAGACTCTTACAAACTTACTACAAGAGTTACAATGAGAAACTATATATACTACTATCTACAGCCGGATTACTTTGATACCAGCTGGATCCTCTAACTAAAGCAGATATACAAAGCTATAGTTTAAGGTATCTTAGATAATGTCTTATCTAAGATATGGTAGTCATGACATGTCCTGACTTACGTTTTGTCACCAACTAAAGTTGGCAACTTGTACTAACATATAAAGGTGAACAGTGGAATAAAGTATGGTCAACTACATGGCCTTTTGGGAAAACACCATGGAGTATCAAAGGTCTACAGGGAAGTGTCAGAGACCATACTTATGTCCACTGGTTCATAGCAGCATCTTCCGAAGGTTAATTGGCTTCGGAAGAACAAGTTCTTCCAAAGCCTTTTATACTTCGGAAGAATAAGTTCTTCCGAAGCCTTTTATACTTCGGAAGAATAAGTTCTTCCGAAGCCTTTTATACTTCGGAAGAGGCTGCTTCTTCTGTGGTTGGGGACTTCTACTTCGGAATTCATTTCTTTGAATTCTTTTAAGTCTTGAACTTCGGAAGAGAAGACTTTATCTTCGGAAGTTGGAGCTTTTCCTTCGAAAGTTGATTCTGCACTTTGTCTTCAGAAGAACTCCATATCCTTCGGAAGTTCTATACTTAGCTTCGGAAGTCCTTTACAAGTTGTACCAAAAATAGCCAAGTGTTTGGTTTTGATTGCACCAGCCTTTTTATTGATCCAACAACATCATTATTACAGGTGATGATAAAGTAGGGATTGCTAAGCTTAAACAATTCCTTCAGTCTTCGTTCTAGATTAGCGACTTAGGCCGACTAAGATATTTCCTTGGCATTGAAGTATCGCGCCCTTCATTAGGGATTCTTCTTTCTCAAAGAAAGTATGTCCTTGATATGTTATCCGAGTATTTATTGGGTTTTTAGCTGGTTGATAGTCCAATGTTCCTTATGGGAAAGCTTCTTCCAGAGGATAGGAAACCCATGAAGGATTCAGAGCAATACAAACGATTAGTTGGAAAACTTAAATATTTGACTGTTACTTGTACAAACATCTCCTTGCTATTAGTGTTCAAAGCCAGTTCATGGCCACACCATACATCGGGCACTAGGATGTTGCTATTCATGTTCTAAGGTATCTCAATTTTCAAGGCTACATTAGGTCTTGGAATCCTATACTCTAATCAAGGTCATCGTCATATAGGTAGCTTTACAAAGAATGGAGATAGGAGAATAGCAGGATTTTCTGATGCTGATTGGGCAGGTTGCCCTATTTCAAGATGATCAACGACCGGATATTGTGTATTTGTTAGAGGAAATCTAGTATCTTGGAGTAGCAAGAAACAACTCACGGCATCTAGATAAAGTGCTGAATCCAAACATAGAGCCATGGCAGACGTCACTTCAGAAATGATTTGGATTCGTCGTCTTCCTAAAGAACTTGTGATTATTACTAATGACTTGATGAGATTATATTGTGATAGCCAATCGTCTATACACATAGCCAACAATCAAGTATTTCGTGAGAGAACAAAACTTATTGAAGTTGATTGTCATCTCATCAAGGATCGTGTGGTTGTAACTCAGACTAACCCTCCGTCCATTCATCATGTCAAGACATTGTTTCAGCTCTTTTATATATTCATGAAACCTCTTCGGAAAGCTCAAATAGACTCTATAGGTAGCAAGTTTGGCATGATCAGTATCTATGCTCTAACTTGAAGGGTGTTAATTGTATATATGTTGTAGTCTTGGTCCAGTTAGTTATCTTGGCCCATGGCCCCATTCTTAGACTTTTTCTTCTATAGATAGAGGTGTCCTCTCATTGTACAAAATACAAGTTATAGTAATACATACCAGATTACAAAATCAAGTAGTCACCTCCAATAATTCGATAACTATATTAAAAATATAAAAGGTGCTACTGTTTAACTCAATGACTAACTGGACTCTACATGCTTGCCTGCAACATAACTTTAATCATCTAACATTTCATGATTTATATTTTTAATGTTGCAGAAGCTGTTATTGAGGCCTTTATTAAACTTCATGAGAAAGGGCTCATCTATCAAGGTATGGATGATTTCACTTATTTTCTTTGGCCAATTATTAGTTTTTTTAAAGAAACTTATACCAAATTCATCTACCCATTTTAAAAAGAAAAATAATTATGCCACAATGTATCTGATCTTTTGCAGGCTCCTACATGGTCAACTGGTCTCCCAATTTACAGACGGCAGTTTCTGACTTGGTATATTTATAATTTTATATCACTAATAATCAGTTCTCAGTTGATTTTTTTAATCTATATTTTCAAGTTCCAATTAACATGTTAACGCTGTTTTAGGAAGTTGAATACTCTGAAGAACCTGGTACTCTATATCATATCAAATATCGTGTTGCTGGAGGTTCTAGGTAACCAGACCATTCTTTTTATTTCACATTCCATACCTCTTTACTTCTTTGAGTACTGAAAAGGCATGACGATGAATTGCAATGTTCGTTAAAAAGAATTTTTGTTTCGTATCTCTTTCATGTTTTAGGAGTGACTTTCTAACAATAGCTACCACAAGACCTGAAACCTTATTTGGTGATACAGCTGTTGCAGTTAATCCTGAGGTGTAATTTCTTGTTTCATTAATGTTCATGTGTTGCATTGGTTAATGACGGATTTATCATTATCTTCACAGGATGAAAGATATGCGAAATATATTGGAAAGTCTGCCATTGTTCCAATGACATTTGGCCGTCATGTCCCAATTATTGCTGACAAGGTTCTTATATGTTCACATGTTGAACTGTCTTTTTTTTCAGAGTATTACTGATAAAATGGTTTTTGTCTTGTATGACAGTATGTAGATAAAGATTTTGGGACTGGTGTTTTAAAGATAAGCCCAGGGCATGATCATAATGATTACCTTCTTGCTAGAAAACTTGGTCTTCCTATACTGAATGTAATGAACAAGGATGGGACACTTAATGAGGTTGCTGGATTATATAGGTGGGTTATAAATTTAATTCTAATATTTTTAGTTAAAGAACCATAAAAATCAATTTTTTTTTCTTTTGTTGCTGGCTTAAATCAGTGGTCTTGATCGTTTTGAGGCAAGAAAGAAATTGTGGTCAGAACTTGAAGAAACAGGCTTAGCTGTGAAGAAAGAAGCTCACACGTCACGAGTTCCTCGATCTCAACGAGGTGGAGAAGTAAGTTATAGCTTTTCTATGAAATAAATAATGACTGAAATAGAATAGTCTCAAATTAGGTTAAAAGAAAGGGTAAAGGAGTAATCTTTTTACTCTTAGATAACCACTTATGTTGGAGGTGGTACAAAAGAGATTACTGAGATAATTAGAAGACAATTCTGTTTATCCAAATATAGAAAGGTAACAATCATAAAATAATCTTGGCTGTTTTTGCTAATCTGTTTTGCAATCAGATCATAGAGCCTCTAGTGAGCAAACAATGGTTTGTGACTATGGAGCCTTTGGCTGAGAAGGCCCTTGAGGCAGTGAGAAAAGGTGAATTAACAATTATGCCTGAAAGATTTGAGAAGGTATGCATAATATGTTACCATCATCTAAAAAAAGGTTATAATTGTCGTTTCCATATAGCTTAGTTGCAGTCTTTATTGGGTAATTTAGATATATAATCACTGGCTGTCAAATATCAAGGATTGGTGTATAAGCAGACAACTATGGTGGGGACACAGGATTCCTGTTTGGTATATCGTAGGTAAAGACTGTGAAGAAGATTATATAGTTGCTAGGAGTAACGATGAAGCTCTTATAAAAGCTCAAGAAAAGTATGGAAAAAATGTGGAGATATATCAAGATCCAGATGTTCTTGACACTTGGTTTTCTAGGTTTGTTTTGAAATGTATATGCAGTTTTATGTAATGCTTACTCTGGTCATTTTGAAATGTTTATAAGCAGTGTTTATTTGTTTGTTTGTAGTTCTTTATGGCCCTTCAGTACTTTGGGATGGCCTGATGTGTCTGCTGAGGATTTTAGGCGGTTTTACCCAACGTCAGTACTTGAAACAGGGTAATTATTTCTGCTTCTTCCACTTTTTGTTTAAGTTAGAAGTTAACCTTTTTCCTACTAGTAATGATTGGAATATTATGCTAATATACTCATATACTTTTCAGCATTTCTCTGATTTGTTACCATTAATAATAATGTAGAAAACTTGACTGATAGCTAACCATGTATGTTAATATGTTAATGCTGCATTATAGATGGAGTACAATTCCTATGAATCCAACTGTGGCATTGTCTTATTCTATTCTAAAGATAAAAAGTTAATCAACATGACCACAAGTAACTATGTAAGTATTCATGTATTGGCTTAGATTGTCCATATTATTGATACCCAGGAAAGTAAGGTTTTTGTAATTTTAAGAAAGAGTAGTGAATATGATATTGGGTTAAAATTCACATTCCCATACACCAGATAGATATACTTCTTCATCGGCAACCCACAACACCATCGTTATCACCTTAACACCGTTAGTTAGTTAAGTTAGTTACCGTTAATCACTGTTAGTTAGTTAATTAATTGTCATTTGTAAGGGTATAAATACCCCTTTTGTATCCAACATTTGAATGTACTTGTGATTATACAATAGAAAGTTTCTCTCAAAATCTTCTTCATTTTACTACAAGTTTTATCAATCTAAATCTGTGTTTGCAAGTCAAATCTCCCAACAATTGGTATCAGAGCGTTACGCTCTTAGGAATAAAAGAATTTGTGAAGAAGAAAGATATCAAATCGAAAGAAATTTCGAACCCCTGTTTCACGATGGGAACTGTCATCGTATACAAATCAAATATTTACAATCAACAACAGTAAGAAAGAATCATACCTACCGTTTGTGATCATCAAACCGAAACCAAGAACATCTGTGATCAGAGAATTATACGAAACCAACAAAATCAAAACTTTTGATTAAGAAGATGAAGAACAAAGTATCATGGAAGCTTTAGTGGTGAAAGAAAATGGGAGAAGCGCAGAAGCAATTAAATCCTTTTCATTTATTGAAATCAAATCAAAGGAAATCCAAAATTGATTTGAACGATTCGTATCTTTATTGGAATTATCATCCGAAATCGATTGAAGAAGATGGAGTCTGCGAACATTATCCAGACGTGGAAAGTGAAAATTGAAAGTTTAAATTTAGTAAGGAAACATATTAAGAAAGTTTTGTTTTATTTGATCAAACCATTTCAAGAAACAAAACGACAAAAAACAAGTATTCATATTAAAAAATAACATTTTTTCTTTAATGATATGTCATTAAAAGGTAAGTTATCATCTATAAGTCAGAAACGTGTTGAGAAGGGAATCATATTTCCATTCTTTATTTTGTTGTCCGGAAACCAAACAAAACCATAAAAAAAGGATTTTTTAATCAAAGGTTTTAAGAAGTTTTAATTTGATAAAGGTTTTACTTAAAATCAATGATTTTATGAGTCCAAAGTAAGAAAGAAAAAAAGTAAGAAAGAAAAGAACTTCATCACAAAAAAGTTATTGAAATTTTCAATAATTAGCAAGTCAAAAAAATCAAATCTACAAGATTCGCATAGCAAGCAAGAATCGAACCTTTGTGGTTCACATAGCAAGCAAGAACCGAACCTTTGTGGTTCACATAGCAAGCAAGAACCGAACCCTGTGATTCATTTAGCAAGCAAGATCGAACCAATATATGTTCAAATAGCAAGCAAGATCGAACCAATTTTGATTCAAATAGCAAGCAAGATCGAACCGATTTTGATTCAAATAGCAAGCAAGAGAAACCGTAGTGTTTCAAAGCAAGCAAGAAGGATCTGTGTGGTCAAAGCAAGCAAGGAAGGACCTGTGTGGTCAAAGCAAACAAGGAAGACTCGTGTGGTCAAAGCAAGCAAGGAAGACTCGTGTGGTCAAAGCAAGCAAGAAAGACACGTGTGGTCAAAGCAAGCAAGAAAGACATGTGTAGTCAAAGCAAACAAGAGAGACTCGTGTAGTCATAGCAAGCAAGATAGACCAATTTCGGTCAAAGCAAGCAAGATAAGCAAGAAAGTCGTAGCAAGAAAGCAAGAATGTTGAAAGATTAAAACAAGAAAGCAAGATTGTTTATCATTTGAATTGATTAGTAAGAAGCAAGTGCAAGTTAAAGTAAGTTTAAAAGCAAGATAGGAAAAAGACGATACAAGAAAATAAAGAAAGAAAGCATGGAAGGAAAATCAGCAAGTACATCGACACTAATACGTGAACAAGGAAACATATCACTCCAATGTCCTAAATTAACCGAGTCAAACTACACCTCATGGGCACTTTTAATAGAAACGATCTTAAAGGCTTATGGTCTTTGGGAAACAATTGATGCAAAAGGAGATGTAGATGAAAAGAAAGTGCATACGACTAAAGCAATGATCTTCCAAACACTACCCGAAGATATACTAATGCAAGTTGCACAATGTGAAAATGCAAAAGAAGTTTGGGAATCAATTAAAGTTCGACACCTTGGAGCATATCTAGTTCAAAAGGCACGTCTACAAACTTTAAGAAGCGAGTTAGAAACATTGAAGATGAAAGAAAATGAAACCGTAAGTAACTTCGCAAGCAAGTTAAGCAGCATAAGAGCCAAATTCAAAAGTCTTGGCACTACTCTTAAAGATAAGATAATCGTAAGGAAATTACTTAATTTCGTTCCTAAGAAGTTTCTACCAATAGTGGCATCTATCGAGCAATATTCAAAAATAGATAAAATGCCATTCGTAGAAGCAGTGGGGAGAATAACAACATTTGAAGAACGCCTCAAAAGTCATGATGAATTAGAAGAAAGTCATCAAACTAAGCTTCTAATGGCAAGTACAAATAATCAAAGTCGTGGTAGAGGGCGAGGAAGAAACTCCAACACAAGACAAGCAAGAGACTTCACCAAAGAAAGAAAAGATCAAGAGAAAAATATGACTCAAGAAGACAAAGACAAAAACAAATTAAGATGTTATGATTGTGGAGGATTTGGTCACTTTGCATATGAATGCACCAAATGGAAGAACAAGTGGAAGAACAAAGAAAAAGAGGAAGCTCATTTTATTCAATGCGAGGAAGATGAACCTATGTTATTATGAAGTGGAAAGATGAAGGAATGTTAAATGTAAGGGGGAGATTATTGGGTTAAATTCACATTCCCATATACCAAATAAATATATTCCTTCATCGGCAACCCACAACACCACCGTCATCACCTTAACACCGTTAGTTAGTTAAGTTAGTTACCGTTAATCACTGTTAGTTAGTTAATTAACTGTCATTTGTAAGGGTATAAATACCCCTTTATATCCAACATTTGTATGTACTTATGATTATACAATAGAAAGTTTCTCTCAAAATCTTCTTCATATTACTGCAAGTTTTATCAATCTAAATCTGTGTTTGCAAGTCAAATCTCCCAACATATAAGTGATGCAATATTAGTTAGTAGACTGAAGACTTTTTTTGTATATACATAATTGTATATAATTATAAATGGCTAAATCGGTTTGTGTCTTGATATTTACTGTTCATTAGTTATTTCAAGTCGTTAAACATATGGTACGATTCTTAAATGCATTAGTTCTCTAGTTTTTGTACATTTTGTTATTTACGAACATAATTCTGTTATCTCTAAACAGAGAACATAAGTAGTAATATGAGTAATGCCTTAACAAAGTCAGAAACTGAAGTAAACATAAAAACTCTAAATTATAAGAAGCCACCATATAATGAGGTTTTCTTCGGTACTGAAAGTATATATTCTCTGTTTGACTTTTTATTAAAATCTGGTCTAAATGTTGATAAAGAATGCTAGTACTGTATAAGACCACCCCCCACCCCCCTCTCCTCTTCCCCTTTTCTTTTGTTTTAAAGTCGCGCCTCAGGCCTGATGTCGAGGAGCCACTGAGATGTGGAAAATGCCTCAGAGTTAAGAAACAAGAACATGGAAGTTAGAGGGAAATAAAAGAAAGAAGAAAAATCTGGAAACTTGGATGAATTTTAGAGGATATGAAAAGATAATAGGTTTAGGTGTTTAACAGATTTTGGTTGTATTACTATCAGGCTCCTTGCATACCGCCTCGGCTTTTGAGACCTAAGCGCCATGGGGGTTTTATGCCTTTCAAAATGTAGCCCCTTCTCTAAAAGGAGTATCCAGAATTTACACTCTCCATCTAAGCATTTAAACAACTTGTTTTCACTATTACAACTATATCTATGTTTCATTCTTTTGAGTTCTCTATTAAATGTTTTCTCCATCCAAGCACTTTAATCTCCGACTCTAGTTATAGGATAATAAGATAAACCAAAATCGGTGTTGTTAAACTATATATGTGTATGATTGGAGAATATTTGAAATATTTAGTTGCACTCATATCCAAACAGGCATGACATATTGTTCTTTTGGGTGGCACGTATGGTGATGATGGGCATTGAGTTTACTGGGGCTGTTCCATTCACACATGTCTACCTTCATGGACTTATTCGGGATTCTCAAGTGAGTATGATACTGTGATAAAAGTCATTTTAATTGATTAAAATGATACATATCTATTTGTATATTGACGTCTCAAATTGTATGTTTAATAATTAATATACCTATTTCAGGGACGAAAAATGTCTAAATCATTAGGAAACGTCATAGATCCTTTAGATACTATGAAAGAGTTTGGCACTGATGCTTTGCGTTTTACGCTTGCTTTAGGAACTGTCGGTCAGGTTTGTCACTTGTGCTTTTTCTTATATACTTTTTGTATTGATTTTTAGTTCATTTAATAATTCTGTAGCTCAATAATAAGCAGTTCTATTGCATGATTCCAGGATCTAAATTTATCAACTGAGAGACTGACATCTAATAAAGCCTTTACCAACAAATTATGGAATGCTGGCAAGTTTGTTCTGCAAAATTTACCTAGTCCAAGTGACACATCAGCTTGGGAAAGTTTACTCTCTCATAAGGTTTACTCTCATGTCCTTTTTGAAATATATACTTCTTTTCTGTATACTGATAAAATTCTGTTTTAAGTTTGAGAAGGAGGAGCATCTGACTGGGCTGCCTTTGCCGGAGTATTGGGTGGTAAGTCAGGTTTTCTGACAGCCATATGCATGGAACCTATTAATTTATTTTTTATATATATTTTTATTATTGTTATTATCCACATCTGATATGCAGATTTCAAAATTGCACATGCTTGTCGATGCAGTCACAAGTAGTTATGACAAGTTTTTCTTTAACGATATTGCACGGGAAATATACGATTTCTTTTGGGGTGATTTTGCTGATTGGTAATGTCTTACATTTCTTAGTTTATATTCTTAAGAACTTGGTTCATGATTCACACATTACTCCCATTAATATCAAGTGTTGGATATTTATACGTTTATGTTGTAGGTATATTGAAGCAAGTAAAGCACATCTATACCAATCAGAAGATAAAGCAGTTGCCTCTGTATCGCAGGCAGTTCTTTTATATGTTTATGAAAATATATTAAAAATGCTCCATCCATTTATGCCGTTTGTAACTGAAGAAATATGGCAGGTAATTATTAAGTTTAACAATTAACTAGAAATCATACTGGGTTTTTTATTTGTGTTTTCAACTTTTCCTGTTTGTAGGCACTTCCTAATAGGAAAGAAGCTTTAATAGTGTCTCCATGGCCTCTTACTTCACTTCCAAGGAATCTCACCGCCATAAAAAGATTTGAAAATTTGCAAGCTTTGGTGAGCTCATAGCGTTGGTATATTCACTTTGTGTGACAACTTACATAGAAGTTAGAATATTTATCATTCATTTTGCTTCTTTATTTAGACACGAGCAATAAGAAATGCGAGGGCTGAATATTCTGTTGAGCCTGCAAAGCGAATATCAGCATCTATTGTTGCTAATCAGAAGTCATCCAGTATATTTCTGTAAGTACCTGTAATCATTGTAATTGCTGAAGTTGATATGATCTATTTTAACAAAAAGATCGTGACCTGACCTGATTTGACCCCTTTAAAGTAGCAGCTTAAATTGGTCTGGTCTTCCTTAATAGGTTCCAAGGAATATATCCTATTAAGCCATTGCAAGATTATTCAAATCATCTTGTGATATATTGAGCCCAAACATAGTAGTTTACTATATATGTTTCATAAGTTTGTTTACTTGCTTTCCTTTGATTACTAAGTACTGTTCCAATTAGTTGCGGATCTAGAATTTTTTTATTGGGGGTGAAAATTTTTCAGAGTAGCTTATCTATCAGAATATAATAATTTTTTGGGTCCGGTTCGGGCTGGATCCTATTTATCGCCGGCTCGCCGCAAAACATTTATTAAAAAACGGTGTATAAACCTGTGTATTTGCATACATATATCAAAAACCTTATTGAAGCAACTAGTTTGAGAATTAAGTTAAAACGATTTTCAAACATTTGCACAGTTGTTAGTTAGAACGCCAATTAGTCTTAACACTGATAATGTTCAACATGTTTGAAAATAATGTCGTTTAAAGTAAATATAGCATTTCATCCCTCATATCTTGAAACCAATATATATTTTACTTGTTTTATTATCAAAAACATCTATCTCGATATATATATATATATATATATATTTATCCTATTAACTAGATTATTTGAGTGTTATAGTACTGAAAACCTACTTGGTTACAAATTAGTGAGAAAATATAGTATGTCGGACTGGTTGGAGGGTCACCGGGTCCTATTGTAGTTCTGCCCCTAACAATGTGTTTGAGACAATCTTGATCATTCTTTAGTTTTAAAAGTTTAAGGGGGGCAACCATACAATTTTATGGGGGGCGGTCGGGATTTTCACATGTATATAACACCCTAAAATAACTTTAAGGATGGGCGGCTCCCCCCCACCCAACCACCAACACCCACTGATGTAGGTCTGCCCATGGTCCCAATTGACTTGCCCACCATTGTCAATCGTTGGTGCATCAAAGATCTTTCTTGTGGGTTTGTTGTGGCCATGATAGAGGTGGCACGATCTTTAATTGAAAGATCATCTTCCACACATTCCCCTTTCCTCTTTCTTTCTCTTTTAGTTTTCATCATCATCCGAGACATGCTTGGTAAAATGGGCGGGTCGGGTCGGTTAACAGTTAAAATGGTCGGTCGGGTTTCATCATCATCTGAGATATGCTTGGTAAAATGGGCGGGTCGGGTCGGTTAACAGTTAAAATGGACGGTTGGGTTTTTGGTCAAAATGGGTTCTGAGCAAATGTGGTTCAAAATGGGCCATTCAAAGAAAACATTAATCTAATTTGGATGAAAATTGGCCTCAGTAAATTGGAATCAACTTGAAATGAGTTATTTTAGAAGAAAAATGGACTGCTGGCTTTGGCGGCGGCGTGTTGGTCAACGACCAATAGTTGGTGGCGAAAAACAATGGTGGTGGGTAGTGCTTACCCAATTGGTCCCATTTTGAGTTGAGACAAGTTTTATATGAGAGAATTTTTTGACCCACTATAATATTAGTAGATCTGAATTTACCAGCTGTATAACTTTATTTGACCCAAATTAGCCCACTTCCCATTTTGCAATCCAAATCAACCTATTCTTTGAATAATGAATCATGGTTTCCACCCCTAATGTGAGGGCAATTCCTTTCTTCCTTTGAATTTAATACAGATATGTGGCATTATTGATTCTTTACTTAGAACAAGTGGACTATTCGTTTTACCAAACAATTTATTGCTCTTAAATCTTTTGTTTTTGCGTGACAGAGGGAAAAGGATGTATTGGCTCTTCTTTCCAGACTCGATATGCAAAGCATCCGTTTTACAGATTTGCCCCCAGGTTTTACTCTCATCCACCACTTATCAGATTCTCCCTCACAATAGATATCTGTGTATGTGTTTGTTCTTCAAATACATTGTTATAGAATTGATTTTATTTATCATGCTGGTCCAGGGGATGCAAATCAATGTGTTCATCTAGTTGCTGGGGAAGGTCTAGAGGCATATCTTCCTCTTGCAGATATGGTTGATATTTCTGCAGAAGTTAAACGGTTATCCAAACGCCTTTCAAAGATGCAAACCGAATACGATGGACTCATGGCTCGTTTGAGTTCTCCCAGTGTACTTATTATACCTGAAATTCCGTACCACTAATGACCTCATTTGTATATTTCATCCTCACTATTAATTTTCATATACAGTTTGTTGAGAAAGCTCCCGAGGAGGTTGTTCGTGGGGTTCGTGAGAAGGCAGCAGAAGCTGAAGAAAAATTGAATCTTACGAAAACCCGTTTGTCTTTCCTCCAATCGACAATTTTGGTCTCAGAGTAGATTTAATTATTGCGGTTGATCACGTCCATTGATTAAGATGTCGCGATTCTGTTAGCACCGTAGGATCAGCCATTTTGATCTGTCCTGGTGATGTTGTGAAGCCAGCCAACTGATGCCTTGGCCCGTTTTGGACTGGTTGTAACCATTCCGACCATTGCTTAAGAAGGCTCTTAAAGCATAATGATTAATATATATGAGAATGTAAAATTTTTCTTTAAATCAGGTTTAATTTTGTTTTACCTAAAGAGTTCTTCGAAAATTAGTTGATTTAATTTGTTCTTTATTAAAGAATAGTTTTATTTTACGTCTTAAAACAGTGATTCCATACCACGTATGTGTTTCGAAAAGGGAAAATTCCAAATAAATATATGCGGTTTCAAGACAAGCTTTAAAAAAGTCAAAATTCAGGAAGAAAAAAAACATGCGATCTTAGTGTGGAAATGTTGATCACGTGTATTTGGTGCGAAAATGCGCTAAATGTGTACATATCATGTAGTTCACTCGTCTTTTTGGGCGAAAAGGACATAGTAGATTAGTAGGGGTCCGCGGAAATTGAAATAGATGGTGTATTTGGATGCTTGTTTGATCTTTTATGGCGCAACGTCAAGGTAAATATTGGGTGCTGTCATTGTGTTTTATTTAAAGAGTTTATGCTCATTTCTATAATCTTACTTTTAAATATTTATTTTAAGGAATTTAAGTTTTCACATGCTTACCTTGCGATACATCATCAATTTAATTTTAAACTTCAGTTTTTAACTACTTTAAATTTCAGAAAATTATTAATTTATTATTATACTAGTTTATAATTGTTTTCTTAATTAACATTAATTCAAAAATTATTTATTAATTTTGCAAACCTTAAAAATTTTAATTTCATATTTTATTGTCTTTTAATGACTCTACATGTTATAAGAACATTATTAATTCATTTATAGTTTTAAATTTTATAAAAATTTACATAAATTGTTTCAAATTATTTTACACTAATATTTTGCAAACCAATTAAATAATTAGTTATTCATTAAATTAAGTCAACTAAGTTATTAAATAATTAATTACATTAACAACAATATTCAAACTTTTTTCAATCATTATTAATTAAATATTTTAATAATATTTAATTATTCTATTCTTTTATTATTAGTTATTAGGAGTAAATTACTCGTATCAGTCTTTTGATTTGCTTAAATTTCATCTTCATCTCTGAGATTTAAAAATTACATGTTTAGTCTTAAGGTTTGGATTTTTTTTAACATGTTTAGTCCTTGACCCAAATGCATCTTAGAATCAGTCGTTAACTTCCTTCAGCGTGCTAAGCACATAAGGGTGTTTTTGTTTTTTACACCATATTATTTTATATTATTATTTTCCCCTAAAAATGAATGTCATGTTAACTGGTTGTAAGCTTGAGCAAAGGACAGCAATAGTGGTATATGCACAAAAAAACTGGGTACGGACTTGACCCGGACCGGGGTCTGGGTACAACCCGGTACAGGGTATACCCGGTTCGTACCTGGAAAAAGCCGGTGGTTTGAACCCGATTTGGGGTTTTTTTGCAATTTCTACAATCCGACCCTACCCGACCCGACCCGAACCAGACCCGACCCGGTTGAACCCGGGTACAGCCGGTTTTAATCGTTTTTTTAACTAGCCGTTTTTAACGGCGTTATAGCCGTTGGGATTTATTTTGACCGTTTTTTGCCCCTTAAAGTAATATTAATAGGTGTGGGTTGATATGGTTAGGTACCCAAGCCTCAAACACAAAAAAACATATGCAAAAAACATAAAAATACTCTCGTTTACTCTCATTTTATATTTTCACTCTCTCATCTTACACTTTTACTCTCAAATCTTAATATGACTCACTCTCAATCTTCGTTGGTCAAGGTTCATCCAACTCTTCAACCGTCGTTCGTGTTCTAGCACACAATCGTAACATGGATGTTTGGTGCAATTGGGATATGGTTGAGTTGAGTGATGGGTCTGTATAGGCTCGTTGCAAGTTTTGTGGAGCTTTGCTTGCTAAAGATTCTAACACGACTTTAAGTAAACACATTAGCAAGAAATTTTGTAAGTCGTTGAAAAATAATCCGGACTATTTGTTGATAACTTTATAAAAGCGTTTGGATTTATGTTACATGACGTTTTTAAAAAAAGTAGAAAATGATATTAAGATTATAAACAACTTTGTAATGATACATAATCTATATTTTTAGGGCCTAATTGGGATGTACATACTAGGTGAAATCGACTTGTCATATGTTTGATTGTGCTTTAAAACAAAAAGCCACTTTAAAAGCTTTTCGTAATAGTATTTCGGATAATTGCGAAGCTGACCTGTTTCCAGATTTGGGTTGGAAAATATAGAAAATTTATCCGAATTTCTTGACGTGTTTAAAATCTCAAATACAAAATTATCAAGAGTTTATTATCCCACTAGTTATTCGGTGCTTCAAGAATTATATTCATGTCTTTGAATTTTAAAAATTTTCAAAATAAAAATAATATGTTTAGAAAAATGATAGAGCCAATGAAAGACAAGTTTAAAAAACATTTTCTTGAGTTACCACTCGTTTTTACTTGTGCCGCTGCTTTAATTCTTTTTTAAATGTTGCGGGGGTAGAGTGTTTGATAGACGAGATAAATGACAATTTGGATATACATGACGAAAACCTCAAATTTTCAACCGAGGCAAAAAAAAGTTTTTAATAAAAGTTTGAAAATTATTTATAAATTTTTAAATAAATATGGGCCTAACGTAAATATAACTACACTAAGAGAATCAAGCTCAAGTGCTAATACCTCGGTTAAAGACTCCGTTATAACTATGTTGAATGTTGTTTGGGTTGTACCCGGTTTTTGTACCTGACCCGACCCTAACCGGGCAGCCGGGTAGGGTATTAGTCCCCTCGAACCCGACCCGGGTTCGTCCCCGAGTTCATCAATACCCGGGTATAAAAAAACCCAACTGGATCGAACTCGGTTTGAACCCGATTCCGGGTCTGGCCCAAAACCCGGTTTGTGCATCTCTAGTATCTCCTCTATTGTTCACACTAGTTGGACTGATTTGAACTCCGGACGTTATTTCTATTGTTGTGCTCTAGTGGTTAGTACAATTTTATTATCCAGCTTTGATTTTGAAAGATCTTTGGGTCGTGTTGACTTCTGTGAAATGACAGGGTTCGAATTATGGGTTATTTGGATGGTTCGACCCGCCAATGTTTATTCGTTCAAGCGACGTGATTAGGGGCTTACTGAGATCGAAGAAGGACCTTAAAAGAAGACTTGAAGTGCTTGAGTGTGAGAATCAAAGAAAGAAGTCCATCATTACAGTGTTGTTAGGTTTAGCAGTGTTTATGTTTATGTACTTGTATTAGTTCTAATACTGGTGTATGCTTGTTAGGGTTTGTATGTAATGGAATTGTCATGATGGTCAATTAAGGCTTTTTTGTATTACTTGAATGAAATGATTTGACATTTTGATATGTAAGACTTTGATTCTTAATCCATTATACGATTAGCGCACAAAATTGGTTAGTTAATAAATATGCATATGCACAAACAAAATTGGTTAGTCATTAGATATGCATATGCACAAACCAATATAATTGGTAGTTTCCTATACAAACTAAAATTTGACATATGCATATGAACACAACCCACATAATGGGTAATTTAACTAATGTATATGAACATAATTATTAAACAACCACATATCATATTTTAAGTATCAAAACATCCAGAGTAGTAGCACATTACACATGATAAGTTATAAGTTGTATTGAACACAAAACATGAACGTGCTAAACAATCAACAACCAGCAATCAACATAACCTCCTAAAACCCAAACCAACAACCTACAAAACCACCGAACACCCTAACATCTAAACTGAAGAATTTCCTCCTTGGCCTTTGCAAGACGTTTCCTTGTGACCATGGTTGTTACACGTTGAGCAAGTCATTGTTCTTCCCATTTTGGATATCTTTCCAACCTTGGCAATTGAAATCTCAACCATTTCCAGCTGACTTTTCCTCCATTGTTTCTTTCGTCTTCCTACTGGTGCATAGTGGAGTGGTAGGGTAAGAACTGTAGGACATAAGGACTTTGGCCATATGTTGCTTCCATTTACTCATATACCTTTACCAATGTATCATGCCAATGACATGGGTGCAACCATGTTTCTAGTGCTCCGACATCTTGCCCATTTCTAGACATATTCCATTAGCAGCCATAGCATGTTTGCAAGGTAGTCCAGTCAGTCTCATTTCCTACAGGTACATGTCTTATCAACCACATCAACTATACACACATCACCCCAAGGAGCAGATAATTCATACTTTCTCCCACCATCCTATAAAATCTTATATTTAGCAGCTTCAGTGTTAGTTGCTTTAAACATTTTCATTGTTGCTGATGTAAGAGGGCCTTCAGAATTTCAAATCACTTAAAACATTCACAACTCTCTTCATTAAATACTTACGAGCATAATACAATGCAGAAATAATTGGTTTGTCCTCCTATCAATCAACTTTGAATTGAAAACCTCTCACATGTTGTTCAAGAGGATATCTATATGTGCTCTCCCGATATAACATATCAACTAAATTATGTTTGTGAAATACTTTGTGCAATACAACCTGTTAAATCTGGGTTACGTGCGTACTTGTAAAATGAGACATTGCACTGTGCTTTGAGGAATACCCGCTAGCCAGTTGTAAAACTCCACATTATACTTTTTATAACTACGTTTCAAACACTTGGATTGTAGTGCTTGTTGCACACTGATGTGTGAATATATATAAATATATATATATATATATATATATATATATATATATACATATATATATATATATATATATATATATATATATAAATATATATATATATATATATATATATATATATATATATAAATGTGTGTATATATGTATATAAGGGAGTGTTCAAATAAGAACCACCGTTTTTTGCGAGAACTCTAAGAACCAATCTCAGTCAGTCATTTTTTCTCACATGCAAATCACATGTCATTTCCTTTTTCTTTTAAACGTTCATAATTTTTTTCACGACATCATTTTTTCAAAAAAAAATCATTATAAAATTAAGTATTTTTTATCTTTCCAACGCCTACCATATTGATATACTTTTCTAACAAAAATCGTGCATCCGTTGTTTACATATGTGTAAATCTAGTTATACACATGTGTAGTACTGAATTTACACATATGTAAATCCGATATTACACTGTGTAAAACGAATTTTGTTAAAAAAACGGGATTTTTTTATATTTTTTATATATATTTTTTGAAAGAGGGAAAGTTGGGGAACATTTTTGTGTTTTTTTATTTTTATGTTATTTTTTTATTTATAAAATTTTTTAAATATAATTTTTTTGTTAATTACAATTTTGCCATTGAGAACTATTAGTTGAGATTGGTTCCTAGAGTTCTCACAAAAAAAACTAGTTCTCATTTGATCCCTCCCCTATGTATATATATATATATATATATACACACACAACCATATATACATATATATATATATGTGTGTATATATATACGTATATACGTATATGTATATATATATTATATGTATATGTATACATATATGTATATATATGTATAGTATACATATATGTATATATATATGTATATATATATGTATATGTATACATATATGTATATATATGTATGTATATATGTGTATATATATACATACACACACACATATATATACATATATATATACATATATATATATATAATATATATATGTGTATATATATATGTATAATATATATGTATATATATATATATGTATAATATATATACATACATACATACATATATGTATATATATATGTGTATATATGTATATATATATACACATATATATATACATATATGTATTATATATATATATATATATATGTATATATATGTATATAATATATATATATATCTATATATATATATATGTATATATATGTATGTATATATCTGTATACATATGTATATATATATATATGTATATATATATCTGTGTATAGATATATGTGTATATATATGTATATATTTATATATCTATGTATACATATATATATATATCTATATATATATATATAATATATATATATATATCTATATATATATATATATACATATATATATATATAGTATATATATATATATATATGTATATATATCTATATATATATGTATATATATCTATGTATATATGTATATATGTCTATGTATATATATATATAATATATATATATAATATATATATGTGTGTGTGTGTGTAATATATATATGTGTATTATATATGTGTATATATATGTATATAATATATATGTGTATATATATATGTGTGTATATATGTTGGACCAAAAGAACTAATGAGCCAGATCAGAAAAACCTTTAAGTCCCATAGACATCAAAACAACTAAAGTTGTCTACAACAGCTGAAGACAAAGTCCGAAGAACAAAGTCTGAAGACAAAGTCTGAGGACAAGTTCTGAAGACAAAGTCTGAAGACAACTACTGAAGACAAAGTCTGAAGACAACTGCTGAAGCCAAAGTCTGAAGACAAAGTCTGAAGACAACTGCTGAAGACAAAGTCTGAAGACAAGTTCTCAGAAGTTGTCACAACAGTTGAAGTAGTTCTCTTTAGTAGTTGTGATGGTTTACATTTCAGTAGTTTGTATTCAGTAGTTTTATATTATGTAAAACATCTGAAGTTCTTACACTTCAGATGTTATAACTTCCGTAGTTGTAATGTTAGCTTATACTTAGCTTTTAGTGAAGGTGTCCTCAGTTGTTGTGGACATCTTCAGTAGTTTAGTTTACTTTCAGTTGTTTGTATAAATCAGTTAGATGTCACTATCAAGTGACGTCAACTGATGCCACATTCCTTATAAAAGGAATGTTGACCTAATTTCCCTGTACGGGAAGCTTGTGCATGAATGAAAATATTTTTTTGCAGAAAACTTTCTCTCTCTATAACTGTTACTGTTTGATTGAATATTCATATTATTCTTGCTATAATTTTGTCTAATTCGTGTGCTATTTCGCTGCAAATCCTAATCTAATTGATCAAACTAGATATCGATCCTTTCAAATGGTATCAGAGCAGGTTAATCATTGATCGATTTAACAATTGATCATTGAAACTGTTCTTTTGATATCTAAGTTTGATAGAATTAGCAAATTTGTAAGAATTGGTTATAGAGTTTGTTTTTCTGTTGCTTCTGTGAATTAATTTGAGATTCTTCTTGTTTTAAACTGTGTTGTTGAGTTTTTGAGTTAGATCTGTTAAAATCTCATTGAACCTGTTTGAATTGGTGAAAATGGCTACATCAATCAATGATCCTCACAATACTGGCTCCTCAACACAGCCTCCGATGCTTGTTAGGAGTGAGTACAACATATGGTAACGACGAATGCTCCATCACCTGTCTGTCAATAGTTCAGGTTGTTGGAAATCTGTGCTTCATGGACCATATAAGCCTATGGTTAGTAATCCGAAAACCAATGAAATGGTTCCGAAGAAGAAATAGCAATATTCAGATGAAGATCTGAAACTGTTTGAAGTTGATGCTAAAGCCCATGGAATTCTGGCCATGGCACTGCCTAATGAAATTTATTCCGGACTTATGCATCATGAATCTGCTCATGACCTCTGGGTTGCTCTAAAAGAACAATTTGGAGGAACTGATGAGGTCTTAGCAAACAATAGAGAAATCCTTGCCCAACAATATGAGACATTCTCTCATAGAAAGGGTTAGTCACTGACTCAACAGTTTGAGCGATTCTCCTGTTTGATATCTGAGTTGAAAATGGTTAAACATGAATATACAAATAGTCAGATGAACAATAGATTTCTCAGATCCCTGCGTGAGAGATAGGACACATATACTATTGTCCTACACTCCAGTGCAAATCTAGATAATCTATCTCTCACCTAACTTCATGGGAAACTGTTAACATTTGAAAGAGAGATAGAACAGAAAAGGAAACTGACTTCATCTGGGAAGCTCACTGATGATTTTGTACCAGGGAATACTGCTCTGGTTGGTTATGAGTCAGAATATGCTATATCAGAGAGTTCTTATGATTAGCATATAGATTCTCTTCAAACTGTGGAGATCATGCTTTTACTGGTATTGATAGTAATTCAGGATGTAATAGTGACAATCTGCGCTTTTTGATGGATGATTTGAAAGGAATTGCTGATGATGATTTGGAAGAGATGGATATTTTAAGCCAAATGGCATTAGTTAATATCAGATCTCAAAAATTTTACAAAATGACAGGTAGAAAATTCCTTGGTCTCTCTGGAAAAACCAAAGTTGGTTTTGACAAGAGCAAGTTAAGGTGTCACAAATGCCATAGACTTGGACATTTTGCAAGAGAGTGTAGATCATCTGGATCTAACTCTTCTGCACCATTTGTGACCTTTCCAGGCAATAATTCACAAAACAAAGGGCAACATTCTACCAGTTCTGGTCATCATTCACAAATTCAATCATCTCCTGCATATTTTGTTCCTCAAGGTCCAATGCCATATCCTTATCCCTGTTTTTACATGCCTCAGTCCAATCAGGTTCCAGTACCCATAGCTCAACAACCACATGCCCTACCTGAGCCTCAACCATCTCAATCAAGTCAACAATCTCAATCTCAATCACATCAAAGCTTTTTCACTCCTGGAGTTGTTGACTGGAGTAGTTTACCAGATGATCTTTCTGGTTATTCTGAACAAGTGTTTTCTGGTGCTGGTCAACATGGTGGTGAAAATCCTTTTGGAAATCTTGCTCTTATGGCCCTGGAGTCTACTGATGGTTCATGATCAAATGCTTCATCATCACAGGTACCACAAGTATCTTTTGAGGCTAAGGCCAAGTTGTGTTCTGAGTCATGCATAACTGCTTTTGCCTCAATTAGAGAAGCAAATGTAGCTTTAATTAATCAAAATCTTGACCTAGAGAAAGTGATTTCCAAAAGAAAAGCTGAGTTTGAGTCTGTTTTAAAAGAAAAAGATGATGAATTTACAAATTAAAATGCCAAATCACTGATGAAAAGGCTAAGGTAGAGGTCATTTTAGAAAATCATAAGAGTCTCAAAGAAACACTTGCAGCTACTCAAGTTGAGTGTGAATGCTGGGTAACATCTTGCAAGGGGTTTGAAATGCTTCTCAGTAAGCAAACTGCTTCAAATGTGAAGTTTGGGATTGGATAATCACACTGAACCTCCTACAGATTTTACTCCCAAGACAAAAGTAAAATCTGAAGGTGAAATCAATTCCCAAACCACATCATCATGTGTCTCATCCTCAAGTGATAATGTAGAATCAGAGGATGAAGTCAGTAATAGTACCTCAGCTAATCAATCTGCTGATGGTCTTACTGCTGATGAACACATGATCAAAGAAAAGCTGAGGACTTCAGGTGTTGTCTCATAAGGTATTCAAAGTACTGAAGAGCAAGTAACAACACCTGAAGAACATTTCAAACCAAATGAAACCAAACATGGTTTGACAACTACTGAAGAGTCTATCAGGAAATCCAAATGTACTGATAGAAAACTTCTGAAGAACAAGTCTTCAGTTGTTACAAATCCTTCAGTACTTATATAAGTACTGAGAGGAAGAAAGTACTGAAGAACACACCTTCAGTAGTTTCATCTTCTTCAGCAGTTGAACAACAGAAGATGAAGAAAAAGCCATGTGAAATATGTGGTCTATTCAATCATCTCACTGATGAATGTTGGTACAGAAAGGGTTCCAAATTAAACAAAGATAAAATCATAAAAAGAAAATTAATAAAATGAAAGATGAATTTGAAACCAAGTTTGTGCCACAAACATCTCAAACTAATAACCCAAGTCTTCACAAAAATCTAAACAGAAGGAAGTGGTTTATCATAAAACAGCTGAAAATATTCCTCAAGGAGTATCAAAACAACAGACTAAGTCTGTGTCTTTCAAAAAGAGGACATGGTGCATCACAGGAACCAATCAAAAACAAGTACTGATGTGTCTGCTGAACTGAAGGCTTTAACAACAATCAGACACAACTTGTTATGATGGTTCAACATCTGTTGGGGAGAGTTAACCAAATAGATGTACCTGTGATTAAACCACTGAAAAGGAAAACTAAGCCAAAATCAAGGAATCCTTTTCAGCACCATCTCCATCTTCAAAGGCTGTTAATCATGACAAATCAGTTAGTATAAAATCTGTTGATGAGAATAGACCCAAAATCAAAATGGTTTGGGTCTCAAAAGCTAACTAGTTGTTGTGATATATGCAGGGTTCTTCAACATGCCATAGAAGCATCTGGTATGTGGACAGTGGAGGATTATGCATATGACTGGGAGCAGATCTCTTCTTCATGACTACTCTCAAGGAAAGAAGGGATTTGTATCTTTTGGTAATGATGCTAAGGGTTACATCATCGGCAAAGGCTTTGTTTCAAATGGTGAAATAAGGTTTGATGATGTTAACCATGTGGAGAATCTCAAGTACAATTTGTTGAGTGTCAGTCAAATGTGTGATAAAGGGCATGTTGTACTTTTCACCAGTCAGAACTGTTGGATTCTGTCTTTCAATGTTTTGAGAATGATTGACAAGATATTGGATGAACATACTCTCCTAAAGGCCAACAGGATTGGAAGAGTATATGCCTTAGACTTATCAAAGAAAATTGATCTAAAAGGCCATCCATGTCTGTTCTCCAAGGCCTCTCCTCAGGAATTTTAACTTTGGCACAGAAGGCTTGGTCATGTGAATCTTAAAAACATGAACTAGCTGATCCATCATGGTTTAGTGAGAGGTCTGCCATTAAAGGAGTTCAAATGTGATGACAACTACTCTGCTTGTTTAAAAGGAAAGCAACATAAAGTATCATTCCCTCCAATAGAAGAACCAAAGTCCACTGCCTGCTTGCAATTACTGCATATGGATCTTTTTGGTCCAGTAAGAGTGATGAGCATGGGAAAGAAAAAATACTATCTGGTAATTGTGGATGATTATTCTAGATTTGTATGGACCTTCTTCTTACATTCAAAAGATGAGGCTGGTCAAATTATCATATACTTTGTGTTGCATGTGGAAAAGCAGTACTCTCTTTCTGTCAAGTGTGTGAGGAGTGATAATGGCACATAATTTAGAAATCACACACTTGATGAATTCTATTCCTCTAAGGGAATCAAGAGGCAGTTTAGCATTCCAAGAACTCCTGAACAAAATGGAGTGGTGGAGAGAAAGAACAGGACCCTTATTGAAGCTGCAAGGTCAATGTTGGCTGATTCTAGTTTGCCACTAACCTTTTGGGCTGAAGCTGTTAACACAGCTTGCTATGTGCAAAATAGAGTATTGGTAAATCAAAGGTTGATGAAGACTCCTTATGAAGTGTTACATCATTTGGCTCCTCTGATTTCCTTCTTTAGAGCATTTGGGTGTCCTTGTTATATTCTTAACACAAGGATCCACTTCAGAAGTTTGAATCAAAGGTGGATGCAGGGTACTTTGTTGGGTATTCATCTACTTGCAAGGCATACAGAGTTTTTAATTGCAGAACAAAGATTGTTGAAGAAACCTGCATGTAAAGTTTATGAATCTCCAAAGGAGAAAATCCCACAAAACCCTGTGGAGCTATTTGATCTGGACATACTGCAATATGTTCCTTATCAGTCTCCAACTGTTGCAGGCTCTGTGAATCCATCATCTCCTGCCACTTGTTATCCATCTGTTGGTATAAATGCAAGTTTTAGTGATCATTGACTGAGTCTACTAAACTTGATGTTCTTGTAGCTTCACAGTTCCATCCACAACAAATGCTGATGAGATCTCTGAATCTCTACTTCATTTGATTGTCATCTCATTCTAGGTTTCAAGAATCTGGATCACCATCTGTTGCTACTGAATCACCTACAAACACTTGCACAGATCTTATTGAATATCAAGAACTAAAGAATCACCCCATGTCTCAATCATTGGTGACATCAATGCTGGTGTTTCAACTAGAAGTCAATTGTCCAATTTCTGTATGCTCTCTTCAGCAGTCAGCAAGAGCCAAAGAACTATTATATTGCATTAAGAGACAATGGATGGGTTGAAGCCATGCAACTTGAGCTTCTTCAGTTTCAAAAGCAGCAAGTGTGGGAACTGGTTCCTCTACCCCAAGGTAAGTGTGCAATAGCACTAAATGGTGTTTAGGATAAAACTGATGAAAAAGGCCGAATTGTCAAGAACAAGGCCAGACTGGTTGTACAGGGGTTTTCATAAGAAGAAGGTATTGATTATGATGAAACCTTTGCCCCTGTAGCTAGACTGGAGGCAATCGGATTGTTTTTAGCTTATGCTGCTTTCCATAATCTCAAAGTTTTTCAAATGGATGTCAAAAGTGCATTCTTATATGGTAAAATAAAAGAAGAAGTTTATGTGTGCCACCACCAGGTTTTGAAGATCATAAACATCCAGATTGTGTTAAAGCTTGATAAGGCTCTTTATGGGCTAAAACAAGCACCCAGAGCCTGGTATGAAACACTGTCTAACTTTCTTCTTCAGAATAATTTCACTAGAGGCTCCATAGATAAAACCTTGTTATAAGAAAGTAGGCATGCATAAGCTCCTTGTTCAAATTTATGTTGATGATATTATTTTTGCATCCTCTGATCCACAGTGTGTGATGCCTTTACTAAGTTGATGCAACAAAAGTTTGAAATGAGTGCCATGGGAGAATTACAGTTCTTTCTGGGGTTGCAAATCAAACAAAAGGCTGATGGAACTTTCATTCATCAGTCAAAATATACAAAGATTTATTGAAAAAGTTTGATTTACAAAACTGTAAGCCCTGTTCTACTCCCATGTGCAGCACCACCAATCGGATGCTGATCAGAAAGTAAGCAGTTGATGAAACTCTTTACAGATGTATGATTGGTTCCTTGATGTACCTTACAGCTTCTAGACTAGACATTATGTTTGCAACTTGTGTCTGTGCTAGATTTCAGGCTGCACTTAAAGTATCCCATATGATTGCAGTCAAAAGGATCTTTAGATATTTGCAAGGAACTCAATTCTAGGACTTTCGTATTCCACTGGGCACTCTTGCAAATAGTTGCTTTCTCTGATAGTGACTATGAAGGGTGTAAATTAACCAGAAAATCAACCTCTGATGGATGCCAATTTCTAGGCAACTGTTTAGTTTCTTGGCAGAGTAAGAAACAACCTCTGTTGCTACATCCACTGCTGAAGCAGAGTACATTGCTGCTGCAAGTTGTACATCTCAGGTACTCTGGCTTCAGAATCAATTACTGGATTATGACATTACAGAGAGAAGACTCCTTTACTGATGGATAGTGCTTCAGCTCTTTGTATTGTAAGAGCATTCTAGGACCAACATATTGAGATCAGACATCATTTTTTAGGGATTGTTATGAAAAGGGTTGATTGATCCAAAGTTTGTTCCTAGTGCTGATGAGCTTGCAGATATATTTACTAAGCCTTTGGACAGTGCAACTTTCCAAAATCTAGTGCTAAGGCTTGGTATGCTGCAGCTTGAATGATTTGACAACTACTGATGATCTCAGCTCACAAGTACCGATGAGCATCAGTATACAGCTATCAAAAATAAGTACTGAAGTTATTTTATCTTCAGCAGTTTTCATAACTACTGAAGACTAAATTACTTAAAAGTACTGAAGTACTTTATTTGTTGCAAAGTACTGATGTGGTTACAACTACTGAAGTCTGTTCTAACAGATAAGTACTGATGAACAATGAAACATCTGAAAATCAGATAATCTGCTGAGTAAGTGTTAAGGTCAAATGAACACCAAGATATGTGAATTGATGACAACAACTGATGAGTAATTTTATTCTTCAATTATTTCAAGCAACTGCTGTTTCATTTCAAAACAACTGAAGCCAAAACCAAGTCTTCAGTAGTTTTCAACTAGTGATGACAAACACCAAGTCTTCAGTTGTTTATAACATCTGAAGTTAAAACCATGTCTTCAGTCGTTTTCTAACAACTAATGACTAAAACCAAAACTTTCAGCTGTTTTCTTTCAGCCGTTTCATAACTATAATACCTAACCCTAACTTCAAACTTTTCATAAATCGATTTCCGAACGTTCATCTTCCATTAATGGCACCATGCAAATCAACCACACACACAACTGTGTTGCCTACTTCACAAGATCGGCCTTTTGACTAAGTTTGATGATACCATTGATCTGATGGTTGATTCCCCGTATCGAACTGCTTTTCTTTTGAATCCAACCATCTATCCCGACACTCTTCGTCAATTCTGGACAAATGTCACCCATCCACCGGTGAGAATGATGTCGCGATCACTCTCTAGTTGTTTGTAAACCAGAAGAAGGTGGTAGTCATTCCTGATATCATTCGCCAAACGCTAGATCTGAATGATGCTACCTTTGTCACCAAATACCCGAATAGCACCATTGATCTCTCATTCATCAACCATGGATATGAGGGCAACCTAAGTGCTACAACCATTCTGAAGAAGCACTTCCATGATGCTGAACGCCTAATCTTCCACATGATCAATGTTTGCCTTGCCCCCAAAACCTCTGCATGGGATCAAATGTCATCCAGGTGGCAGCAGGTATTGTATTCTATCCTTGAACGCCAAAGCTTAAATTTTTCTGAAATTATATTTTTAGAATTAAAAGATCTGGCAATGAAACCTGTAGCTAACAGATGGATATTATATCCAAGGTTTCTTATGGCCATAATCATGAATCAGTTACAATCTGATGGCCCTGTTGGCCTTGGAGTCCCTGCTGTGGTAGTTTTGCCAGAGGTATACTCCAGGCACAACTTTGACCCACACCTCAAAGAGGCTGCCAAACTGCTAAAACCCAAGCAGAAGGTACCCACAGCCTCATCCTCCAGATCCAAATTCCCCTCCAAACCACATTCCAAACAAACCAAAAAGGCTACTCAGGGAGTTGAGTCCCCTTATGATGCCCCTGCAACACAAAGGCAGGATGAAACTATGGGTAGTAATCCCCCTGTAGTTTCCAGGACTCTACCAGCTGAAACCGCTCAGGTATCCTCTCAACAGGATCCTGATGCAACCAAAAATGGGGAAACCACATTACTGGAATCTCTCTCACTTGAGAGGATTGCCATTGAATAGCACCATTCACCCCAGGTGCAATCCCTTCACACCTATCTCCCACTGAAGCCACCCCTACAAGCCCAAGTGTGGTTATTGCTCAAGTGCTGACTCAACTACATTCCTCTACCCCTCCCCAGAAACCTATTACCATTGGGAAAACCTCAATAGTTAAGGGAGAGGGTTATAATGTGGCTGATAACCCACAACACATGGATTACAGATTTCAATCTCCCTGTGTAGAGGAGGAGATTAGAACATCTGGTGAGTGAGGCTGCCTCTTCTCTTGTTTCAGTACATGATCAGGATGAAGATGGTATCATCTCTAAGTCCTCACCAGAGGCAACTGCCAATGAAGGATATCATCCTGAGGCAGGAAGTCCCCAGTTCCAGAGATAGGGGCACATGTGATTACTGATCTACACTCAGCCATGTTCATCCCGATTTCATCAGGAGGTCAGCTGATTCAGCACAGACTGATGATGACCTGGGCTTTTTCTTTGATGTTCTAGCCCAAATACTATTCTTGAGACTGAGGTATGCAGACTACAAGAACTGCTTGCCAAAATGTCACAAGAATCAAGTCCATCTGCCCACATTCACCCACAGATGCAGTTCTCCTGAAACTATCCCAAACACTGAGTCACTCTCAACAAATTTGCCACCAGCCTCTACTTCAGGTACCATTTCTTAGGGACAGAACCCCTCTGAGCTAATGGTTACTGCGTTTCAAACATCCTTACCTCATCACTTCCATCATCAAAAACTGTACATCAAGCCATTGATGAGAGGCTTTTTCCTTAAATCTTCAATCCTTAGTTGATGCTGCTGTTTCTAAGAGACTTTCTGACATTCACACCCCTGAACCCAATGCAACAAAAAGGGGGAGTCTAAGTCAGGAAAGTAGAAAAAAAAGAAGAGCTGAAGATGAGTAGAGAAAAAAGAGAAGAAAGAAAAGGAAATGATCACCTACAAGAGGAAGAAAAGCTCTGAAAAGACTAAAGGTGAGAAAAAGTTAGAAGAATTGATCAAAGAAGCTGATGAGCAACATAGCAGATTTATGGATAAGATTATTGATCAACTCTTCAGACAAGGATTTGACACTGCCAAACTTGACTCTGAAATCAGAAGGTTAGAGATTCAAGAGATTGAACAAAGATGGCAAGTTGGAGTGAGAAAGAAAGGGAAAGGCTAGAAGCTATGGCAAGATTTATATCAAAACATCTGGGAAGATCAACCATTAAAGTAAAGTCATGGTCTAGGGACAGTATTTTGGAGACAACCACCAGAGTCTGTTCTTCTGAAGTATTTAACAAAGGATTGATCATAGAACCTCTTGATGAAGCTGGTGCTGGGAAAGGACTGATATGGCAAAATTATCCAAAGCTTCACTCACATCCAAGATGCTAGAGCAGCCTGCACAATCATCCAAAACCAAAACAACCACCCTCACACCCTCAAAACCACTCCTTTACCCAATAAACCTACTCAACCGACTACCAATGATGCACCTAAGAGGAAGAGAAAGGTGTTGAGGATGGAAGAAGAAGAGAAGAAGATGATGAGGATGATAGTCTGCCAATCTCTGCTGTTCTCAAATAAAGATGCCTGAGCCAGGAGTCAACCAACAACAATCCACCTGAATTTCAAAGGCAAATGGTAAAAGTCAAACTTGAAGAAGAAGAACAGCACAAACAACATGATGAGCAGCTGTTAAGGATGATTGATAAAGAGTTTCCCAAGTCTTCATCCATACAAGCAATAAGAAACATGCTCAGAGGTTGTATGCTCTCAGATTTACATTTCAATATCAGAAAGAGAGAGTGAGAATTTGGCTTGACCCAGAGTAAGTGACAGAATTCACAAAAAGAAGATTCCAAGCAGATACAATGGCCAAGTAAAGAAGATTGTAGATGCTGTGATAATGCTGGCCATTGTAGTGTCACCCTGGGAAATCCTTGATGACTTCAAGAGAGCTTACAAGTCTAAGATGACTCCACAAACTTTACTAGAAAACAAATGGTAAAGAAGGGGTTAATCTACAAGAAGCTTGAAGAAATAAGAAGAAATGAGCTCCAGTTATTGCTTGAAGGCACTCATCCTGATGAGTTTGCATACAGAGATATAACAACTGTGGAGCTGAAAAATGGAAAGCATATTAAGTACTTATCTGAGTACTATGGGCCTGAGTTCTTCTTTGAAAGTGGAGCTGAAGAACTCACAATGGAAGAACAAGTTGTTTTCCTTGAGGCCTATGTCAGAGAGTCTTACAGACTTATCATTGGGAAGTAGGTTTCATGGATGGGGTAACAGCTCTATGTCCAATTCCCCAAGACAGAGTTTGTGCTTATATTGAAGATTTCTGAGCTGATCCAGATAATGTTTGTGCCAATAAGTGGGACCTCAATAATTTTAAAGGTTTTGGCTGCATTGGTTCAGGGGGAGTTTGTTGGACCAAAAGAACCAATGAGCCAGATCAGAAAAACCTTTAAGTCCCACAGACATCAAAACAACTGAAGTGGTCTACAACAGCTGAAGACAAAGTTTGAAGAACAAAGTCTGAAGACAAAGTCTGAGGACAAAGTCTGAAGACAAAGTCTGAAGACAACTACTGAAGACAAAGTCTGAAGACAAAGTCTGAAGACAACTGTGAAGACAAAGTCTGAAGACAAAGTCTGAAGACAAAGTCTGAAGACAACTGCTGAAGATAAAGTTGAAGACCAAGTTCTTAGAAGTTGTCATAACAGCTGAAGTAGTTCTCTTCAGTAGTTGTGATGGTTTACATTTCAGTAGTTTGTATTCAGTAGTTTTATATTATGTAAAACATCTGAAGTTCTTACACTTCAGATGTTATAACTTCAGTAGTTGTAATGTTAGCTTATACTTAGCTTTTAGTGAAGGTGTCCTCAGTTGTTGTGAACATCTTCAGTAGTTTAGTCTACTTTCAGTTGTTTGTACAAATCAGTTAGATGTCACTATCAAGTGACGTCAGCTGATGTCACATTCCTTATAAAAGGAATGTTGACCTAATTTCCCTGTACGGGAAGCTTGTGCATGAATGAAAATATTTTTTTTGCAGAAAACTTTCTCTCTCTATAACCGTTACTGTTTGATTGAATATTCATTATATATATATATATATATGTGTGGTGTGTATATATATATACATATATATATATATGTATATATATATTATGTATATATATATATATATATATATATATTCGTATATATTTATATATGTATATATATATATATATATATATATATATATACATATATAATACATATATATATATAATATATACACACACATATATATATATATACACACATATATATATATATACATATATATACATATATATATATATACATATATATATACAAGATATATATATACATAGATTATATACATAGATATATACATATACATATACATATACATAGATATATATACATATATATATACATATACATATACATATATATATAACATATACATATACATATATATATACATATATATATACATATATTTAAATATATATATAGGTATATATATATATACATATTCATATATATATATATACATATATTTAAATATATATATAGGTATATATATACATATATTTAAATATATATATAGGTATATATATATACATATATATATATATATATATATATATATAGGTATATATATATATAGGTATATATATATATAGGTATATATATATATATATATATATATATATATATATATATATATATATATATATATATATAGGTATGGGTTCTGCCAAAAAAGACAATTTTGCTTAAAAAGTCTAGGAATGATTTTTTTATTGACAAGTGGATTTATATATATTAACTGAAAGGGTATATTTGTAATTAGTCATTATATTTAAAAGGAAGTTATATTTATCAAACACATACAATGGCTAGAAATGTTTTCTAGACTTTTTATGTAACCAACCTTTCTAACTTAACTCACCCATATATATATATATATAAATATAAATATTATATATATATATATATATATATATATATATATATGTATATATATATATACCTATACATATATATATATCATACATATATATATATATATATACCTATACATACATACATATATATATATATATATATATATATTGTTGGATCAAGAAAAGGCTGGTGCAACCAAAACCAATTCACTTAGACAATTTTCGTACCACATGCAAGGGCTTTCGAAGCTTAGCATGGAACTTCCGAAGGTTGTAGATTCTTCCAAAGACAAAGTGAAAGATCAAATTCCGAAGACAGAACTCCACTTCCGAAGTCAAGAGCATGCTTCCGAAGATTAAGTCTTAGAAGAACCTGAAGACTACTTCCGAAGTATGATGAAAAAGAAGAAGTCTCCAAGCCTTGGAAGAAGCAGCCTCTTCCGAAGTATAAGTGGCTTCGGAAGTACTTGTTCTTCCGACGCCATTTAACCTTCGGAAGACACTGCTATGAACCAGTGGACTTAAGAATGGTCTCTGACACTCCGCTGCAGACCTCTGATACTGCATGGTTTCTTCCTAAAGAACCATGTAGTTGGCCATACTTTATTCCACTGTTTACCTTTTTATGATAGTACATTTTACCAACTTTAGTTGGTGACAAAAGGTAAGTCAGGGATATGTCCTGACTACCAAATATCAGATAAGACTTTATCCGAGATACCTTAAACTATAGTCTTGTAGTATAGGCTTTAGTTATAGGATCCCAGCTGGTATCAAAGTATATCCGGCTGTAGGTAGTATTATATATAGGTTCTCATTGTAACTCATTCTAAATAGCTTGTAAGAGTCTTGTATTATTGAGTTGAGAAGCAATATATAAAAGTACCTTGAAAATTACTTATGTTCCTTATTACTTGCTATATTATGATAAACTCATACTGATTCTATCTTTATCTGAGTGTTGTTTTAAGTGAGTTTGAGAGAAAAACATAGTGTTAAGTGACCCAATATCGATCCTTCGGAAGCAAAGTCTTTGCTTCAAAAGTAAGAATTTCCTTCAGAAGACAAATTACCTTCGGAAATGTTTTACACTTGGAAGAGAGATTCTACTGTGTAACGTAAATCTCTTGGGCCCCACACTGTAAAAAGCAAAGATTTTGTTAATGATGTCAGATTATTTAACTAATTTTACCTTACCGCCACTGTCAATTCATCCACTAAACCATCACATCACCTTATCCTAAACCCCATCACCGCCTTCCTACCCTATTTTAAATAATCTCGACTATTCAATTTCATCTTCTTACTTGCGATTTTTACTACCCGAGAAATTTCTCTTCACTCAAACTTTACCCAAACTCAAATTTCATCAACATTCACCTTTCTCCAATGGCACTTAACCCTTAACACAACCAAGTCGCATTTCTTAATTCATCAGGAGATGCTGACTTCTCTGAAATCATCTCCTTTCTCACCCGATCGTCTTACTACACAACCCTTACCTTTAACCCCACTGTTTACTCAAACCAAATGGCTGAATTTTGGGGAAATGGTCAAGCCAAAACCCTAAATAGGATTCGTGTACTGAGGTCCAGCATTTGTAGACAGGAGTTGATCATCACTGAACAACTCATCAGGGAGCATCTAGAGCTTCATGATGAGGAGCTCCTACTGAATTCCCCAAAGAAGATTTAGACCGTACTTACATCCTAATGGGATATGGTGGAGACATATGCAGGTCGACAGTCTAGAAGTTCAACTTCTCCTACAACTGGAAGTTCCTCCTGCATGTTCTCCACTGCCTGTCAAACAAGTCTGGGGCATGGGATCAAATCCCATATGAACTAGGATGCTTAGTTGATGGACTGGTGAGAGGCCTGCGATTCAATTACTCAAGATTTGTGTTCATCAATCTGATTGGGAATCTTCAAAGGGAGACATTCTTTATGTATCCCCGATTCATTCAACACATAATCAACTGTGAGTTGGACCAGAGTATGCTTGTCTATGCAGCTGCTCTGACTGTCCCTCACATAAGGCCTACCATCTTCAAGACCTTGAAGAAGGTGTCCACCAACTTCACTGGAAGGTACACTACTCTGCTTCCAGGAATGATTGAGCGCATAGCTCCTGATGACATCCCTGTTCACCCCACAGGTGATGAACCCACACCAGGAACCTCCACCATAATGCCAACACTGCCTTCTCCACCTATCACCATCACATACCAAAGACGCCCCAAACGAACCTTGTTCAATCTACTCTGATTGAACAAGCCCCTCCTGTTCAATCCAAAAGACTAGAATGGAAACATGGGCTCCCACTCAGTCAGAGGTCTCTCCATCCTTTTCTTTCGACCTCAATATGGGTTTTGAGTCTCCTCAATCTCAAACCCAGGAGCCCGACACCCAAACCAACAGCCCTCAGGATGAGTATTTACACTCTTCTGAGCAGCCAACTAGGGACAGCCCCACCAAAGGCTCAATGCCTGTAGACATTGACCAAGGTCCCGGTCAGTAGCTTAACCTTCCTATCTTTTACTGACCTTCTCTTCAAAACTGATGAAGAGATAACAATCTCTCCATGGCAATGACGTTGATCTACAACACCCTCTCCAAGTCATACAGAGCCCAGAGAAATCCCTAATCTCTAGCCCCCATCAGCAACCCATAACTGAGGTGAGTCCCACTGATGTAGATGGGACTCATGCGGATTCAGCTACCACTACAGAAGGTCCTCATGGACTTATGGACAGTGGTAACATATCTCAGACTGAATCTGCGGCTACCAAGCCTTTTGATGACTCTAAAGAGACATCATTGAGCATGGGAAACCAGGTGCCAAGAAACCACATCTGGTGGTGAGCTAAACATAACTAGTATGTTACCTCATATCCCTGTGATTCTTCAAAAGAAGATGAGGGAGCATGCAACTCCTCATACAGACCTTCTATCTAAAGTCTCAAGCCTTGAATTATTGGTTAAGACTTTAGAAGAAGTCCGCCACTCAGCAACTTGAGATTGACAATCTCAAGGCTCAACTAGCTGAGAAACAGACAAAGAGGTCTGTTAGCATGTACCTGTTCAGGTCTCATTGACTTCTTCCTCTAGCTCATCTAGCTCTCAAGATGATGCTACCAAAGGGGAGAATGTTCAGAGACAACCTCTTGAGGAACCACAGAGTCAACCTTCAACTTCAAATCTTCTACTCCTATCATCACTATGTCTGAGCCATCTCAAGTTATTCTTCAGATTGACTCAAAGATGCTCAGCGATCTCTACAGACTCTTCACCAAGTTTCTGTTGAGATCCTCCACTGATCAACCAGGCCCTGATGCTGCAATGATTTAGTTCGGAGTTAAAGAGCTCCAAAGGCTTACTGCACCTTTTACACGGTGGAAGAAGTGGTCAACCTAAGGTCCACATGGAACCTAAGATTCAATTCGAAGGGGAAATGGGGACTGAGGTGCCTAGCAACTGAAACAGTTGGGACAGAATCTGCATCTCCTCCAATTTATGAAGCTGAAGTAAAGCCTTGGAAGAACAAGCTGAATCTTCCGAAGTTGAAATGGAAGCTGCGGAGGACTGTTCAAAATGTCCGAGGAACTGATCATCATAGATGCAATCCTTGAAATGGCATCAGAGGTGAACAGCGAGGACTTTTTGAATCTACCTTCATCGCAGACACCATCTCTGCCTCTCTCACAATCAGAATCCACTCTCTAAGAACCACCACAGTCAGGATCTTCAAAGATAAAGGGAAGAGAAAGATGATTGCAGAAGAGCTTCAGGAGAGGAGAAGATTGAGAAACTCAAGAAGAAAGGAAGACTTCCAACTAAAAAGTTGCTAGCTGCTAGTACAAAAGCAGCTGCAGCCAATCAGGAGGCCGTCAAAACAAGAGGAGGGAAGAGATCATTGACCAGCTTATCCAATTAGGAGCAGCGAATGAAGAAACACTCTGCTACCATTAGAGGAGTTGTGGAAATCTAGAGAAGGCAACCTGGCTGAAACTTGAAGAAAAAGCCAGGTTGGCCTTGGAGAAAGAAAAGGAAGAACAGAAGGAAGCTGAATTATAGCTGAGGAGAGACAGGATAAACTTCCTAATCTCCAGAGGCTTAATCTTCAAGAACTCTCTCCACACGATGATCAGACGATCCTCTGGCTCTACAACAAAGAGCAGGATCAAATGGAGAAAGAAAGAAGAAAGGCTGCAAAGAGAAAAGACAAAGGAGAAGAAGAAGGAGGAAGAAGTTAGGGTCACTGCAACCAGGAAGCTCAGTGAAAAGGCCTGGATGAAAGACTATCTTCGGGCCCATGGCTTCTCTAGAAGGCAGGTGGGTCCCATGTCTGAGAAGACACTCAACGGATTGTCAGTGAAATCAAGGCTGACATCCGGTTGGAAAAGAGAAAAGAGATGTACAGAAGGGTAAAGGGGAGACCTTCACTGGCAACCACCCAACCACAACCTAAACCCTCACCCCTACCTTTCACCATAATAAAACTGAACCTTCACCCCTGAACCCACACATCTTTGCCCACATCCATTTCATCACCCCAACCACCTAAACTTCCCATCCTCCAACACAAAAACACTTCCTAGAATCCCTGAACCGCAACCTACCCAACAACCATCCAAACCATCCTCTCAGCCTTCTCAACATCTCTCTTTTGAGGAGTTCAAGGTAATCAAGACCAAGCTCATCAACTGCGTAACCTTGAGCGAAGTATCATGTGATAAAGATTCTGTCAACATTACATATGTTGATGGATCCTCTTGTTCCCTCATAAGAGATCAATTTCTTGATTTACCTAGAGCAACATTGGACCAGACAGCTAGACTTCTAGGTCTCAACTCAGATTCACTAAATGATAAGAGAAGAAGCTTAGAAGGAAATTGGTGACTCTACTGGATACTAAGAAAGAGGGAAAGATTCCCAGTTAGTCTCTTGTGCCTAGATAGAAAAATATCCAGTGGAGGTTCGATGAAACTTCTCACAACTTTGTTGTGGAAAGGGAGAATGGCGAAGTCAACAGACTTAATGCAACCTCTCTGTTACACTCCAGCAGATTTGACATTGCTGAGTTAGCAGAGAAGCCATTCTCCAACCCCTCCAACTCTGAAGTTGCTACACTTATCAGAAATCATCTTAGCAGTCTTCATCTAGCTGAGCTAACTGCAAAGGCCAAGATTGAAGAAGAGTTGAGATTGAGAAGATAGGAAGAAAAGGAAAGACCTCCTACCAAAGGCACTGCCTTTCTAAAGATGGTAGAGGATCCTGAATTGGAACCTATAGTTAGATAGGAATCTGATTATAGTTCCCATCAACTAACTCTTTCAGAGGGCAACAACAGAGGGTACATATCATCCAAGGTGATAGTCTGGACTTCCTGTCCACCAAGGATTTGTACAAATTTCTCAGCACCATATCAGGGAAGAACAAGGAAACAGACAAATATCTACTCTCCTTGGTGCTGAAAGTTTTGAGAAGCAGAAACAAGTGAGGTTTTAGTAGCATCAGCCTAGGGGGAGTTTGTTGGCTCAAGAAGAAGGCTGGTGCAACCAAAACCAATTCACTTAAACAATTTTGGTACTACATGCAAGGGCTTCCGAAGCTTAGCATGGAACTTCCGAAGGTTGTAGAGTTCTTCCAAAGATAAAGTGAAAGATCAACTTCCAAAGAGAGAACTCCACTTCCGAAGTCAAGAGCATGCTTCCGAAGATTAAGTCTTAGAAGAAGAACCTGAAGACTACTTTCGAAGTATGATGAAAAAGAAGAAGTCTCCAAGCCTTGGAAGAAGCAACCTCTTCCGAAGTATAAGTGGCTTCAGAAGTATTTGTTCTTCCAAAGCCATTTAACCTTCAGAAGACACTGCTATGAACCAGTGGACATAAGTATGGTCTCTGACACTCTGCTGCAGACCTCTGATACTACATGGCTTCTTCCTAAAGAACCATGTAGTTGACCATACTTTATTCCACTGTTTACCTTTTTATGATAGTACATTTTACGAACTTTAGTTGGTGACAAAAGGTAAGTCAGGGACATGTCCTGACTACCAAATCTCAGATAAGACTTTATCCGAGATACCTTAAACTATAGTCTTGTACATAGGCTTTAGTTATAGGATCCCAGCTGGTATTAAAGTATATCTGGCTGTAGGTAGTATTATATATAGGTTCTCATTGTAACTCATTCTAAATAGCTTGTAAGAGTCTTGTATTATTGAGTTGAGAAGCAATATATAAAAGTACCTTGAAATTACTTCTTGTGTTCCTTATTACTTGCTATATTGTGATCAACTCTTACTAACTCTATCTTTATCCGAGTGTTATCCTAAGTGAGTTTGAGAGAAAAACATAGTGTTAAGTGACCCAATATCGATCCTATATATATATGTATATGTATGTATACCTATATATATATACATTGTTGATACATTATGTCCCTAGTTTATGTTCTTAATGTAAAAGTCTTTCATTTCTTACACATGTGTAATGTAATTATTCAATGAAATATGATATGTTTTTTATGTTTATTTGTCTTTGAATATTTCATATTGTTATTGTATTTGGTATAATTCATATGTATGAACATCTTATATGGGTTTGAGGTTGTTGTTCATAGTTCTAAGTCAATAATGGTTAAAAAGTATGTTCAAACTAGTCAGGGGATTATTCATGCTAATGGACCATATGCATGAATGAATCATACTTATGGACCAGTCGCAAGACTGAACTTGGAGACTGCATTAGTCGTATGTCTAAGACATAAGATTGATTAAGTCGCACAACTGAACCTTTTAATCGTGTGCATGAATCAACCACATGAGTCAATCGCACGACTGAACCATGCTAATGGTTTAATCGTACGAATGAAAACTACAAACCTATAAATACCACATAATTCGTGGAAAAACTAGACTTTTAGAGAGACTTCGAATATTTACAAACCATAGCCGTCCAGAGCGTCCCAAACAGCCAATCCAACTTCAAAGTTCGTTCTTGATCGATTTCTAATCAATTCTTAACGTTTGTTTCATCGTTAGATCAATCAGGTTTTCGTTCTCACTGATTGGATCGCCAATAAAATAGGATTTCACACTATTTGATCTGGTCTCACGCAGAATCCATTAGTACTCCGTACGAAAATGGTCCTAACAAGTGGTATCAGAACTTTGGCTCGTGATCTTGCGTGGATTCAATTGGATTTGGTGTTAAAATCAACGTTTTCATTCAAAAGAGTCACCCTTTTGCTTCAAAAAGTGTTTTTGATGTTTGTATGTGTTAAAGTTTTGATTTTTCATCAAGGTAGATTAGGTTTCTGGAAAATTCGTATTTTGTGTCAAAGTGTTCAAAATATTCGATTTTTCAAACAGAACAGCCTTTAGTTGCACAATTGGTCTATTCGTACGACTGAACCCATTCGTATACTCTCATTTGTATGATTGAACTCAATCACATCTCCTATTCGCACGGTTAAGCAACTTCAGTCGTTTGATTCCAATCGCCTTGTTCATACGCATGACTGAATCCAATCGCACGATTGAATTCATTTGTATATTTTAGTCGCACGAGTGACCCATTCGCATAGTTCATTCGCATGAGTGAATCTGTCATGTTCCAAGTTTACCAAGTTTAAAGCAATGGAAGACCAATTTGCTGCATTCACTTCTGGAAAGGACTCGCGTGTCCAAAATCTTCTACTTCTAGAAAATGAGATTGGAAACCACAACAAACTACCAAAGCTGTTAACTTTGGATGATTACCCACAGTGGACATTGCGGTTTGAAATCTACTTGAATGGAGTTGACCCAAACCTTTGGACATCCATTGAGACTGGTTACACGGTACCAGTCAATGCTAATGGAGTTAAATTGACTTTGGGAGGAATGAGTGAGTCCCAGAAGACTCTGCATAATGTTGAAAAGAAAGCATATGTCTGTTGACTCAGTCTATACCTAAGGACATATTTCATCAGTTCTCTGAGAACAAGCAGTCTATGAAATTATGAGGCCTTGGAAAAGAGATACGAAGGAAATTCAACTTTGAAGGCACTGAAGGCAAAAGCTCTTAAGAAGGAATTTGATAATTTTTCTTTGATGGGAATGAGAGCTTAGATGATATCATCGATCGATTCTATCATCTGATGAGTGAGTTGCACACTCATGGCGTGACCACATCCATGGAAGATAAAGTCTCTAGCTTTGCTGATGGTCTGCCAGGAAAATGGGATTAATTTTTGTCTAATCTGAGATAAAACGACACTCTTGCTACTTTAGACATAAAGGATTTCATTTTGAAGTTAAGGGAGGAAGAACTACATATGAAATACAAGTCAAAGAAAGGATCCTATCTTCAGAATCCTGCACTTTACAATTCAGTTCCAACTCCAGTTGCTTTAGGGGCACCGCTAAAAACGGCGTTTGTGTCTAGCTCTTCTTCTCCTTCTCAAAGCAGTGCATCAGGAACCATAACGTCAGGGTTATCTGGAACCCAATACATAGTTCTTGAGGCAAATACTACCAAGTTGAAAACCAAGAATCTCGGAAATGTCACCGTGAAAGTTGCTAAAGAGCACATGGACCTTCTAGCTGCTCTTGTTCAATCTTATGATGGATTAGTTGCTGGTAAGATTGGAAACTATCATCTTGCTAACGAGGAATACGAGCAAGTTGATGAAACTGAGCTGGAACGCATGGATATAATGTGGGCCTTGGCTAGTGCTGTAAGAAGAGCCAAGACGTTTGTGAAAAAGACGGGACACAATTTGGTTTCTACTAAAGATATGACTTTTGGATTTGACAAAACCAAAGTCACATGCTTCAATTGTGATGAAAAAAGGCACTTCGAACGTGAATGCGTAAAGCCAAAGAAGACTAGAAATGGAAAATACATTCAACCGACGAGACAAGGATAAGACTGGAGCTTTATCTTCAAGTCAAGAGTCTAAGGCTTTGGTTGCTCAAGGTGATGAAGGACAAGACTGGTCCTTCCGATTTGTTTCATCGGGGAATCGAACATTGCTTTAGTTGATACATTGGATGATTGGTCTGCAAATGAAGGAGACATCATAGCTGAGCACTCATTTTCAGATATCGAAGAAGCTATGAATGTCGTTGATCATTTGGTTGAAGAAGAGCTTAGTGCTATAAACTTAGAATCTCCAGTCACCGAAGATTTTGAAACTGCTTTGATGGCTGATTTGTCTGATTCTACACAGGTATGTTCTAAAGACGAATTATTTGAAAAACATGCATGTAGTGAATGTGATAAATTTAGGGAAAGCATTGATTTAAAATTTGCTAGGTTATTAGAACATAATGATAATCTAGTAAATTATTTACAACTCTGCACTTAAGCAAATTGTGTTTTAAAACAAAATGAGAGCAGCTTCAAAGAAAAGATAGAACTGTTGAGGAAACAACTAAGGGAAATCGAGGTTGTTGGCTTAAATCAATCAAATGACATCAAGTTCTATTTAATTTCTTTGGAGGAAACTAAAAAGGAAAAAAACAGTTTTGCAAGTCAAAGTTGAATCATTAAAACAAAAACTACATAGTTTGGCAAGTTCTTCTCACATAGTTCACAACCTAGTGAAAGAACGGAATTTTGGGGAAGGTATGGATTATAAGGTAGTACCGTAACTACATGAAATCTTTTGAACACTAAATGTAGACCAATTAATAATAACCCTGTAAAGGATCATGTGGTGTCTACTCCTCTGTTCAGTGATCTAGATTCTACGGGTAAACTTGTGAAATCTGTCACTAAACAGAAGGATACTACTTTGGAATCAAAATATAAGCTACCTGTTAAGGATTTGGGTGATAAAATTGTAAAGGTTAAATTAGAGTCAGGTTCACAAACATCTAATTCAAGACCTAAAAGATCTAATCCAATAAACTTGAAACGTGTTAATCATCAAAATCCAAATAAGATGAAAGTGAAAGATGTTCAAAATGTCAAAACAATTAAATTTGTTAAAGAAGGTGAAACATCTAAAAAGTAAGACTCAGAGTCTTCACCCAACGGACATATCTCAAACCTCGACCCAACTCAACCCCACATCACAACTTTCCTCAAACTGTTGAAGGAAGATCCTGCTATAGTTGTGGAACACGAGGACATATCTCTCCAAATTGTCCTTATTATCAAACACCTAAAAGGAAAATTGAACTTTTTGATGAAAAACCAAGTTTTTCTAAAATCAAATCTAATAGTCCTCCTAAGGTTACACCTAAGATTATTAGTGAACCTAAAGTTCAAACCATAAGCCAGTCGTCTGTTTACCATAAACAGGCCTTCCCCAAACTGGTTTATGGAAAGAAAAATCAAGTAAAGTGTCTGTTAGTAAGGACAAGAAGAAGAAAGATGTGCCCTCATCCTCTGAAGAACAATGGGTTGAGTTTATGATGTGTGATACCTCTAGGACACCCAAGCCAGTTAAGGCTTGGGTCCCAAACCTGAACTAATCAATTTCTTTCTATGTGCAGGGTGTCCGCTATAGCGCTATCACCAATACCTGGATTATTGATGGTGGGGCTTCCAGGCACATGACCGGGAATTCGTCTCTTCTTTTCAACGTCAAGCAAATTAAAGGGGGCATGTATCATTCGCTGGGAATAAAGGAGGTTACATCACCGCTCAAGGTGCAGTGGGAAACGAGAAAGTGAAGTTTGACAAGGTCAACTACGTTAAGCAACTGTAAAACAACTTTCTTTCTGTCTCCCAAATCTGTGATAAGGGATACAAGGTTGTGTTTGACAACTAGAAGTGCTAAATGTTGAAGAAGGAGTATGTTGTTGAGGAGGATAAAGTTCTAATGTCAGCTTCAAGATATAATGATATGTATGTCTTGGATCTATCAAAAGCCTCCATAACTGAGTCTACTGTCCAGTGCTTCTTGTCAAAGGCAGTAGAGAGGGATTCAATCTCCTGGCATAGGAGAATAGGACACATTAATCCCAGGAAGATGAATCATTTGGTTAAGAATGATCTGTTGAATGGAGTTACAGTTAAGAATTTCTAGCTCCTAGATTTCTGTGTAGCATGTAAGAAAGGGAAACGGACCAAGAAGTCTCACAAAGCCAAGAAAGTCAATTCTATTGACATTCCTCTCGAGCTTCTACACATGAATCTGTTTGGCCCAGTCAGCACAAAGAGCATTGCTGGAGATTTGTACTGCCTTGTAGTAACTGATGATTACTCAAGATGCTCTTGGGTTATGTTTCTAAAAGCAAAATCAGAGACATTTGAATCATTCAAGCATCTAGTCGCCACATTGGAATCACTCTACAAGCTGAAAGTAAGAAAGATTCAATCAGACAATGGAACAGAGTTCAAGAATAAGTGGATGGAGGCATTTTGTCGAGAGAAAGGAATTTTTCATCAATTTACTTCTGCCTACACTCCACAGATGAATGGAGTTGCTGAAAGAAAGAATCAGAGCTTGATAGAGACAGCAAGGACAATGTTAGCCGACTCTAAACCGCCTATTCAATTTTGCAACGAGGTAGTGGCTAATGCATGCTACACTCTCAATCGAGTCTTAGTGGTCAAACGTCATGGAAAAACGTGTTATGAATTGCTCCAGCGATGTAAACCCAATTTGGAGTATCTAGAACTATTTGGAGCACCGTGCATCCTGCTAAAGAAAACTCAGACTGGGAAATTTTGTGAGAAGGCAGAAGAAGGTATCTTTCTCGGATATAGTATACCAGACAAGAGAGTTTATGATAACTCAACAGGTCAGGTAGAAGTGTGGTGCATGTTGATGTTCAAAGATACACCACCCCCCCTACTGGAAAAGAACCTTCCTTCTTCTTTGACTATGATGGATCTTTCAAGTCCTTCAATCTACCTCCTTCTCACCCTGATGATGAGTTATTGCTCGAATGATGTACGATGTTCAGAATACTCCTACACTAGACTAGACATCATCGGTTCCATTAGATGATACTTCTAGCCCTTTAGGGGGAGAGTTTGAGATAAGTGAGTCTTCTTCTAATGATGAAGCAGGTGAAACTGCAAATGTGGACTAGGAGGAACAGGTTCACACTATTGAAAGTACACAAGCATCTGATCTTGATGCCACTGGAACTTCTAAACCTCATACTCTAACAGCTACAGAAACTGAACCTGGGATACAAAATCTGGATAATGTGGTAGCTGTTCCTACCACTCCCGGAACTCGAGTTAATGTGCATCATCCCCTGGACAACATCATTGGGGATATTAGATCGGGAGTTCAGACATGAAATCAGCTCTACTCAGTTGATTATGCAGCAGCCATGGAAAAAGGATATCTACACGATGGTGCTTATCGATGTTTTGTGTCTCAAATTGAGCCAAAATATGTAAGTGAAGCTTTAAATGATGAGGCATGGGTTAGTGCTATGTAAGAAGAACTCCTTCAGTTCAAGAAGTTAGGAGTATGGAATCTTGTGTACAGACCAAAAGGTGCATAAGTGATTGGCACTAAATGGGTTCTTAAGTGTAAGAAAGATGACCAAGGGGTTATAATCAGAAACAAAGCTCGGCTTGTCATCCAAGGGTTTAGACAAGTCGAAGGCATTGACTACAATGAACTGTTTGCACCTGTGGCAAGGATGGAAGCAATTCATATCTTCTTAGCCCATGCATCCTACATGAAGATCAAAGTTTATCAATTGGATGTGAAAAGTGCATTTATTCATGGTGAAATCTGTGAAACGGTGTACGTCAGTCAACCCAAAGAATTTAAGGATCCTTATTATTGGGATAGAGTGACAGGATCAGTGATCTCAAGTTTGATGGATTAGAGTGTAACGCAGCGGAATAAGATCAAGAATTAGACAAATTATAGCAAGAATTTGATATTCGTATGCATTAAGAACAAATACGGTTGTAACGAGAGAATATATTTCTGTGAAAAGGAATGTTTCAATTATATCAAATGTTTCTGCTCAATCATTCACTTATTACAATTAGGTTGACACTCCTTATATAGAGTGCAATCACTGCTGATATCACGGGATAGTGACATCTAGCAGATTATTACAAAAATAACTAACACTTAACAAACTACTGAAATGTTCACAACTACTGAGAACATATCAGAGAGTGCTAAGCACAAAATATAAAACTACTGATGCTAAACTACTGAAACTAAACTACTAAAACTAAACTACTGATTACAAAACTACTGAAAAGGGAAAATATAAAACTACTGATAAACACAACTACTGAAGAAGTACTCTTCAGCTGTTGTGACAAACTACTGAAACTTCAGCACTTGGTCTTCAGACTTGTAACTTCAGACGTTTCATCAGCTGATGACTTCAGTAGATGTCATCAGCTGATGTCTTCAGTATTTGTCTTCAGACTTTGTACATCAGTTGTTAATCTTCAGCACTTGTGGACTCTTCATCTGTTGAACTTCAGTACTTTGGTCTTCAGCTTCAGCACTTGTATTCTTCAGCTGTTGACCTTCAGTACTTTGGTCTTCAGCTCAGCACTTGTATTCTCAGCTGTTGACCTTCAGTACTTTGGTCTTCAGCTTCAGCACTTGTGTTCTTCAGCTGTTGGACTTCAGCACTTTAGTCTTCAGCTTAAGCACTTGTGTTCTTCAGCTGTTGAGCTTCAGCACTTAGTCTTCAGCTGTTGAAGTCTTTAGTACTTGATCTTCAGCTGTTGAAGTCTTTAGCACTTGTCGAACTGCTGATGAAGCCTTCAACAGTTGTTGTGATATCATGTGGGACTTAGAGGTTTTCTGATCTTGGCTCATTGGTTCTTTTGGTCCAACAAACTCCCCCTGAACCAATGCAGTCAAAACCTCTAATTGATTTATTTTCCAATTATTGGCAGAATGGTGGTCTTTTTCCTTCTTGATCAGTTGAGAAGATGACCCATATAAGCACTGGCCTGGGAATGAGTCTTTGATGATTTGGTTGGCAATGTATGGATGGGAGCTCTGTATTAGGGAATTGGACACTGAGCTGTTCCCCCATCCATGAGACTCACTTCCCAACTATGAGCTTGTAGGATTCCCTGGTGTAGGCCTCCAAAAATACAATTTGTTCCTCCATGGTGAGCTCCTCTGCCTCACCATCGAAGAATCCTTCTGGCCCATAGTACTCAGACAGGAATTTGACCTGTTTTCCATTTTTGAGTACCACTGTTGTAATCTGTCTGTAAGCAAATTCATCAGGATGATGACCTTCTAATAGCAGTGGTAACTCATCCTTTCTGATCTCATTCAGCCTCTTATACACCAGCCCCTTTTTGATCATTCTGTTCTCCAGCATCTTTTGTGGGGGCATGTTTGAGGTGTAGGCCTTTTTGAAATCTTCCAGGATTTCCCAGGGTGAGACTACAAGGGCTAAGGAGATCACTTCATCTATAATCTTTTCACTTGCCCATTGTATCTCTGAGGGATATTTTTCTTTTGTATTCTATGAGCCACCCTGGGATCAGGCCAAATTCTTACTCTTTCTTTCACATACTGACAAGTATGTCTAAGAGTATAAATCCTCTGAGCTTGTTTTTTCATATTAATGATGGAGGAAGTGGCTGCATATGCTTTATCTACTCTCCTCAATAACTCTTCATCGTGCAATCTGTGTTGTTCTTCTTCTTCCAATTTCACTTGATTGCATCTCTTTGTTGCTCAGGAGTTATTGCAAGAGAAAGATCTTTGGCCTTAGGCAACTGCAGAACAGTTGAGATCGGCAGCCTGTCTTCATCATCATCTTCTTCTTCTTCCAGCCTCAACACCTTTCTCTTCTTCTGCTTAGGTGCATCATCGGCTGTTGGTTTTGAGGGTAAGGGAGTTGGTTTTGTGGGTTGTGGTTGTGGTTGTTTTGGAGAGGGAATGTTGACAGGCTGAGTTAGCATTTTGGAGGTGAGTGTGGCTTTTGAGTGTTTGGCTAGCTCAGTCCTGCTCCCTGCTCCTGCTTCATTCAAAGCTTCTATTACTAATCCCTTAGTATATGCCTCAGACGAACAGATCTTGGAGGTTATGGCCAAGATGCTGTCCCTGGTCCATGATTTTATTTCGATCAATGATCTCCCAAGGTATTTGCCGATAAATCTGATCATGATCTCAAGTCTTTCTCTATCCATTGTGCTGTAGCTGGCCCATCTTTGTTGAATCTCTTCGATCTCTAATCTTCTTATTTCAGAGTCCAGCTTTTCAGTATTGAAACCTTGCCTAAACAATATCAATGATATTGTCCATTGATCTGCTGTGTTCAGCATCAGCCTCTTTAACCATTTCATTCAAGTTTTTCTCTTTTTCAGCACTTTTCTTTTTCTTATATGTGACATGAAAGTCCTTTTGACTTTCATGTGCTTTCTCCTTTTCAGCTCCCTTCTCATTCTCATTCTCCTTCTCTTTCTCGGTCTCATACACACAGTCCTTCTCTATTTCCACTTCTTTGTCCTTCTCTTTCTCTTTCTCCTTCTCCATCCTCTTTCTTTTAGCTTTCACTGCTGGAATCTCCCCCTTTTTGGGTGCATTGGTTTTAAGGGATTGATCAGCAGAAAGCTTTTGGCTCAGTACATCCTCCCCATAGGTTGTAAGATAGAAGAAAGTCTCTCATCAACAGTTTTAATGACAAGTTCAGTTATCTGCGGTGTGATGAGAGATAGGGGATTTTGAGGGATAGCATCCATTTGATCAAGGGGGTTTTGGTCCTGAGAAATGGTGCCAGAAACAGAGGCAGGTGGCTGAGATTCTTTGAGTGGCTGTGTGTTTAAGTGACCTTCAGAGGAAGGTGCCATCTGTTGGGTTGATGTGGTGGCAGATGGTCTTTCTCCCTGAGAGAGTTGGTCAAGTAGTTTTTGCAGCCTACTGACTTCCTCATCTAGGATTATGTTCTGGGCAAGAACATCATAAAAGAAGCCCAGGTCATCATCAGCAGATGCTGAATCACCTGACCTCCTGCTTGTAGCAGGATGTACATGCACTGGGTGTAGACCAGATGTAGCATGTGCCCCTTTGTCTTGGAACTGGGGACTTCCAGCCTTAGGACTTTGTCCTTCATCAGCTGTTGCCTCTGGTGAGGTCTTAGTTATGTAGCAACCTTAGTCTGATCATCTACTGATTCAGAAGAGGTGGCAGCCTCACCAGATGTTCTGATTTCCATATCCACACTAGGAGATAGAACATTAAACCCCGGTGCTGTGGGTTGTCAGAAGCATGTGTATCCTCTTCCTCAATTGTTGTTGTTCTCCCCTTTGTTGGTGGTTGTAGGGGAGGAGGAGAGGCATGCAGCTGAGTCAGCACATTGCAATTATAATGGTTGGACTTTGGGGGGCATTTGCATGGGGAGAGGGGATAGAAGCTGATTGCATCCGGGGAGAGGGATGCTCTTCAATGATAACCTCCTCAAGTGAGAGAGGTCTCAGTAATGTGGTTTCCCCTGAAGTGGTTGCAACAGGATCCTTTTGAGAGGATACCTGTGCGGCTGTTGCTGGTTGAGTCTTTAACACTACTGGAGGGTTTGAACCAGTAGGTTTATCCTGTTTGGGTGGTACAGGAGCATCATCAGGGGACTCATCTCCCTCATTAGCTTGTTTGGGTTTGGATTTTGGCTTGGTGGGGACTTTGGATCTGGCAGTTGAAGCTGTGGGTTCCCTTTGCTTGGGTTTGAGCAAACGGGTAGCTTCTTTGAGAGATTGGTCGGAGTTATGCCTGGAGTATACCTCAGCTAGAACAGCTGGTGCATGGACTCCAAGGCCAACAAGGCCATCAGTTTGTAATTCATTTAAAATTATGGCCATCAGAAACCTGGGATATAATAGCCATCTGTTTCCCACAGGTTTCTATGCCAGATCTTTGATTTCTAGAAACACAATTTGTGAAAAATTTAAAGGTTGGTGTTCTAGAATTGAATATAATACCTGTTGCCACCGGGAAGACATTTGATCCCATGAGGATGTCTTCGAGGCTAAGCAAACATTCACCATATGAAATATCAGTCTTTCAGCATCAGGGAAGTTCTTCTTTAGTATGGTAGCAGCTCGAAGATTTCCGTCGTACCCATTGTTGATGAAGGACATATCAGTTGTGCCCTTCGGGTACTCAGTCACAGCAGTAGCATCTTGTAAATTTAGCACTCGACGAATGCTATCAGGTGTAACCTCTACTTGTTTTTGGTTGACCAATGACCGAACAGAAATTTGGCCGGAAGGCACATCAGTGTGAACGTAGGCATTGGACCAAAACTGACTTAGTGACTCTGGGTAGATGGTCGAGTTTAAGAGCAGAGCAGTACTATACTGAGAATCAGCCATTAGGTCTATGGTGTGATCAAACTTTGTCCAGAAGGCCGATTTCGTGAGGTAGGCGACACAATTATGTCTGGGTTTTAGACTCATGGTGCCATTTTTGAGAGTATGAAGGTCAGAAGAACGGCTAATGGAACGTTTGAGAATAAGACAGGTATTTATAGGGGGGGATAGGAAAAGGCTGAAAGAAAACTACTGAAGTTTTTGGTGTGGTCATCAGCTGTTTGAAACTACTGATGACGTGGTATTAACCTTCAGAGGTTTAAAACGACTGACAGTGGTGGTGTTGTCATCAGTTGTTATAAAACAACTGAAGACTTGGTTTTGACCATCAGACGTTGAAACAGCTGAAGTCTTGGTGTTAACCATTAGTAGTATGAAACTACTGAAAGTCTTGTTTTGACTTCAAATGATGTAAACTGAGGACTTGGTGTTTGTCATCAGTAGTTGTGAAACTACTGAGGACAGTGGTTTTGTCATCAGTTGTTGTAAACAGCTGAAGACTTGGTATTAGTTATCAGTAGTTGTGAAACTACTGAAGACTGTGGTCTTGCTTTAGTTGTTTAGAAACAGCAGTTGTAGAAACAACTGAAGAGAAATTACTCATCAACTGTTTTCATCAATTCTTAGCTTTTCAGCTGTTTCATACTATCCTCGACACTTCCTCATCAGACTTTTCATCTGCTTTTCAGGTGTTTCATAGGACGTTAGTACTTATCTATTTTTACTGATTTCAGTAGTTGTAACTACATCAGTAGTTGTAACTACATCGTAGTTGTAACTACATCAGTAGTTTAGAACAGATAAAGTACTTCAGTACTTGTGAGGCATTTGGCCTTCAGTAGTTATAAAAACTACTGAGGGTAAAAGAACTCATCAGTACTTATATGTGACATGGTTACCAATGATCATCAGTACTTATTACTGAGATTATCAGTAGTTGTCACTTATTCTAGCTGCAGCATACCAAGCCTTAACACCAGGTTGTGGAAAGTCAAACTATCCAAAGGCTTAGTAAAAATGTCTGCAAGCTCACAACACTAGGCACAAACATAGGATTAATTAGACCCTTTTCAAAACAATCTCTTATAAAATGATGTCTAATTTCTATATGTTTGGTCCTAGAGTGCTGGACTGGATTTTTGACAATGCAAAGAGCTGAAGCACTATCCATTAATAACGGAGTCTTAGTCTCTGTAATGCCATAATCCAAAAGTTGATTCTGAAGCCAGAGTACTTGGGATGTACAACTTGCAGCAGCAATGTACTCGGCTTCAGCAGTGGATGTAGCAACAGATGTTTGTTTCTTACTCTGCCAAGAAATCAAACAGTTGCCTAGGAATTGACATCCACCAGAAGTTGATTTCCTGGTTAACTTACACCTGCATAGTCACTATCAGAAAAAGCAACTAATTTGCAAGAGTGCCCAGTGAATACCATAAACCTAGAGATTGTGTACCTTGCAAATGTCTAAAGATCCTCTTGACTGCAATCAGATGAGACTCTTGTGCAGCCTGAATCTAGCACAAACACATGTAGCAAACATAATATCTGGTCTTGAAGCTGTTAAAACATCAAGGACCCATCATACATCTGTAAAGCGTTTCATCAACAGCTTTACCTTTCTGATCAATATCCAATTGTGTGGTGTTGCACATGGGAGTAAACAGGGCTTACAGTTTTGTAAATCAAACTTATTTAAAAGATATTTTGTATATTTAGACTGATGAATGAAAATCCATTAGCTTTTTGTTTGATTTGCAAGCCTAGAAAGAACTATAATTCTCCCATTGCACTCATTTCAAACTTCCTTTGCATTAAATTTGTAAAATCATCACACAACTGGGGATCAGAGGATGCAAATATAATATCATCAACATAAATTTGAACAAGTAGCTTATGCTGATCCACCTTCTTAATAAATAAGGTTTTATCTATGGAGCCTCTAGTGAAATTATTTTGCAGAAGAAAGTTAGATAATGTCTCATACCAGGCTCTAGGAGCTTGTTTCAACCATAAAGAGCCTTATCAAGCTTGTATACCCATTCTGGGTGTTTATTATCCTCAAAACCTGGTGGTTGACACACATAAACTTCTTCTTTTATTTTACCATATAAAAATGCACTTTTAACATCCATTTGAAAAAATTTAAGATTGTGGAGTGTAGCATAAGCTAAGAACAATCTAATTGCCTCCAGTCTGGCTACAAGGGGCAAAGGTTTCATCATAATCAATACCTTCTTCTTGTGCAAACCCTTGAACAACCAGTCTGGCCTTGTTCTTAACAATAAGCCATTTCATCTGTTTTATTCCTAAACACCCATTTAGTGCCTATTGCACACTTACCTGGGGGAAGAGGAACAAGCTCCCACACTTGCTGCTTTTTGAACTGAAGAAGCTCAAGCTGCATTGCTTCAACCCAGCCATTGTCTCTAAGTGCAACATGATAATTCTTTGGCTCTAGTTGACTGATGAAGAGAGCATAGAAGCAGAAATTGGACAATTGACTTCTGGTTGAAACTCTAGCATTGATATCACCAATGATTTGAGACATTGGGTGATTCTTCAGCTCTTGATAAATAATGAGATCAGTGCAAGTGTTTGTAGATCCTTCAGCAGCAACAGATGTTGATGTAGACTCTTGAAACCATGTAGATGGTGGCAACTCAAATGAAGTTGAAGATGCAGAAATCTCATCAGCACTTGTTGTGGATGAAGCTACTGAAGCTACAGGAGCATCAGGTTTAGAGGACACAGGTAGTTGGTCACTAAACCTGAAGAGGTAAGTACTGCTATCATCATCATCATCAGCACCAGCAGTACCATCAGGTGGTGAACTGTTGACAGGAGCAACAGCAGGAGTTTGATAAGGAACATATTGCAGTATATCCAAATCAAATAGCTCCACAGGGCTTTGTGGAATCTTGTCCTTTGGAGATTCATTAAACTTAACATGTAGAGTCTCTTCAACCATCTTTGTTCTGCAGTTGAAGACTCTGTATGCTTTGCAAGTTGATGAATAACCAACAAAGTACCCTGCATCCACCTTAGGATCAAATTTTTGGAGTTGATCCCGTGTTTTGAGAATGAAACAAGGACACCCAAAAGCTATGAAGAATGAAATTAGAGGGGCCAAATGTTGGACCAAAAGAACCAATGAGCCGGATCAGAAAAACCTTTAAGTCCCACAGATGTCACAACAACTACTGAAGACCACAACAGCTGAAGACAACAGCTGATTACAAAGTCTGAACACAAGTGCTGAAGACAAAGTCTGAAGACAAGTGCTGAAGACAAAGTCTGAAGACAAGTGCTGAAGACAAGTGCTGAAGACAAAGTCTGAAGACAAGTGCTGAAGACAAAGTCTGAAGACAAGTGCTGAAGACAAAGTCTGAAGACACAAGTGCTGAAGACAAAGTCTGAAGACACAAGTGCTGAAGACAAAGTCTGAAGACAAGTGCTGAAGACAAAGTCTGAAGACACAAGTGCTGAAGACAAAGTCTGAAGACACAAGTGCTGAAGACCAAAGTATCAGACGTTGTCACAACAGCTGAAGAGGTCTTCTTCAGTAGTTGTGACGGTTTACCTTTCAGTAGTTTTATGTTTTATTTGTTCAGTAGTTTGACACAACAGCTGAAGAATACTTCTTCAGTTGTTGTGCTCATCAGTAGTTTTATATTTTGTACTTAACACTCTGATATGTTTTCAGTAGTTGTGAACATTTCAGTAGTTTGTTAAGAGTTAGTTATTTTTGTAATAGATCTGCCAGTTGTCACTTTCCCGTGATAACATCAGCGATTGCACTCTATATAAGGAGTGTCAAGCTATTGTAATATGTAGAATGATTTGATCAGAAATATTCGTTATCATAGAAACATTCCTTGTTACAGAAATATATTCTCTCGGTATAATCGTATTTTTTCTTAATGCATACGAGTATCAATTCTTGCTACAATTTGTCTAATTCTTGTTCTTATTCCGCTGCGTTACACTCTAATACATCAAACTTGTGATCACTGATCCTGACAAATGGTATCAGAGCGTGATCGATGGTACAATCATGCAAAGGTTTTGAAATGCTTCTTAGTAAGCAATCTGCTTCCAATGTGAAGTTTGGTATTGGTTATAATCACACTGCTCCTCCTACAGATTTTGCTTCAAGAGCAGAAGTGAAATCTGATGGAGAAAGCAATAACCAATCCACCTCATCATGTGATTCACTTTTTGATAGAGCTTCATCAAAAGTTGAAGTCAGCACTAAGCCCTCTCAGAACCCATCAGCTGATGTGATGGTTCCACTGCTGACACTCACATGATCAAAGAGATGATCAACTCAGGAGCTATTTCTGGAAGTCCTGAAAGGACTGGAGAGCAAGATTTAACACCTGAAGTTCAAACTCCAACTACTGTCAACACTGAAGAGAAGAAAACTGTCAGTAGAAAGAGTTTGAAGACTACTAAAGAGGAAGTCAAGAAAGCAAATAATGCTTCCAAAGTACTGAAGAGCAAGTCTTCAGTAGTTTCATTCTCTTTAGTTGATGATCATCATAAGATGAAGAAGAAACCATGTGAAGTATGTGGTTTGTTCAATCATCTTACAGATGATTGTTGGTACAAAAGGGGATCCAAACTCAAACATAAAGAGGAAAGTAAAGAGAAAATGGTTAAAATGAAAACTGAGTTTGAAGCCACTTTCGTACCAGCAACATCAAATCATGTAACCCTTATGTCCAAAAAGTAATCCAAAAAGAAATCCAAAAAGGAAGGGGTTAAACAGGTAACAGCTGAGATTGCTCAAAAGAAGAAGGTGCAACATAGGAACTTATCAAACTCCAATGCCAATGTGTCTGAAGAGCTGAAGCCTTATCACAAAATCAGACACAGCTGGTTATGATGGTTCAACATCTATTGGGAAGAGTGAACCAATTAGATGTTCCTATGTTGAAACCACAGAAAAGGAGGTCCAAGCCAAAGGTTTCCTTTTCTTCACCAGTTTCTTCCTCTCAGGCTGTTGTTTTCAACAAACATGTTAGTTTACCATCTGTTGATGAGAACAGGCCCAAGACCAAAAAGGTTTGGGTCTCAAAATCTAACTAATTTGTTGTATTTTGTAGGGTTCTTCAACATACCTCAGAGGCATCTGGTATGTAGACAGTGGAGGATCCATGCATATGACAGGAAACAGATCACTTCTTAATGACTACTCTCAAGGAAGGAAGGGGTTTGTGTCATTTGGCAATGATGCAAAGGGTTACATCATTGGCAAAGGCTTTGTTTCCAATGGGGAAATAAAGTTTGATGATGTTAACCATGTGGAAAATCTCAAGTACAACCTCTTGAGTGTCAGTCAAATGTGTGACAAAGGCCATGTTGCTCTTTTCACCAGTCAGAACTGTCGGATTCTGTCATCCAAAGTTCTAAGTTTGATTGATAAGGTATTGGATGAAACACTCTCCTAAAGGCCAACAGGACAGGAAGAGTGTATGCCTTAGATCTTTCCAAGAAAATAGATCTCAAAGGCCATCCTTGCCTATTTTCCAAGGCTTCCCCTCAAGAATCTATTCTATGGCATAGAAGGCTGGGTCATGTTAATCTCAAAAACATAAATCAGCTGATAAACCATGGTTTAGTAAAAGGACTGCCTATGAAGGAGTTCAAGTGTGAAGATAACTGCACTGCTTGTTTAAAAGGAAAACAGCACAAAGCTTCATTTCCTCCATAGAAGAACCTAAGTCCACTGCCTGCTTATAGCTTCTTCACATGGATCTCTTTGGTCCTGTGAGAGTGATGAGTATGGCTAAGAAGAAATACTGTCTGGTAATTGTGGATGATTACTCCAGATTTGTATGGACTTTCTTCTTGCATTCAAAAGATGAGGCTGCGCAGTCCATTATGAACTTTGTGTTACACGTTGAGAAGCAGTATTCCCTACCAGTTAAGTGTGTGAGGAGTGACAATGGTACTGAATTCAGAAACCACACACTTGATGAGTTTTACTTATCAAAGGGAATCAAGAGGCAGTATAGCATCCCAAGAACTCCTGAGCAAAATGGAGTAGTGGAGAGAAAGAACAGGACCCTTATTGAAGCTGCAAGGTCCATGTTGGCTGATTCTGGACTGCCAATGACTTTTTGGCTGAAGCTGTCAATACAGCTTGCTATGTACAGAATAGAGTTCTAGTAAATCAGAGGTTGATGAAGACTCCATATGAAGTTCTTCATCATTTGGCCCCTCTAATTTCATTCTTCAGAGCATTTGGTGTCCTTGTTTCATTCTCAACACACGGGATCAACTCCAAAAATTTGATCCTAAGGTGATGCAGGGTACTTTGTTGGTTATTCATCAACTTGCAAAGCATACAGAGTCTTCAACTGTAGAAAAAAGATGGTTGAAGAGACTCTACATGTTAAGTTTAATGAATCTCCAAAGGACCGATTCCACAAAGCCCTGTGGAGATATTTGATTTGGACATACTGCAATATGTTCCTTATCAAACTCCTGCTGTTGCTCCTGTCAACAGTTCACCACCTGGTGGTTCTGCTGGTGCTGCTGCTGATGATGATAGCAGTACTCACCTCTTCAGGTTTAGTGATCAACTGCCTGATTCAGCTAGACCTGATGGTCCTGTAGCTCCAGTAGCACCATCCACAACAAATGCTGATGAGATTTCTTCAAATTCAACTTCCTTTGAATTACCATCCACTGATTGGTTTCAAGGAAATGATTCCCCATCACCATCTGTTGCTGCTGAGCCTGCTACAAACACTTGCACAGATCTCATTGTGTATCAAGATCCGAAGAATCACCCTATGTCTCAAATCATTGGTAATATCACTGCTGGCGTATCAACAAGAAGTCAATTGTCAAATTTCTGCTTCTATGCTCCCTTCATCAGTCAGCAAGAGCCAAAGAATTATCACGTTGCATTAAAGGACAATAGATGGGTTGATGCCATGCAACTTGAGCTTCTTCAGTTCAAGAAACAGCAAGTGTGGGAACTGGTTCCTCTACCTCCAGGTAAGTGTGCAATAGGCACTAAATGGGTGTTTAGGAACAAAACTAATGAAAATGGGCTTATTGTTAAGAACAAGGCCAGACTGGTTGTTTAGGGGTTTGCACAAGAAGAAGGTATTGATTATGATGAAACCTTTGCCCCTGTAGCCAAACTGGAAGCAATTCAATTGTTTTTAGCTAATGCTGCTTATCAAAACCTTAAAGTTTTTCAAATGGATGTCAAAAGTGCATTTTTTATGGGAAAATTAAAGAAGAGGTTTATGTATGTCAACCACCAGGCTTTGAGGACAATAAACATCCTAATTGGGTGTATAAGCTTGATAAGGCTCTTTATGGGTTGAAACAAGCTCCTAGAGCCTGGTATGAGACATTATCCAACTTTCTTCTTGAAAATAATTTCACTAGAGGCTCCATAGATAAGACTTTATTCATTAAGAAAGCTAGGCAGCATAATCTACTTGTTCAAATTTATGTAGATGATATTATTTTTGCATCCTCTGATCCACAGTTGTGTGATGCCTTTACAAAGTTGATGCAACAGAAGTTTGAAATTAGTGCCATGGGAGAATTACAGTTCTTTCTGAGTTTGCAAATCAAACAAAAGGCTAATGGAATTTTCATTCATCAGTCCAAATACCACAAAGATCTTTTGGAAAAGTTGATTTACAAAACTGTAAGCCCTGTTCTACCCCCATGTGCAACACCACACACACTGGATACAGATCAGAAAGGTAAAGTGGTTGATGAAACACTTTACAGATGTATGATTGGTCCTTGATGTATTTAACAGCTTCTAGATCAGATATTATGTTTTCTACATATGTTTGTGCAAGATTTCAGGCTGCACCTAAGGAGTCTTATTGATTGCAGTCAAGAGGATCTTTAGATATCTGCAGGCACTCCATCTCTAGGTTTATGGTATTCTACTAGACATTCTGGTAAATAGTTGCTTTTTCTGACAGTGACTATGCAGGGTGTAAGTTGACCAGGAAATCAACTTCTGGTGGATGTCAATTCCTAGGCAACTGCTTGATTTCTTGGCAGAGCAAGAAATAGACCTCAGTTGCTGTCAGGATCAGTGATCACAAGTGTGATGTATTAGAGCGTAACACAACGGAATAAGAACAAGAATTAGACAAATTGTAGCAAGATTTTGATACTCGTATGCATTAAGAACAAATATAATTATAACGAGAGAATAATTTCTGTAACAAGGAATGTTTCTATGATATTGAATATTTCTAATCAAATCATTCTCTCTTATTACAATAGGTTGACACTCCTTATATAGAGTGCAATCGCTGCTGTTATCACGGGAAAGTGACAACTGGTAGATCTCTTACAAAAATAACTAACTCTTAACAAACTACTGAAATGTTCACAACTACTGAGAACATATCAGAGTGTTAAGTACAAAATATGAAACTACTGATAAGAAACTACTGAAACTACAACGACTGAAGAACAAGCTCTTTAGTTGTTTTACAAAACTACTGAAAAACATAAAACTACTGATGAGCACAACAACTGAAGAAGTATTCTTCAGCTGTTGTGTCAAACTACTGAACAGAAAACATAAAACTACTGAAAGGTAAACCGTCACAACTACTGAAGAAGACCTCTTCAGCTGTTGTGACAACATCTGATACTTTGGTCTTCAGCACTTGTGTCTTCAGACTTTGTCTTCAGCACTTGTGTCTTCAGACTTTGTCTTTAGCACTTTTGTCTTCAGACTTTGTCTTCAGCACTTGTCTTCAGACTTTGTCTTCAGCACTTGTCTTCAGACTTTGTCTTCAGCACTTGTCTTTAGACTTTGTCTTCAACACTTGTCTTCAGACTTTGTCTTCAGCACTTTGTTCAGACTTTGTAATCAGCTGTGTCTTCAGCTGTTGTGGTCTTCAGTAGTTGTTGTGACGTCTGTGGGACTTAAAGTTTTTCTGATCCGCTCATTGGTTCTTTTGTCCAACAAACTCCCCCTGAACCATGCAGCCAAAACCTTTAACTTTATTGAGGTCCCACTTATTGTTGGCAGAATGGTTGGTCTTTTTCCTTCTTGATCAGTTGAGAAGATGACCCATATAAGCACTGGCTGGGAATGAGTCTCTGATGATTTGGTTGGCATTTATGGATGGGAGCTCTGTATTGGGGAATTGGACACTGAGCTGTTCCCCCATCCATGAGACTCACTTCCCATGTATAATCCTGTAGGACTCTGGTGTATGCTCTGAGAAACATAATTTGTTCTTCCATGGTCAGGTTCTCAGCTTCACCATCAAACAATCCTTCACACCCATACCGCTCTGATGTACTTGGCCTGTTGCCATTTTTGAGCTCAACTGTAGTAATCTGTCTGTATGCAAACTCACCAAGATGAGTCCCTTCAAGTAACAACTGAGCTCATTTTGTTTGAAGTTCTCAAGCCTCTTGTAGACTAACCCTTTTTAATAACTCTGTTCTCTAACATCTTTTGGGGTGGCTGTTTAGTCTCATAGGCCTTCTTGAAATCTTCTACAATCTCCCAGGGTGATACTACAAGGACCACTGTGATCTCTTCATCTACGATCCTTTTTACTTGGCCCTTGTATCTCGAAGGAATGTCTTTCTTTACAATCCTGTGAGCCACCCTAGGATCAGGCCATACTCTCACCTTTTCCTTCTGATATTGAAATGTGTTGGCAAGGGTGTACAACCTCATAGCTTCTTTCTTCATACTAATTATTGATGAAGAAGCAGCATAAGTTTTGTCGATGCTTTTCAACATCTCATCGTCATGAAGCCTTTGCTGCTGCTCTTTTTCAATCTTTACTCTCACAGTTTCCATCTGTGAGGTGGGAGTGATGGGCATGGGTTTGGCTTTAGCAATGTTAGGACTGCAGACAGAGGCAGCCTATCTTCTTCCACATCATCATCTTCTTCTTCTTCTAGCCTCAACACCCTTCTCTTCTTCTTCTTGGGTGCATCATCGGCTGTTGTTTAGAGGGTAAGGGAGTTGGTTTTGTGGGTTGTGTTGTGGTTGTTTTGGAGAGGGAATGTTGACAGGCTGAGTTAGCATTTTAGAGGTGAGTGTGGCTTTTGAGTGTTTGGTTAGCTCAGTCTGCTCCCTGCTCCTGCTTCATTCAAAGCTTCGACTACTAACCCTTAGTGTATGCTTCAGACGAACAGATCTTGGAGGTTATGGCCAAGATACTGTCCCTGGGTCCATGATTTAATCTCGATCAATGATCTCCCAAGATATTTTGCAATGAATCTGATCATGATCTCTAGTCTCTCTTTCTAATGCATCATAACTTGCCCATCTTGAGTTAATTTCTTCAACTTCAAGTCTCCTGATCTCTGAGTCAAGCTGTGCAGTATCGAACCCTTGTCTATACAGTTGATCAATAATGGCATCCATTGATTTACTATGTGTAGCATCTGCCATTTTGATCATCTCATCGAGTTGGAGTTCTTTCTCCTCTTCCTCTTCTTATATGTGACATGAAAGTCTTTGTGACTTTCACCCACTTGATCATTTTCGGTTCCCTTCACATACTCCTCTTCCTTCTCAGCTTCCTTTTCTTTCAGTTTGCTCTTCCTCTTTGCTTTCACTGACTGACTCTCCCCCTTTTTGGTTGCATTGGTTGCAAGGGTTTGAGTAGCAGAAACCTTGTGCTCACATCTCCTCCACCAGGGGTTGTATGATTGAGGGAAGCCTCTCATCCATGGTTTGATCACAATGTCTGTGATCATTGGGGTGATGAGAGGTAGGGTTTGCTGAAAGATAGCAATGTTTGCTCAGAGGGGTTCTGTTCCTGAGAAGCAGTGCCAGAAACAGAAGCTGGTGGCTTGGAAGTTTTGAGTGGCTGAGTGTGGGAGACCTTCAGGTGAAGGTGCCATCTGTGGGTTTATGTTGGTGGCAGATGGACTTGCTTCTTGAGGGAATTGGTCAAGTAGTCTTGTAGTCTACTGACTTCTTCCTCAAGAATTGTGTTTTGGGCCAGAACATCATAAAAGAAGCCCAGGTCATCATCAGCAGATGCTGAATCACCTGACCTCCTGCTTGTAGCAGGTTATACATGCACTGGGTGTAGACCAGTTTTAGCATGTGCCCTTTTTTCTTGGAACTGGGGACTTCCAGCCTCAGGACTATGTCCTTCATCAGCTGTTGCCTCTAGTGAGGTCTTAGCTATGTTGCCAGCCTCATTTGATCATGTGTTGATTCAGAAGAGGTGGCAGCCTCACTAGATGTTCTAATCTCCATATCCACACCAAGAGATAGAACGTGTAAACCCCGGTGCTGGGGGTTGTCAGAAGCATGGTGATCCTCATCCTCAATAGCTGTGGTTCTCCCCTTTGTTGGTGGTTGTGGGGAGGAGGAGAGGCATGCAGCTGAGTCAGCACGTTTGCAATGATAATGGTTGGACTTTGGGGGGCGGTTGCATGGGGAGATGGGGTAAAGCAGTGTGCACCTGAGGAGAATGGTGCTCTTCAATGGCATCTCCTCAAATGAGGAAGATCCCAGATTTGTGGTACCCCTTCTGTGGTTGCTGCAGGCTCCTTTTGAGAGGAATCCTGAGCGGATGTGGCTGGTGAAGTCCTTGTATCCACTAGGGGTTATAACCAGTGGATATAGCCTGCATTTGTGTTGCAGGGGCATCCTCAGGGGACTCATTTCCCTGAGTAGCCTTTTTTGTCTTCTTTTTAGTGGGTTGGTGGGGACTTTGGATTTGGAGGTGGTGACTGTGGGTTCCAGCTGCGTGGGTTTTCGCAGCTTGGCAGCCATTTTCAGTGATTGGTCAGAGTTGTGCCGGGAGTATACTTCGGCAGTACAGCCATAACAAGGACTCCCAGGCCAACAAGTCCCTCAGCTTGAAGCTGGTTTTCAGTTATGGCCATTATGAACCGAGGATATAATATCCAACGGTAGCAAGTTTTTTGGGCATGTCCTTGAGCTCTAAAATAGTATTTCAGAAAAATTTAAAGGTTGTTGCTCAAGGATGGAGTACCTTACCTGTTGCCACCTTGTGGACATTTGATCCCATAATGAAGTCTTGGAGGCAAGGCATACATTACATATGAAATATGAGACGTTCGGCATCCGGGAAATGTTTCTTCAGTATGGTAGATGCACTCAGGTTACCCTGGTATCCATGGTGGGCAAATGATTGATCTGTGTGCCCTTTGATAACCAGTTGGAAAGTGGCATCATCCAGATTAAGGGTTTGGCGAAAAGTGTCTAGAGTGATGACCACTTTTTGGCCATGGTCAAACGATTGAAGAGACTCTATGTCATTCTCCTCAGAGACCAGAGTGACGTTTGTCCAGAATTGGTTAAGGGATTCAGCATATATGGTGGGATTTACCAGAAAAGCCGTTTTGTAGGGTGATTGAACCATTAAATCATGGCGTTATGAAACTTGGTCCAGTATGGCGATTCGGTGAGATGTGCGACACAGTTGTGTCGTGGTTTTAGTTGCATAGTCGCCATTGATGAAGAGAGGGTAGAGAGTTTTTGAACGTTAGGTTTGAGAGGAGAAGATAAAAACTCTGAAGGTGGGATAAGGTATTTAAAGGGTCGGGTTAGACAACGACTGAAGGTTTTGGTGTGAGTCTTCAGCTGTTTACAACAATTGAAGACTTGGTGTTAGTCTTCAGTAGTTGTAAACTACTGAAGACATAGTTTTGGCTTCAGTTGTTTTAATGAAACAGCAGTTGTAGAAACAACTGAAGAGTAATTACTCATCAGCTATTTTCGTCAATTCATAGCTTTTCAGCTGTTTCACACTGTCCTCAACGCTTACTCATCTGCTTTTCAGGTGTTTCATAGGACATCAGTACTTATCTATATTTCTAACATCATTAGTTGTGGCCACATCAACTGTTGTGACTACATCAGCTGTTGTAGCTACATCAGCTGTTTTAACAGATAAAGTACTTCAGTACTGGTGAGGTATGTAGCCTCAGTAGTTATAAAAACTACTGAGGGTTAAAAAAAATCATCAGTACTTATATGTGACACTAATGAACTAATGATCATCGGTACTTGTGAGCTGAGATCATCAGTAGTTGTTCACTTATTCTAGCTGCAGCATACCAAGCCTTAACACCAGGTGTGGAAAGTTGAACTATACAAAGGCTTAGTAAAAATGTCTGCAAGCTCATCAGCACTAGGAACAAATTTTGGATCAATCAGACCTTTTTCAAAACAATCTCTAATAAAATGGTGTCTGATTTCAATGTTTAGTCCTAGAGTGCTGGACAGGATTCTTGACAATACAAAGAGCTGAAGAGCTTGTCCATTAACAATGGGGTCTTAGTCTCTGTTATGCCATAATCCAATAATTGGTTTTGAAGCCAGAGTACCTGAGATGTACAGCTTGCAGCGGCAATGTACTCTGCTTCAGCAGTTGATGTAGAAATGAGGTCTGTTTCTGCTCTGCCAAGAAATCAAGCAGTTGCCTAGAATTGACATCCACCAGAAGTTGATTTCCTGGTCAACTTACACCCTGCATAGTCACTGTCAGAAAAAGCAACTAATTTACCAGATGTCTAGTAGAATACCATAAACCTAGAAATGGAGTGCCTTGCAAATATCTAAAGATCCTCTTGACTGCAATCAAATGAGACTCCTTAGGTGCAGCCTGAAATCTAGCACAAACACATGTAGCAACATAATATCTGGTCTAAAAGTCTAGAAATAATACTCAAGGACCCAATCATACATCTGTAAAGTGTTTCATCAACCACTTTACCTTTCTGATCTGTATCCAGTTGTGTGGTGCTGCACATGGGGGTAGAACAGGGCTTATAGTTTTGTAAATCAAACTTTTCCAAAAGATCTTTTGTGTATTTGGACTGATGAATGAAAATTCCATCAGCCTTTTGTTTGATTTGCAAACCCAGAAAGAACGAATGTAATTCTCCCATGGCACTCATTTCAAACTTCTGTTGCATCAACTTTGTAAAGGCATCACACAACTGTGGATCAGAGGATGCAAAAATAATATCATCTACATAAATTTGAACAAGTAGATTATGCTGCCCAGCTTTCTTAATGAATAAGTCTTATCTATGGAGCCTCTAGTGAAATTATTTTCCAGAAGAAAGTTTGATAATGTCTCATACCAGGCTCTAGGAGCTTGTTTCAACCCATAAAGAGCCTTATCAAGCTTATACACCCAATTAGGATGTTTATTGTCCTAAAGCCTGGTGGTTGACATACATAACCTCTTCTTTAATTTTCCCATACAAAAATGCACTTTTGACATCCATTTGAAAAACTTTAAGGTTTTGATAAGCAGCATAAGCTAAAAACAATCGAATTGCTTCCAGTCTGGCTACAGGGGCAAAGGGTTTCATCATAATCAATACCTTCTTCTTGTGCAAACCCTGAACACCAGTCTGGCCTTGTTCTTAACAATAAGCCCATTTTCATCAGTTTTGTTCCTAAACACCCATTTAGTGCCTATTGCACACTTACCTGGAGGTAGAGGAACCAGTTCCCACACTTGCTGTTTCTTGAACTGAAGAAGCTCAAGCTGCATGGCATCAACCCATCCATTGTCCTTTAAAGCAATGTGATAATTCTTGGCTCTTGCTGACTGATGAAGAGAGCATAGAAGCAAAATTTGACAATTGACTTCTTGTTGATACGCCAGCAGTGATATCACCAATGATTTGAGACATAGGGTGATTCTTCAGATCTTGATACACAATGAGATCTGTGCAAGTGTTTGTAGCAGCTCAGCAGCAACAGATGGTGATGGGAATCATTTCCTTGAAACCAATCAGTGGATGGTAATTCAAAGGAAGTTGAATTTGAAGAAATCTCATCAGCATTTGTTGTGGATGGTGCTACTGGAGCTACAGGACCATCAGGTCTAGCTGAATCAGGCAGTTGATCACTAAACCTGAAGAGGTGAGTACTGCTATCATCATCATCATCAGCACCAGCAGAACCACCAGGTGGTGAACTGTTGACAGGAGCAACAGCAGGAGTTTGATAAGGAACATATTGCAGTATGTCCAAATCAAATATCTCCACAGGGCTTTGTGGAATCGTGTCCTTTGGAGATTCATTAAACTTAACATGTAGAGTCTCTTCAACCATCTTTTTTCTACAGTTGAAGACTCTGTATGCTTTGCAAGTTGATGAATAACCAACAAAGTACCCTGCATCCACCTTAGGATCAAATTTTGGAGTTGATCCCGTGTGTTGAGAATGAAACAAGGACACCCAAATGCTCTGAAGAATGAAATTAGAGGGGCCAAATGATGAAGAACTTCATATGGAGTCTTCATCAACCTCTGATTTACTAGAACTCTATTCTGTACATAGCAAGCTGTATTGACAGCTTCAGCCCAAAACATTGGCAGTCCAGAATCAGCCAACATGGACCTTGCAGCTTCAATAAGGGTCCTGTTCTTTCTCTCCACTACTCCATTTTGCTCAGGAGTTCTTGGGATGCTATACTGCCTCTTGATTTCCTTTGATAAGTAAAACTCATCAAGTGTGTGGTTTCTGAATTCAGTACCATTGTCACTCCTCACACACTTAACTGGTAGGAATACTGCTTCTCAACGTGTAACACAAAGTTCATAATGGACTGCGCAACCTCATCCTTTGAATGCAAGAAGAAAGTCCATACAAATCTGGAGTAATCATCCACAATACCAGACAGTATTTCTTCTTAGCCATACTCATCACTCTCACAGGACCAAGAGATCCATGTGAAGAAGCTGTAGCAGGCAGTGGACTTAGGTTCTTCTATGGAGGGAAATGAAGCTTTGTGCTGTTTTCCTTTTAAACAAGCAGTGCAGTTATCTTCACACTTGAACTCCTTCATAGGCAGTCCCCTTACTAAACCATGGTTTATACAGCTGATTTATGTTTTTGAGATTACATGACCCACCCTTCTATGCCATAGAATAGATTCTTGAGGGAAGCCTTGGAAAATAGGCAAGGATGGCCTTTGAGATCTATTTTCTTGGAAAGATCTAAGGCAATACACTCTTCCTGTCCTGTTGGCCTTTAGGAGAGTGTGTTCATCCAACACCTTATCAATCAAACTTATAACTTTGGATGACAAATCCGACAGTTCTGACTGGTGAAAAGAGCAACATGGCCTTTGTCACACATTGACTGACACTCAAGAGGTTGTACTTGAGATTTTCCACATGGTTAACATCATCAAACTTTATTTCCCCATTGGAAAAAGCCTTTGCCGATGATGTAACCCTTTGCATCATTGCCAAATGACACAAACCCCTTCCTTCCTTGAGAGTATTCATTAAGAAGTGATCTGTTCCTGTCATATGCATGGATCCTCCACTGTCTACATACCAGATGCCTCTGAGGTATGTTGAAGAACCCTGCAAAATACAACAAATTAGTTAGATTTTAGACCCAAACCTTTTTGGTTTGAGCCTGTTCTCATCAACAGATGGTAAACTAACATGTTTGTTGGAAACAACAGCCTGAGAGAAAGAAACTGGTGAAGAAAAGGAATCCTTTGGCTTGGACCTCCTTTTCTGTGGATTCAACATAGGAACATCTAATTGGTTAACTCTTCCCAATAGATGTTGAACCATCATAACCAGCTGTGTCTGATTTTGTGATAGGCTTTCAGCTCTTCAGACACATTGGCATTGGAGTTTGATAAGTTCCTATGTTGCACCTTCTTCTTTTGAGCAATCTCAGCTGTTAACCTGTTTAACCCCTTCTTTTTGGATTTCTTTTGGATTTCTTTTTGGACATTAAGGGTTACATGATTTGATGTTGCTGGTACAAAGTGGCTTCAAACTCAGTTTTCATTTTAACCATTTTCTCTTTACTTCTCCTCTTATGTTTGAGTTTGGATCCCCTTTTGTACCAACAATCATCATAAGATGATTGAACAAACCATACTTCACATGGTTTCTTCTTCATCTTATGATGATCATCACTAAAGAGAATGAAACTACTGAAGACTTGCTCTTCAGTACTTTGGAAGCATTATTTGCTTTCTTGACTTCCTCTTTAGTAGTCTTCAAACTCTTTCTACTGACAGTTTTCTTCTCTTCAGTGCTGACAGTAGTTGGAGTTTGAACTTCAGGTGTTAAATCTTGCTCTCCAGTCCTTTCAGGACTTCCAGAAATAGCTCCTGAGTTGATCATCTCTTTGATCATGTGAGTGTCAGCAGTGAACCATCAACATCAGCTGATGGGTTCTGAGAGGGCTAGTGGCTTAGTGTTGACTTCAACTTTGATGATGCTCTATCAAAAAGTGAATCACATGATGAGTGGATTGGTTATTTCTTTCTCCATCAGATTTCACTTCTGCTCTTGAAGCAAATCTGTAGGAGGAGCATGTGATTATAACCATACCAAACTTCACATTGGAAGCAGATTGCTTACTAAGAAGCATTTCAAAACCTTTTCATGATTGTACCCATCGATCACACTCTACCTGGGTGACTGCAAGGTTTCTTCTTTGAACTTCTCTGGTCTTCCAGAATAACCTCTAGCTTGGCCTTTTCATCATTTAATTGGCATTTAAGCTTATAAATCTCATCATTTTTACTATTAAGAGCAGACTCAAACTCAGCTTTTCTTTGGAAATGGTTTTCTCAAACTCAAGTTTTTGATTTATTAATGCTACATTTGCCTCTCTAATGGAGACAAAGGCAGCAATGCATGATTCAGAACATAACTTGGCTTTGGCCTCTGAAGATACCTGAGTTACCTGTGAAGATGATGCATTTGAGCAGGAACCCTCAGTAGACTCCAGGGCCATGAGAGCCAGATTCCCAAAAGGACTGTCCCACTATGTTGACCAGCACCTGTGAACAGTTGTTCATGACCAGACATGTCATCCGGTAACTGCTCCAGTCAACAACTCCAGGGGTGAAGAAGCTGTGTTGTTGAGGTTGAGGAGGTTGATGAGATTGAGATGGTTGAGGTTCTGGTACTGCATGAGGTTGTGGTACTATAGGAACTTGAACTTGATTTGACTGTGGCATGTAATAACAAGGATAAGGATATGGCATTTGACCCTGAAGAAACAAAATATGCAGGAGATTGTGGTTGAGATGATGACTAGAATTGACAGGATGTTGCCCTCGTGTTGTTGACTATTGCCAGGGAAAGTCACAAAAGGTGAAGGATTAGATCAGATGATCTGCATTCTCTAGCAAAGTGTCCAAGCCTGTGGCATTGTGACACTTCAACTTACTCTTGTCAAAACCAACTTTGGTTTTGCCAGAGAGTCCTGGGAACTTTCTTCCAGTTCTTTTGTAGAACTTCTGAGATCTGATATTTATCAAGGCCATTTGGCTTAAAATATCCATCTCTTCTAAGTCATCATCAGCAATCCCCTTGAGATCATCCATGATAAGCATAGATGTCATTATTACATCCAGTAAACTGACTATCAACACTCACAAACGCGGAATCAGAAGTGTTTGAGAGAAATCAATATGCTCATCATACGGCATTCAGATGAAGCATATTCTAACTCATGACCAACCAAGGCAGTGTTGCCTAGTACAAAAGTCTTCAGTGAGCTTTCCAGATGAAGACAGTTTTCGTTTCTTTCTATCTCTCTCAAATGTGAGCAATTTACCATGGAGTTGGGTGAGAGATAGTTTGTCCAAATTTGCACTAGAGCGTAGGACAATAGTATATGTGTCCCATCTCTCAGGCAGTGATCTGAGAAATCTGTTATTCATTGGATATTGGTGTACTCAAGTTTGACCATTTTTAATTCAGAGATCAAACAAGAGAACCGCTCAAACTGTTGAGTCAGTGTCTCACCTTTCTATGAGAGAATGTCTCATATTGTTGGGCAAGGATTTCTCTATTATTTGCCAAGACCTCATCTGTTCCTCCAAATTGTTCTTTCAAGCATTCCAGAGGTCATGGGCAGTTTCATGATGCATTAGCCTAGAATAGATTTCATTGGGCAGTGCCATGGCCAGAATTCCATGGCTTTTGCATCAATCTCAAACAACTCTTATCCTCATCTGAGTATTGTTCCCTCCTCTTCGGAACCATTGATTGGTTTCCAAGTTATTCACCATAGGCTTGTGTGGACCATGTACCACTGATGTCCAACACCTGCACTGTTAACAGACAGGTGATGGAGCATTCGTCGTTGCCATATGTTATACTCATTCCTAACCAGCATTGGAGGCTTGGTTGAGGAACCATATTGTGAGGATCATTGGAAGGAGTAGTCATTTTCAGTCCAAATACAATTTAATTCAAGCTTTTAAATGTTTTTACATAACCACAACAGACTCAATGAAAACCAAGAGAAAATCTCAGGATGAATGACCAGAAACACAGAAAATTCAATCTCTATAACCGTTTCTTGCAAAAAACAAAATGCTAATTCAATCAAACTTGGATCTTGAATAGCATTTCAATGATCAATTATTAGATCGATCAATGATTAACCTGCTCTGATACCATTTGTCAGATCAGTGATCACAAGTTTGATGTATTACAGCGTAACGCAACGGAATAAGAACAAGAATTAGACAAATTGTAGCAAGAATTTGATACTCGTATGCATTAAGAAAAATACGGTTATAACGAGAGAATATATTTCTGTAACAAGGAATGTTTCTATGATATCGAATATTCTGATCAAATCATTCTCTTATACAATAGGTTGACACTCCTTATATAGAGTGCAATCGCTGCTGTTATCATGGGAAAGTGACAACTGCAGATCTCTTACAAAAATAACTAACTCTTAACAAACTACTGAATGTTCACACTACTGAGAACATATCAGAGTGTTAAGTACAAAATATGAAACTACTGATAGAAACTACTGAAACTACAACGACTGAAGAACAAGCTCTTAAGTTGTTTTACAAAACTACTGAAAAACATAAAACTACTGATGAGCACAACAACTGAAGAAGTATTCTTCAGTGTTGTGTCAAAATACTGAACAGAAAACATAAAACTACTGAAGGTAAACTGTCACAACTACTGAAGAGACCTCTTCAGCTGTTGTGACAACGTCTGATACTTTGGTCTTCAGCACTTGTGTCTTCAGACTTTGTCTTCAGCACTTGTGTCTTCAGACTTTGTCTTCAGCACTTGTGTCTTCAGACTTGTCCTCAGCACTTGTGTCTTCAGAACTTGTCTTCAGCACTTGTCTTCAGACTTTGTCTTCAGCACTGTCTTCAGACTTTGTCTTCAGCACTTGTGTTCAGACTTTGTAATCAGCTGTTGTCTTCAGCTGTTGTGGTCTTCAGTAGTTGTTATGACGTCTGGGGACTTAAAGGTTTTTCTGATCCGGCTCATTGGTCTTTTGGTCCAACACAGATGCTGAGACAGTCCTTTTGGACTAGGGACTATTCTTGGAGTTTGATGGTCTAGGCTATGTAGCAGTAGTACACAATAGATCAGTCTTCTTCTTGGTATTGAGATTATTTGAACATGAACCTGAATTCTTAGCAGAAGAGTTAAGGTTGATGTCTTTAGTCTTTACCGTTTCAAACCCTGCAAAGATAAAAACTTGTTTCTTCTTGGAGTCAAAAGTAGCCTTGATCTCTTGAGCCTTCCTTGCTTTCCTTTTGCTTTTTCTGATCAAGTTCTTCCTTATTGACTGGTCATCACAGTCTTCTTTCTCTTCAGAAGGATAGTGGCCCTTCTTAGAATCCTCCTCTTCACTCTTCTCAGAGGAATTCTTCATTATCACTTCTTCATCCTCTTCACTCAAAGGATCTATGAGAGCAAGCTCATCTTCACAAGTTCCACACCTAGGTGATCTTACAAACAAGATTGTGTATGGAGGAGCTATCTCATTTGATCCTAGTCCTTAATTGTTTTGATAGCACACTTTGTTATACAAGGATGATGATATCATGTTCTTGAAGGTCTCTTCTTCAAGAACATGATTGTCTGCTCTGGCTTTGCTGATCATAAGCTCAGCCGGCATAGTCAGCTTGGTTATGAGATCCATGATTTGAGTCCTAAAATTTGTATGCTCATGTTTTAGAACTGAACTAGTTTTCTCTAAGTCCTCTATCTTTAGTTTATATTCATTTTCAGACTTTCTAAAATAATCTTTTAAATTGTTTAAGAACTCAAGATAAGATCTCATTTCCAAGTTGTAGGGACTGTATCTATTAACTTTAGCAATGCATTCAGGGGTACAAAGATGTTCCAATACCTTGGCTTCATCATGATCTGCTATCAGTGCTTGGTTTGGAGAAGCATCTTCCACCTGAAAGCTCCAGTCAAAGCCTCCATCTTAACAGCGACAACAGCCTGCTGCTTTTGACTTCTCATTCTAGGAGCCTTGTCAGTGTAGTTAGGTCTAGACTGTGTTTGGCCACCATTTGTTCTAGGTACCTTACACTCCATGGCAAAGTGGCCCATCAAGTTACAGTTGTAACACTTAACTTTGCCTTTTTCCAGGCCAAACTTTCCACTAGTTGCACTACTGGCAAACTTTCGTCCAGTCTGCTTGTAAAAACTTCTTGGCTCTATGAGTGAGAAGAGCCATCTGCTAGAATATCTCCATGTACTCTATGTTATCCCAGGTCTTCCAGGGTGAAAAGAAAGCTGCCACAGCTTTCATCAGAAGACACAAAAGCTTGAGAAGAGCTTGTCTCTTGGAATGGGCTTCCTTGAGTGTAGTTCTCCCTTGGTGTCTCTGGAAAGGTGATGAAAGGACCCTTTGGTGAGTTGTCAGGGTAGCATATGAGATGATGTTAGGGTTCTATGTTATCCCTTTCAACCACATGAAGGACCGAACCCATTTGATTATTGGAGTTTCCAGATGAACCTTGCATGTTTATCTCCATCTGGTAGCCATTAAAAATCCCATATAACTCTGCCAAGTGAGAGTCTTAAGATTATCAGTCCTCTTGATCACCACACAGTAGTGTGTTCACTACCTAGGAAGTGAGGACATGAACTTTACAATGTCTCTATTCTCAAGAGGAACTCCTCCATCCACAAGGGTATCCACAATCTCAACATACCTGAAGTATTGCTGAGTGATGGTTTCACCTGTTTTGAAGGTGAAATTTTCAAACTGCTGCTTTAGGAGATCTTTCTTGTTCTCCTTAGCTTCAGAGGAACCCTCATACATTAGTTTCAATGCATCCCATAGAAGAGTAGTCTGAAGGGCTTTCATGGCTTTTCTATCAATCTATACTCTATTCCTGTCTTATCAGAATAGTTTGCCACAGCCTTGGGAATCATACCACCACCAATAGAAGAAGGGGTGCTTGGTATGTAAGGTCCATTCTCAATAGACTCCCACATTCTTGAGTCTAGAGACCTGATGAAACCTTCCATTCTTAGGCACCAGGTGTCAAAGTCATCAAGAGTGATCAGTGGGGACTTGTTCATGGTTCTAGTTTCCATATCAGTTTTGGAAATGGCTGCCATTTGAAAAGTTTATTATTTGTGTTAGTGGGGGATCTTAAGATGGTGAGATCTTATATCAAGAGTCTGGAATGCTTTGATACCAATGCAGCACCATTGAAGGGAGGTCAAATACAACACAACAACACAAATGGAGAGTAACTAAACTTAATCAAACATGAGCTGGATTAACCACAAGTAAAGACACTAAGAACACAAGTAATTAAGAGACATAATACAAGAGCAAGATACACAAGAGATGGTTTTCAAGATTGCAGTATATTGCCTTCTCAATGTTCTATTACAAGTGTTACAAAGCATAAAGATAAAGTTACAAGAACATGAGATACTTATACTACATCCTACAGCCGCACATACTATGAAAGCCAGCTGGATACAATTGACTAGACACAACACAAAATCAATTGTAGAGTCAAAAAAGCAGATTGCCTTTTTTGACTTTGTGACTTTGACATGACATAGCTCACATCCTTATCTATTACAAAAAGGATAAGGTACATGACGTAGAAATTTACAGACTCAAGACCTCAATGTACAGTTACCAAAAGCATGGACCTTTTCACCACTCATGTAAGTTGGTGACTTTACAGAGTTGCAGCGGAAAGGGGTCCAGCTTTATGGAAAAGTACATCAGATAAAGCATGTTGTTAAAAGTCTTGGGAAGAAATATGTCTTCAAGAGTTGAGCTTTGGAAGACTATGTCTCTGAAGCTTGAGAAGACTTCATCTTTGGCTTCGGAAGATATTGGTCTTGGCTTCGTAAGATTTCACACTTAGAATGTTTCTGTGCTTGTGTGAAACTTCCAAAGCATTCTTTTTGAGTACTTATGCAGCATGCATGTAGAAAGACTTTGGTTGCTTCAGCCTCTATACATATTCTCTACACTTTGGATGTACCGGAGTGGAAGTGGGAACATATCACCATGGACTTTATAAAGAAGCTATCGCATACTGGGTGAGGGTACGACGCTATATGGGTGATAGTTGATCGTCTGACGAAGAGTGCTCACTTCCTATAGATCCACCAGACTTATTCATACGAGAGGTTGGTGGATCTATTCATTAAGGAGATTGTCCTCGGAAGTAATGAACATACAAAAGATAAGTAAGAAAGTTATGTATGAAATCGAATGAAAGTGAATGATAATGATGTACGATGAATGAAAGAAAGTTAACGAACGAATGATGAAGATAATAATAATAACAGTACGTATGATGCTTGATGCGTAAGAATGTAAAGTAGGTTTTAAATGGAATTAAAGTATATTTTATTTTAAAACTAGAACTCACTCAGCAACGTTGACTTTTATGTGTTTCTAGTTGGTAGGTAAAGGTTGCTAAAGATGGCACGGGGCGGCTACTTGGCTCTTTTGGAATGGCATTCTTTTGCATAACGTTTTTGCATTGTAATACGAACAAGCGATATTTTGTAATGAATGATGTATTATTTTGCAAAAGCGTTATTTAAAGGAAAGGAAATGTTTGTTTTAATGTTTTATTAAAGTTAATGTAATAATGTATTTTATGTGCGATGATTGGCCAATTGTGAGTGTCCCGGAACGGGGCCTTACAAGGTTCATGCAAGACCCATGACAATGACACATGAAAGTGTTAAGACACATCTTGTGATATGTAAAAGGCTCAGTAAGGTATGGACTTCAACTTGGAAAAGTTGATGTGCTAAAGTTAATTGGTTACTATGATTGTAGTGATGCAAGAAACAAGTCAGATAAAAAATAGTATGTAACGTTACGTTTTTTTTGTTAAATAAAAGTTAACTTTGTTATGTTCTTGAAGGACCATTTATGCCATTTATGAAACTTTGAGGGCTTATTATGCTTGTTTAGCTAATTTAGAAGTTAATAATTAATTTATTAAATATTAATAATAATAATAATTTTAATAATAATAATAATAATAACTTATAAAAGTTAAACAATTAATAAGTTATAAAAATATTTAAAACTTAAAACTTAAATTAAGTCTAGGGGTACATATGTAAATTTAAAAACTTTAAATGAAACTTTATACATAAAATAATAACATTTATAAACTGTAGGGATCAATTGTCTAAATTTACCAAACCAACCCCCACCCATTCTCTCTCCCCGTTTTTCTAGTGGCCGACCTCTGGTGGCCCTCCGACAACTCTGCTGCCACTCAATTGTCACACACCCCGACCGATGGCGGAATCGTCGGGGCGGACGAATGGGAGACGATTGCTCATAGCACATGGAACTAATTAAGTAGAAATAATATTAAATGTCATTATTCATTAAACATTACAAGACAATAGGTATTTACAAAACAATCAAGATACAACAATTAACATAAGACTTTTATTTAATCTAGGTCCAAGTCCTAATTGAACACAAGAAGATCTTCAAGCATCAAACCTGAAACATGATGAAAATAAAAGGTCAACTAAAATAGTTGGTGAGTTTCCAAGGTTTTCATACATATATGATAAGGATTACAAGTAGCAATTCATGTTATAGGTTATAAGTTAGTAAGGTTATAGAACACATATTGTTACAACCAAACCTAGACTTCATTTCAAGTATATGAGATTGGCTAAGTGTATTTGGTTCCCATGATGAAGAAGCATACGTCATCAGGAGTCGGAAATACATCGACTTTAGCACCAAATAGGCTTGTCAGGCCCAAAGATCTAAGACGTCGCCAGCTAGCAATAGTTAATGATTGTAAACAAACTATGTATCTCATATAATCACTTACAACACACAAATAAAAATGAAAAAAAAATATGAATTGAAAGTGCTTTACAAGTCTCAAACGTTTATAAGGGTACAATGTATAAGTATCATGTTTCACACCCCAAAATAGTGTGAAAAATGTAAAAACAGGGGCAAGGAAAACTCACAAGATGTAAATAATATGATGATAAGAATACAAACGAGGCTCCAACGATTTCTTTTACAAGTTACCTAAACGTATAGATCCCAAGATTAAGTTCGATAATAAAATTATCATTTGGACATGAACTAGGGTTTCAATTGGGATTTGGGGGTTTAAATAATTAAATAAAATAATGAATCGTTTATGTTTTGGTTTAATAAATATAATATAAATCAATTAAGTCCAAGAATGATTAAAAAGGTCTCAACAATTTAAATTATTGATTTAATAGAATTAAGTATAATATGTGAAAAGAAATAATTAATTTAATAATTAATTATTTGATAAAGGAAATTTATTAAATACTTATATAAATGACTTTAAAATTATTTAAAATCATTTTATAAAGTTTAAACCTTTAAAATGATTTATTATAAAGTCTTATATTACAAAACCTTAAAATGAAAATAACTTATAATAGCTAATTATATTGTTTTATAAGTTTCAAGATAAAAAGTTTAAGGAATTAATTAATTAAAATCTAAAAAAAATGAAACGTTAGTAAATTAAATAATTTAATAATTGACTTAATAAGGATTAAGTATGAATTGTGAAAATAAATAATTATTTTATTTTAATAGCTATTTATGATATAACATGGTTAAATAATAATTGAATAATTAATAATTATTTGAATAATTATTTATTTAAAGTATTAGTGAGACGTAGATTTAAAATGTTTTAAAATAATCTATGTTCGAGCCAAATTAGTTTTATAACTTTAAATCAGATAAATGATTTAATAATATTTTTATACCCTTTGTTATTCTTTTTTTTAAAACAATAATAAATCTAAAAAATTATAAGTTTTAAAATCTTTTAAAAATTAACTTAATAATTTCTAAAATATTTTGGTTAACAAAATAATATTTATTTAGATTTATCATTTTAGTAATGCAAAACCCATTAAAATAAAAAAAAGAGTAAACTGGCAGGGGCAGGTTCGAACCCCTGACCTGCCATGTATAAGTGTTTGATACTAACCAACAGACCAAAGCCAAGTTCTTGTCTTAAAACCCAAATTAATTAATACAAACATTCTTTCAAATAAACCCCCAAATCAACATGAACCCTAGTTTGATCTTGTTCCAAATCGAGCATCAATTCACCTGTGATAGTTGTAATAAGTTTAGGGTTTTTGTTCAACACATCAAAACGCTTAGAAAGGTATGATTAATTTACCTTTTCCGGATTGGAACGATGATAGGTAATGTGAAGTGCATGTCGCGACCGAGAAGAAAGAGTTTCAGATGCAACTATTGATGTTAATAAAATTAGCTTTGCTGTCAGCTTCTAGGATCAATAACGAGCAAAAGCCCTCTGTCAATTGTGATTAGTATAGCTTTGAACCTGGATCACGATTGAACCGCAGTCGCGAATGAAGATGACGGTCCAATTTGTTGTTTATAAGTTTGGTGAATGGAATTGGTGGTTCAGGCAGCTTCTCGAGATCAAAAGGAAGGTTTCCCTTTAATATGAGTTTTAACTTAGAAATTGGCGAATGTTACAGTCTCCCTTACTTTAGGAAATTTCATCCCGAAATTTAATCACATGGGGACTAATTTAAAGAGATGAGAGACGTGGATTCGGTTTCATGTTTTCGCGTGAACTCTTGAAAGCGTTTAATTCAACAAGATTACTTATGATGTTATGATACGCTTAAGTTTGTTCAATTTCATGATTCATGATTTCATGTGTTTCTTGACAAACAGTACAAGATTATTAATTTAGAACTTTTGGTTGATAAACGTTTGTATTTTAAACGGTTCAAGACGGTTAGAAAGTTTTGTCATGAATGAAACACTAAGTATTGGTGTGATACGAGACATAAGTTCAGGATGCTTTTGGATGGGATATAAAGTTCATAAGAGCTTCTTAAGCAAATAACTTTTACAGGGTTTCAGGATGAAGCATTCTTGTTTAATTATGTCTTTGAGATTTCAAAGTTTTATTAGCGTAATGTTCATACGAGAATCATGTTTTGTTATGATTAAGGATTCAATTTAGAATGAGAGCATCGTTGTAATAAGTTTTTAGGATGAGTGCGGTTTTGAGGGAAGACGTTTAGAAAGATTATTCAGGGTCGTCAAGAGATTTGGGATAATGAGTTTAAGATTCAGGAGGACAAAATCAATGAAAAAACAATTCAAAATAACAAGATGTTTTGAGTGTAACGTTTGGTTTACAAACCAAAACATTACGTTGACTTATCAAAGTATTAAGTCAACTACAACTTTAATGAAGACATTCGTACCTATAAGCGGACATGCACTCCAAGGGTTCCCAGGTAAGGTAAACGGATCCATGGGTTGATTTGGATTTATATGAATACCTTTCCTAGACAGAACACCTCGAGATACATGCATCCCACTCTTCCAGCATTAAATGTTTCAAGTTATAGGACATAGACTTTGACGAGACTTGAAAACCACAAAAAACGATTCAAAAGCACATTTTTGAAAACCATTCGATTCAGGCATATAATGCCTTAGAATATGATCTAAGATACGTGTGTGCATTAATAAGGTTCAAAGTATAAGCACAAACACATAAGGCATATAATCACATAATCAAGTATAAACACGTAAGGCACATAAAATCATATTAAACATATAAAATACATGAGAAGACTCATGTGTAAGGATACTTAGTTATAGTCTAGGTCATTCCATTTCTAATAAGCTAATTCCCTATAACCATGGCTCTGATACCAATCTGTGACACCCCTAAACTTTATAAAACCCATTTGAATAATAAACCAAATCAATTATTTGTTAATCTTTATAAATCTTGTAAGCTTTATTATTTGATTATTTATTTTCAATAATTAGTGTTTATAGTAAATCTTTATTCACTTAATAACTTTATAAATTTTTAATAAGTCTTCTCCACTTAAATCTTTATTATGAAATGATTATTCACCTAACTTTAGAAAAAATATATTACAAGTTCTTTAGATGATTAACAATTATATAATTCATAATATAAATTGTAAATTTTAATACATTTGATCCATCTCAATTATTATTATAATTTTAACCATTATCACCCAAATTAATCCCATTAAATTGTATCATGGTTCATTTTCGAACTCATGACCATGTTTTAATTCGATTTAAAGGGTTGTTATTAACATTTAAGCTAGAAAACCAAAACATGCATTCAAGGCTAGACCGTTCGAATTGAAACTGACCAAATTATGATGTTGTAATTGAGGGCAAATCATCTAATCGAGACCCTTAAGCTAGCTGAACTTCGAATTGCGCATACAAATCACACACATTACAATTAACCACCTCATTTTTTATCGACCAAAAACTTAGGTGAAATTGACCTTCCGAGCTCTCTTAACCCAAATTGGCTGAGGGGAAATCATCATTAGCACCCAAAGAAGCTCTCACAAACTTAATTTGATTATAGTCTTCATTTGAAAATCAATCAAACACTACGTGGTCACAGCCTATTCATACCTGTTCTTGTTGATCTACAATTCAATCCGGGTAATTAAAACCACCTATCTACTCGATCTTACATGGGGAACAAAAGCCCCATGTTTATTTCAGTAATTGTTATCGTTTTATCTCCAATTTGGATTCAATCGTATTAGGGTTCTTGTGATTTGGGGTTTTCATCTGACTTGTGTTTATAAAATAAGGGAGCCGGCCTTTAGCAGGCATAGGATACGCAACCTAATGGTAACATACTCCCTTTTCAACTTTGAGGTCCCGGGTTCGAACCCGGCAACTTCAAATATTTTTTTAGGCTTTTTCAGCCTATAAAAATTATAGAAATTTTTTAATAATTATAAAAATTATTTTCATAAACTTTAATTAATTTTAGAGTCACCTAATTATTTTTTGTAAATTTATTACTTTAAATACTTTAATTTTTTTATAAATTTTTTAAATGTTTTACTTAGTTATTATTATAAAAATAAACTTTAAATGATAGTTTAATTCTCTAAATTATTATTAGTTTATACATTACCTGTAACTATAGTTTAATCATGATAATTATAAAATTTATTTACATTTTATAATTACATTTCACAAATCATTACAAATGATTTTATTTCCTCTCCATATTAAATTATCAAATGATATATTTCTTTTCATTGGAATAAAACATATTTGATTGTATTAGTTAACTTTGTTTAGTTATTAAAAACCCCAAATTCCTATTTAAACTCTAGTTTACGTTTAATCGTTAATATTACATTTAAACTTAACCTTGAAATATATACATTAGTTAACTTGTAAAAGGAATCGTTGGAGCATCATTTAAATTCTTGTTATCATCTTTTATATATATATATATATATCAACTGAGTTTTCATGCCCCTCTTTTACTTTATTTCACACTTTTTTAGAGTGAAACATGTTAACATATAAACTTACACTTGTAAACATCTTGATACTTGTAAATGCACATACAATTCGTCTTTACTTTTTGTCATGGTTATTTGTAATATTGTGAGTCTTATATGATGGACATTATATGTTGACAATTATTAACTATTGCTAGTCTAGCAATGTCATAGATCTATAGGCCTGACAAGCATATTTGGTGCTAAAGCCGAGGTTATTGCCGGCTCTTGATAACGTATGCTTGTTAATCATGGGAACCAAATACCCTTAGCTAATTGTTATAACTTGTAAATGATATTCTTCGTCAAGGTTTGTTTGTAGCTATATTGTATCTATAAACTTGCTTTATTTGTAACCATTGACATGAATTGCAAGTTGTAAACTTATATGTATATATATGTATGTATGTATGCTTCGGATGGAAACTCACCAACTTTCAAAGTTGACCCTTTATTTTTTACATATTTCAAGAAATGCACAAGGTTGATGATTATCTTTTGAAGCATGCTTACACCTAGGATTTGGACCTAGGAAAATAAATAATATGTCTTGAAACTTCGAAAGTTGAAGTTTTGTTACTTTACTTCATTGAGACTCTTTGGTGTAATGTTTATTTAATATTATGATTAATAATATTTAAAATTTATGGTAGTGTTATATGGCCGTTAACAATCTTAACCCTCACATCTCAACGATTTCATCTTTAAGGTTGGGGTGTGATATAGTACCAACATGGTCGTTTGCTTTAAATATGCCTTGATATCATGGAGCTCTCGAAAAAACAAACCATCATACTTTCATCATGGTAATCGGAATTTATGGCATGCTTTGTTGTTGCGTGCTAAGCTATGTGGTTATGTGGTTTACTGGTCAACTTGACAAAAGAAGAAGAAATTACCATCTCACATGAGGCTGGGAACAAATCAAAAATCTCACTAAAAAACCCCGTGTCCCATTAACGAAGGAAGCATATATACAAGATTTCACTTCATCAAAGAATGTTTTTAAATATGATAAATTTAGGTGGAATATATATCAGAGGCGATGAACAAAAATGTTGTTTTCTTAACATAAGCATTACTAAGGTTGAAGTTCAAAGAAATGAGAAGCTTGCTAGGATGTTAAACGGGGAACGAATCAAGATTAAAGGGGCAATGATAAATTCAGTTGCAATTAGATATGATAAACCAGGGTGGCTAAGATATGGGTTGGCTTTGGAGGAAATCAAATTCTGTGTTATTAGGTTATTTTTGGTTTTCATTGGTTTAAATTCTAGGTTACTAAAGTTTTTTAGAGTATAAATAGAGTCAAATTGTAAAGCTTGAGAACCAGCTAGTAGATGTTATATATATATATATATATATATATATATATATATATATATATATATATATACATACATACATATATATATAATACATATATCATATATATATATATACACACATATATATACATATATATACACACACACACACACATATATATATATATATATACATTACATATATATATACATATATATATATATACATATATATATTATATATATAATATATATATATATATCTATATATATATATATATATATATATATATATATATATGGTATCAAAGCATTCCTGAAGACTTTGACACTTGCTAGCAACAAATGGAAGGGTTCATCAAGTCATAAGACTACAGGATGTGGGAGTTTATTGACTCAGGGCCTCACATACCAAACACCTTTTTAGTTACTGCTAGGGGTGGTAAGATCCCAAAAAGTGTGGCTGACTATTTTGAAGAAGACCGGAAGAGAATAGATATTGATTAGAAAGCCATGACAAACATTCAAACTACTCTCCCAAGCTCCATATAAAGAGGCTTCAAGAAGTGCAAATAGCTAAATAGCTTTGGGATGCACTAAAGCTGATGTATGATGGAACAACTGAAGCCAAGGAGAACAAGAAAGATCTCCTGAAGAAGCAGTCTGAAAACTTCACCTTCAAAATAGGTAAAACCATGATTCAACAATACTTCAGGTATATTGAGATCATGGACACCCTAATGGATGTTGGAGTGACTCTTGAGAACATGGACATAGTAAGGAAGTTTATGTCCATTTTTCCTAGACAGTGGACACATTACTGTGTTGTTATCAAGAGAACTACGAACCTTAAAACTGTCACTTTTATAGAGTTGTATGGGATTCCTAGTGGATACCAGATGGAGATAAACATGCAAAGTCAATCTAGTAACTCCAACAATCAGCAGAGGTCAACTCCCCATGTGGTTGAAAGGGATAGTAGAGAACCATAACATCATCTTACCTGCTACCTTGACAGCTCGCAAAATTTCCCTTTCATCACCTTGCCAGAGACACCAAGAGAAAGCTACACTTAAGGAAGCCCATTCCAAGAGACAAGCTCTTCACAACCCTTTGTGTCCTTTTGATGAAAGCACATGCAACTTTCTCTTCACCCTTCAAGATCTGGACTGTATCCATCTAGATGATCTGGAATACATGGAGATAGTTTAGCAAATAGCTCTCCTCGCTCATAGAGCCAAGAAATTATACAAGAGTACAGGGAGGAAGTTTCCAAGCAATGCAGGCTGTGGGAAGTTTAGGCTGGATAAAAGCAAAGTAAAGTGTTACTACTGTAACCAGATGGGTCACTTCGCAGGGGAGTGTAAGGACCAAGGACAAATGGTGGCCAAACACAAGCCAGGCCAAACTACACTAAGAGAGCCACCCAGAATAAGAAACCAAAGCAGCAAGAAGAATAAGGCTTTGACTGGAGCGTTCCAGGTGGAAGATGCTTCTTCTAACCAAGCACTTATGGTAGACCTAATATTGGAATATCTCTGTACACCTGAATGCATTGCTAAATTAATAGATACATGTCCTAGAACTTAGAGATGAGATTTAATCTTGAGTCTTTAAATATCTTAAAATCTGATTTTAAAAGAGCTAAAATTTTTACAAACTAAAATAAAGGACTTAGAGAAACCATTTCAACTCTTAAACATAACATTACAACTACAGGACTCAAATCAAAGATCTTATAACTAAGTTGACTTAATGCCAGGCTGAGCTTGTGATTAGCAAAGCCAGGATAGTAAAATCTTCTTGAAGAAGAGACCATCAAGAATATTATATCCTTATCCTTGCATGTAAAACTTTGTTATCAAAATAAGCAGGGATTAGGATCTAGTGAAATAGCTCCTCCACACTAATCTTGTCTGTAAGATCTCCAATGTGTAGAACTTGTGAAGATGAGCTTCCCTTCATAGACTCCATAAGTGAAGAGGAGAAGATGAAATAATGATGGATGTTTCTGAGAAGAGTGAAGAAGATCATTCTAAGAAGGATTACTATTCATATTAGGAGAGCAAAAACGTTAGGATGTCCAAGTTAGGAAGGAAGAACTTAATCATGAAGGCCAAGAGGAGTCCAAGAAGGCTCAAGAGATCAAGACCACCTTTAACTCTATGCAGAAACAAGTCTTTATCTCGGCAGGTTTTGAGGTGGTTAAGGTTGAAGACACAAACTTGAACTCTAGTTCTAGAATTTCTAGTTTATGTGCAAATCATCCCAACATCAAGTAGAAGGCCATTTCAGTTGTGTACCACTACTACACAACATGAACCACCCAGCTCCAAAGGTAGTTCTCACCCTAAAAGAACTGCCACAACATCTACAAAGATGAAGATGGAGTAGGAAAGTGAACAAGTTCAACCTTGTTCATAAAAAAATACACTTAGGAAGATGAAAATGGATTTTGTCATGTGTGGGAATACTTCTCATCTTGCTAAGAATTGTCTCCACAATCCAAAAAGTACTGTCCACATGACCAAGAAAGAAACATTTGAGAGTTTGAAGAACAAGCAAGCTTCAGAAGGAAATTTTTCCTTTCAGAAGCTCCAACATGAAGAAAGAAAGTGGAAACTTTCCTTCGAAAGAAAACTTGGTCTCGAAAGAAAGGAATACTTCCAAGTACTAGTTCCTGTCGCAGTGTTTAGCAGATCTTGCGAAGGTTCAATCATCAAAACTTCTGAAGTCATCAAAACTTCCAAAGTGTTGAAAGTCAAGTCTAAGCTTCCAAGCTAGTGTGGAAGAAAAAGAAAGACCAAGTGACTAAAAGTTCTTCATCACCATGAGCAAATGATCCTCAAAACTTCACAATAGGATCTATTACTGTTGCATTGTCTTCAACTTCTTTGGATAATCCCAACACAAATAAAGCATGGGTTTCCAAATGTAACTAACCATCTCTTTTATGCAGGAACATCTCAAGACAAATAGAAATGTATGGGTCACTCATCATGACTATTCCAGGCACATGATAGGCAATGGGTCGCTACTCCAAAAATTTGAGAAAATGATGGAAGGTTTATTGCTTTTAGAGGAGATGCTAGAGGTTACATAACTGGAAGGGGTAGGGTCACAAATGGTAAGGTTAGCATTGAGAAGGTAAACTTTGTGAAGGAGCTTGGATACAATCTTTTGAGTGTACCTTAATTTTGTGATCAGAGTCATAACTTGCTCTTTACTAGCATAAGTGCAGTGTTCTCAGCCCGGAGTGGTCATTCCTCATGAGCATATCTTACTTAGAGCCCCCAGGAAAGGAAACATGTACAAGATGGATTTGCAAGAAACATCTCCTCAAGAGAAGTTTCATGCTTTCTATTAAAAGCCAATAGTGACGAGTCTTTCCTCTAGCATAACAAAGTATGCCATGTAAATTTTAAAAACATGAATAAATTAATTATGACTGATTTGGTAATTGGAATGCCAAGAGAGAGTTTACAAGTGATGACCACTATGTTGCATGCTCAAAGAAAGCAACACAAGGTATCTTACAAGCCAAATGAAAGAATCTTCATCACTACTCCCCTATACTTATTACATATGTATCTCTTTGGCTCCACCAGTGTAATGAGTTCAGGAAGGACCTCTTACTGGTCTGGTGATCATAAATGACTTTACAAGGTTCACTTGGGTCTTCTTTCTTACAACTAAGCATAAGACCTCTAAGATTCTAAAGAATTTAATCATAAAGATTGAGAATCAATATGATAACAAAGTCAAAACCATAATATGTGATCAAGGAACTGAATTCAAGAACCAAAACATTGATACATTTTGTGATGAAATGGCTATTACAAGACAATATAGTGCTCCCAGGGCTCCTCAGCAAAATGGTGTTATTGAGTGGAGAAATAAGACACTAATTGAAACTGCAAGAACTATGTGGTCTCAGTCTAAACTACCCATCACCTTTTGGGCAGAAGCAATGAACACTATTTGTTATGTGCAAAACAATTTTTAGTAGTTAAGACACATGGTAAGACTCCTTATGAACTTTGTCACAAGAAGAACCTTTCATTGGTTTTCTCATGTCATTGGATGTCCTTGCACAATCTTGAATACCAAGGATTAAATTCCAAGTTTGATGAAAAATTAGATGATGAACACTTTATTGGATACTCTTCCCAAGCCAAGGCTTATAGCGTATACAATCTCAGAACTAGAGTAGTTGAGGAGTCAACCAATGTGACTTTCAGTGAGCACACTCCTAGTGTGAAAAGTTCTGGTCCTGATTGGCTATTTCATCTTGATTTGGACCAACTGTTTTAACAAATCTTGTGAGGATGTTTTAGTATCTACATATATACTATCAGCAGGTGATCCTGACCCAAGATTTGAGCGAAGAAGACCATCGTGTTACACTACTTCAACTCCAGTTATAACAAACCATGCATATGGAGTTCCTATCAACACAACAATGACAAATCTAGCTGATACGTCTAAGGTGCCTTCAAATTCCAGCTCAGAGGCACAAAACTCAAATGAAGGAACTTCAAATGTAAGAGATCATGATGGTGAAAGTGATTAAAAATTTCTTCATGTTGACAACGACTCCATTGAAGACAACATATATGACGTCACACACTCATTGGATTAAGTTTCTCTTGATAAGTGTGCTGATGTGGTGGGTGAATCACAATTGCTAGATCTAAATTTCTCTAATTTAGATCGCTGCAAGAAACTTGTTGTGATCCCTCAACTAAGGATCTACAAGTCTCACCCCACCATAAACATCATTGGAGATGTTAACACATGGGTGAGAACAAGAGGACAAACCCATGATGCAAATGTTTATCTTCACACTTGCTTGTTATCTTAGATAGAGCCAAAGAAATTTGATGAGGCTTTCAAGGATGGAAGTTAGGTTGAAGCTATGCAAGAGGAGTTACTTCAATTCAAAAGGCAAAAGGTTTGGAACCTATGTACTCTTCCTCAAGGGAAGAGTACCACATGAACCAAATGGGTGTTCAGGAATAAGAAAGATGATAGAGGACTTGTCATTAGGAATAAGGTAAGACTAGTTGTCGAAGGGTACATACATGAAAAAGGAATTGAATAAACAGATGTCTTTGCTTCTATGGCAAGACTTGAAGTTGTAAGAATATTCTTAGCTTTTACTGCAACCAAGGATTTCAAGGTCTACTAGCTTGATGTCAAGTGTGCTTTTCTCTGTGGGGTGATTTATGAAGAGCTGTATGTTAAACAACCACCTAGCTTTGCAGACCCTGATCATCCTAATTATGTTTTCAAGCTTGATAAAGCTCTATACGGGATTCACTAAGCTCCAAGAAAGTGGTATGAGACTCTATCTCAGTATTTTTGTCAACATGGCTACAAAATTGGTACTATAGATGGAACTCTTTTCATCAAAGGAATAGGGAATGACTAAAGCTAGTTCAAGTATATGTAGATGACATTATCTTCGGGTCAACTAATCCAAATTTATGCAAAGAATTTTAGAAGCTGATAAAGAACAGATTTAAAATAAGTGCCATGAGGGAACTCAATTTCTTTCCAGGAATTCAAGTGAAGCAAGTTAATAGTGGCATCTTCATAAGTTAGTCAAAGTATGTACAAGACATACTTACAAGATTCAACATGACTGATTGTAAGGTTACTAAGACACCTATAGCCAGAAATCACTCCCTTGGACCTGATTTTGAGGGAGAGTGTTGGATGAATATCTATAAGGCTATGATTGGGTCTTTTATGTACCTCACTACTAGCAGGTCTGATATAATGTTTGCCATATGTATTTGTGCAAGATATCAAGCCAACCCCAAGATGTCACAACTAGTTACTGTTAAAAGTATTCTAAGATATCTCAAAGGTGCTCTAACACTTGACACTGGAGCTCCTACTTCTCTTTAGAGCAAACCACTCCCGTCTTAACTACAATCAGTGTTGAGGTTCCTCATGCTTAGCCTGATGAGCTAATTACCCAAGAAACCTTAAGCCTTTACTCAAAGTCTCAATACTTAGTGAACAACCTTTAGGGGAAAGTTTCCATGGTCAGCCTCTTGATCTGAACCAACCCATTCCTAACATAGAATTCTTTCATGATGAAGGCATAGGATTCAGTGAGTACCATAAGTCTTTCTACTCCTCCCCACTCAAACAGAGATGAGTTCTCCTGCCTTTCTCTTGTCTAGCTCACATCATTATCCTATCACTAAGGTGGATATCCCTGAACCTATTCAGGAGATCCATATGGAAGAGGCTCTCACTTTTGCAAGTGATTACATCTTTAAGACCTCAACCATGGCAACTCAGCCCATTGACACTTCACTTGAAGTTATCAGTGAGCAGGGGAAATTTAGCAGCCAAGAACACCATGCTAGTGCTAAGAGAGAAGACTTTGGTTCAATTCTCTCACCCTCTAATGATTCTTATGATGAAGATGAAGGGAACATGAGACTAAAGGTGCAAAAAACTATTGCAAACATGTTCCTATTTAGTCTTTAAGGTTAGTCACCTTGAATCTCAGGTGATTATCTCACAAACCAAGGTCAATGATTAGCAACTTGAAATCTCATATCTCAGGAGAAACTAGCTGGGAGACCTTTAAGAAGAGCTCAACCAGGAACAAAAGAACCTGTGGATGTAATAGACCTAACTCCTAGCTCACCTATGAAAGTGGGTGATGCTACCAAAAAGGGGGAGAAAGTCTTAGCAATCTTAAAGCCTGGGAGTTCTTCATAGAGTATGGACACTGAGGACTCACCATCCTCACTTGCAGTTGTCCATACTTAGCAACCTTTTCAAGTTCACACTGATCAGGACTCACTCATTGATAGTGTTTTTGAGAAGGGAATTCCAAGGGGTAATATCATCCCCACCCCAAGGAGCTTAATTGAGAGTGTTTTTATGAACTAGCTACTTCTGAAGTATAAGTGGCTCTGGAAAACATGTTCTTCTAAAGCCAGTTGACCTTTAGAAGTACCTACTATGAATCAGTAGACAAAAGTATGGTCTCTCTGACACTCCACTACAAATATCTGATATACTACATGGCGCTTTCTCAAGCCCATGTAGTTTACCATAATATATTCCACTGTTCACCTTTTATTAGTTAGTACAGTTGCCAACTTTAGTTGGTCATAAAAGGTAAGTCATGGACATGTCATGACTACCAAATCTTAGATAAGACTTTATCTAAGATACCTTACCTTTAGCTTTGTAGTATTTGCTTTAGTTATAGGTTTCGAGTTAGTATCAAGGTATACCCGACTGTAGGTGATAGTATATACAGTTTCTTATTGTAACTATTATAGAATGCTAGTAAGAGTATTGTAATACTTTGAGTTGAGAAGTAATATATACAAGTACCTTGAAAATTATTTCCTTTTGTTCTTTGTTACTTAGTATATTATTATCAACTCTTAGAAGAGATTTTGCTTCATCTAAAACCGTGTGACATAACTGATTTTGAGAGAAAAACCAAGTGCTAAGTGACAAACATCGATCCTACAATTGGTATCAGGGCTTTTTAGGATCCTGATTATGAGATCTTACCATCCAAATCATCTTGTTTTTCACTCCTCCTTTCACCACACACAAAAATGGCCCTCAACCAAAAGTCTGAAGTTGAGATGGGGATGATGACTAAAGCGCCTATCATCACCCCTGAAAAGTTTAGATCTTAGAGCAAACACATAAAAAGCTTCATCCAGTATCAAAATAGGAAAATGTGGCAATCTATCGTTAATGATCCTTACAAACCAAAGCTTGCTGCACTAGGTGGAAACGGTGCCATGATAGAGAAGGTTATTGAAGATTACTCTGACGAATATCAAAAACATTGGGCATTGATAGCAATGGTAAGACTATTCTTTCAACTGTCATACCCAACTCCATCATGGGGTTTGAGCACTACAATGCATTGTCTTAAATGTACTCTAGTTCCAATGACTTAAAGAAAGATTCACTAAAGTAGCAGTTTGAGAACTTCACATACATTGCTAGAAAGACCCTTAGCCAATAATACTTTAGGTATATGGATTTTTTCTCTTCCCTTAAGTCTGTGGGAATTGCTCTTGAATTGAGAGACCTGTCAAGGAAATTCATGAGTGCACTTCCAAATGAGTGGATGTTCTATTGTGTCTTCATCAAGAGGACAGAAAATCCGAACTCCCTCACAATGACTGAACTATATGGCATCCTTGATGAATACCGTGTAGAGCTAGACAACAAGAGATGCCATTAGATGAATAGGCCTTCAAGCCTTCCTGCTAGCAATGCTTTAATGGTTGCGGAAGGCTCAGGACCCCAACCTCAGTAGTACCTGACATATTCATAGCAGGCATCCTGCTCCTTAGGACCCTACATCACATCCCTAAGACCTCCAAGGTCTCAACATGCTCAACAAGGTTCTTTTCAAATGATTTATTCCTTTGTCTTAGGAAGTGGATACTCTAGTGATCATTAGTATTGCTTTGATGATCTAGAATGCTTTAGACCAGATGATGTTGGGTATGTGGACATAGTCCAACATATGGCTCTGCTAACCTACTAAGCAAAGAAGTCTTCAAATGAACTGGAAGGCAGTTCCCTCGAAACCCAACTAGCAGGAAGTTTGGGTTTGACAAAATAAAGGCCAAATGTTACAACTGTAACCAACTTGGTCACTTTTCTAGGAATGTAAGGCTCCCAAGTCAAATCCAAGAACCTCACATGCCTCTCACATCCCTCTATACCTAAAGGCATTAGGAAGTCAACTAAAATAGCTGTTGTGGCTCAAAAAGTTGACTGGAGCTTCATGGTACAGGATGTGACTCTTGCTTAAGCACTCATGGCTAGAACAGATGACAATAAGGTATATGAACATCTTTGTACTCTAGGTTGTATTGATAAGGTTAAGTTATACAAGGACTACAATATGGAAATTAAATCTGATATTGAGTCTTTAATTATCTTAAAATCTTATTTTAAAAGGGTTGAATCTGACTATCAAAAGAAAATTAAAGAGTTAGAGAAAATTGTGTCCTTGTTAAAACATGAACAAACCAACTTCAAGACTCAAATCGAGGATCTAATATACAAATTGACTGAGTCTTAAGCCTAGCTTGTCACAGCTGAGGCTCAACCCAGGAAGCATGCTATCTTAGAGCAAAACTTACAAGTCATTCTTGAATTATCCTCTCACTCAAAATGTTATTATAAAATCAAATTTGGGTTGGGAACCAATGAAATTGCTCCACCACATTCTTATGAGTCTATTAGACAACAAAGGTGTGGTACTAAAGAGCAAGAGGTTTCATTAGTTGACCCATCTTCCTATGAGTCAAAGAGTGATGTAGCTTTGGAGACCATCATAGAGAAGAACCAGGTAAACCAAACCCTCTTACGAGTGATGACCACCCTTAACCACCAAATCTAGAAGAAGCTAGGCTAAGGCAGCCAAAGAAACTACAAAGAAAATGGCTGAATCTAAGTTGAAGATTGATCCAAAACAAAATGGTTTGTTTGTTCCCAGCTGGATTCCAGGTGGTGGGAAATTCTGGTCATGGAAAAGTGTGTAGTACTAGCACACCTATCCAACAAAAGGATCAAAAGACAAAGGGAAGAACTGCTGATAAAGACAAGAATAACATGAAACAATAGCCTTCAACTTCCCAAAAGATTAACATTACATGCATAATGTGTGGTCTGCAAAACCACATGGCCAAAGATTGTTATTACAATCCTGCTAGCACACATTATGCAAACAATGTTAAAATGGAAGGAGTCAGGGAAGGTTTCACATTTGGACCTAATCATATGGTTCAAGTGATGAAAAGAGAGAAAGCTTGTTTCCGAAGCAAGGGTTGCTTCGCAAGAAAGTCATTCTTCCGAAGGGAAAAGGCTTCGAATATAAGCTGTTAAGACTCTAAAGAACAAGAGAGTCCCCTTTAAAGCATCCCAGAAGTAGACTACTTCAAAAGAAAAGGTAGTGAAGGCTTCTTCCAAAACCAAAGAAGCTTCGGAAGAATGTCATGCTACTCAAGCTCCATCAAGCTCATCCTCAATGATCAACCAAGGGATGGAATGGAAGATCAAAGAAGATGTTGCAGCCTAAGCCTCTTCTTCAGAAACACCTATTGAAACCTCATGCATAAATTATGGTTCGATAAAATCCTCATCATTGGAAAAACCCAAGCCAACAAGGCTTAGGTTTACAATAAAAATTAACTTTTTCACCTTATGTGTAGGGACATCCATATGAAAAGAACAATAATGTGTGGATTGTAGATAGTGGGTGCTCTGGGCACATGACAGGGAACAGATATTTCCTTCAATAATTTCAACATTTTGATGGAAGTCCTGTTTGGTTTGGAGGTGAGGCTGGAGGATACATTTTTGGCAGATGAAGTGTATCCAACGGCAAGTTAAAAAAGTTTACAAAGTACACTTTGTCAAACAACTTGAACACCACCTATTAAGTACTTCTTAATTCCATGATCAAAAACATCAAATGCTTTTCATAGAACATGAGTGCATTATCCTAAAACCTGGGATGACCATTCCTCGTGAATTGGTGCTGCTTAGATATCCTAGAAAAGGCAATATGTACAAGCTAGATATGAACAATGCTTCCCCACTGGGGAGAAGTATCATGCTTTCTTTCCAAAGCTGATGGTGATAAGTCAACACTATAGCATAAACGTATGTGTCATGTAAATTTTAAAACCATGAATATGTTGGTTAAAAATAACTTGGTATATGGTTTGCCTAAAAAGTAATTTTACTACAAGATAACTGGGTTGCATGCCTGAAAGGGAAGCAACGTAGAGATCTCATAAATCTAAAGTTGTTAACTCTATCACCACTCCACTACACTTATTGCACATGGATCTACTTGGTCCCACAGTATAATGATCATTGGAAGGAAATCATACTGCCTTGTGATCGTTGATGATTTTACAAGATTTATATGGGTCTTCTTTTGAAGAACTAAGGATGAAACTGCTGAAACTTTAAAATCTTTTATTCTTAAAATTTAAAATCAAATTGATCACAAGGTTAAGATAATTAGGAATTGTTGGTCCATTTGATCGTAGAACAGTGCAAATGATAATAAGAATCGTTCAATATCCAACAATATACTAAACAACAATAACAAAGAGGATGGACACAATGAGAACTCATTCATAATAAGACAATGATCAATGATAATCAATAACATAAAGCACAAGGGATAATTCTGCGTATTAACTGCTATGAATGGTAACTTTCAACAATGATAATCAATTAGGGTTTTTGCAAGCTTACCACAATAGAAAGAAAAAAAAAATATATAGCAGTTTATAGTTTCGTAGACAATTTCACTGTCAGCGAAACTGCACTGCCGAAACTATAGTTTCCCCAGGCAAACAAAACAGCAAACTGTGAGCAAACTTATAGTTTCGCTCACAGTTTCGCTAGACTGCCAAAATACAAAAATCTAAGTACTTACAAAAGGAAGCTAACAAAAGACCTATTACAAGTAAAAGTAAACAATCTAAACTAAGGTGATTCATGATCTTCAATACTCCCCTAGGTTGGAGCTCACCATCTTCACTCGGCTTGATTAGTCTCTTCAGCTCCAGTGACCTCTGTTGCTTTAGATTAATCTTCAACATCTCCTACAACAGCTCCCTCTGAAGCTTCAGCACATGATTCTTTACGGTTTCCTCCTACATCACAAGCTCCGTCGGGATGAGCACTAGCCCTCGCAAACTGCTTGGCCAAATCTTGAATATCCATGTTAAGGTCATCTTGAGCCCTTACCCTCTCGGCTAATTTCTTCACCTCTGCCCTCACCCCTCTGATCTTGTTGGCTACATTCATAATGAGACTAGCTTCTTTCCGAGTCTCTTCCCCAGCCCCTGCCTTTATGAGATTCTCACACAACACTAATAAATCTTTGTCACAGAAACTGAACAATTCCATAGGATCAAAACTTTAAATTCTTTGCCATTCTTAACCCTAATCACATCTTCCCTAGTGTTATTATCATAAAACCATTTTTGAAATCCTGTAGCTGTTGGGGAAGGGGATCAGATAATCTCACTCTGGTAACTGTCTTTGGCGATTTAATTCTCATAACAATTCGTCCCTTTCCCATTTCCCAGTCTGTCTTTCTTTGACCTTCTCCGTTCTGCCTTCATGTAACCAAATGATTTGAAGTTGTCATTAAGCTTGTTCTGTATTTCTTTCATCAGAAGTGTGGCTCTCTCGCTCAAATGTGCATTGAGAAGTGGTAGAGCTGCCAGATGCCTAAGGTCCCATTTAGGCAAGGACTTAAAAGCCTTCCTCTTATGCAAATAGCTGATATTACCTCCCCTGCTCTTAATCACGAACATTTTTAGCCTGGGATTATAGGCCCAGCTGATAATCTTCTTGTCGGCCTTCTGTTTACTCAACCCTCCCATATGTTGGAATAAGGGAGTAAGTTCTTCTGGTTCCTTCTCTTTTACAAACTAGTCGGCTCTATCCAACTCATTCACATCTTCAGCATCCTCCCCTTTCTTTGCCACATAGATCAAAGGCGCTCATCAACTTCATAGATCCGGTTCAGAATCATAGTCTATGAGCTGTTCAGCTTCAACTTCTTTATCAATCAACCCCTTCCTTTTTTCAACACCTCTTTCCATAGACTTCTCTCTTATTACTTCTTCTCCAACTAAATCCTTCTCTACATCAAGACCCAAGTCAACAAATCCAGCCTCAAAAATTTCTTCATTATTCTCTCCTCTAACATCCTCAGCTCTAGCTTCACAATCTCCAACATCAGTGGTTATTGCACCAGATGTGCCCTCTCCTGCCTTGGATGAAGTACCCACATTCAGAAACGGATACTTTGAAGTGTCAGTCAAATCATCTAAGTCAGATGGAGTTAGTTGACCAGGTAGGCCGGTTGCAGCTTTCAGATGTGCAATCTCCTCAAATAACTTCTTTAGTAGGCAGTGTTGATCAACAAGCATCTTCTTCATGCCCTCTATTACCTCAGCTTTTTGCTTTTCTTGAATCTCTTGATTGGTAAGTTTAGTCTTGATCATGCTCAGTTCGTTAGCCAAAGATGTATTAAGATTGCGAATCATGTCTTCATCAAGGTTTCCTCTTTCCTCCCTTCTTTCAGTGAAACCTTCATGTCTCTGTTTAGTACGCCTCTCAGGTTCTGCAGTATCGGCTTTCTTCTTCGATCTTTTTTCCTTTTCTACTCTTATCTCTTCAGTTTGTTCGTTTATATCTTCCTCAAAATCGTAATCTTTCTCCTTAGCACATCTTTTTCTTTTCTTTATTGCTTCAGATCGCTGTGCCCTAAATTCTTCAGCTCTTTTGTTCTTAGATTCATCCACCCGTTTAATATAACTCCATCTATCTGGTGGGTACATATTTTCCCAAAGATGGGTGATCTTTCCACTAAAATCATGACGAATTGCATAGCAGTCAGGAAAAATCCAAGGGTTCATTTGTACTAGCCTCTTTACCTCTCCATGTTTTGGTGCATTTGGTATAAGATCATAAAAAATCATCTGAAGAAAACAAGGATATAACAGCCATTTGTCTTTCTTCAAGGCCATCACGTTCTTAGCCATGCAAGCAAATATTAGTTTGGCAATGTTGGCCTTCTCTCCTTTGCAACATAACACCATTGCCTTTGCCCAATCAATGTTTAGTCTGTCTCATCCACCTTTACGGTGATCAAGATACATAATAAAAACATGAGCAATAAATCTCCACTCTTGGACAGAAATGATTTCTTGATCTCCTTGCGGGAACCAAAAGTTGGCCCCTCATATCCCATGCTTCTAAAGGCCTGGAACACCTCTGAATCTGTCATAGTAACTTCATCTCTAGAATCCTCTTCTAGTCTCAATATCCTCGAAACGGTCTCAGCAGTAATGGTCACTTCTTGATCAATGACTTTAGCAGTAATTCTTTATGAATTTCCTCGTGTATCGTACTCTGCAGATCTCCAGAAGTCTTTGATATGAAGATCATAAATGGTGGTCGAATGAGATATGGCATAAGCTATGGGTGATCTTTGCAGCCATCTAATACAGTCTCTGAACCCAGCAGCCTTAGGTTGTGTATCATCCAGAATAGCAGTAATATTATTCCGCTCATCGAACTTTAAGTTAGCTATTTGATCCTGAGAAAGAGACCAGATAAGTTGAATAAGAATTTAAGGAATTAAGAAAAGAATAAAAGAAAATTAAAAAAATCTTCCCGAAAGAATAGTTTCGCGGACAGTTTTGGCCGGCGAAAATGTAGTTTCGCTAGCTAAAACATATCAATTTTGCTGACTAAGAACGATAGTTTCAACCGGGCGAAACTGGACAAGCTTATGTTCATATTCAGCGAAACTGAAGCTAGGTCAGCAAACCTATTAGGTTCCCGTGGACGGAATAACCTCACAGTTTCGCTGAAATATAAAGAACTTTCATTCAGTTTCGCATGATAAACGGTAGTTTCGCTGGATAAACAACGAAGACATCAAAGAGACACAATCAAATAGACTTAGAATGTGTTATTATTAACTAGTTTAAAAGAATGTCCGTGTTCAAAACTCACTTGCAAACCGAATACAACCAAAACACATAAGCAACAACCTAAAAACACTAAATCACGGAATCAGTCATGGTAAAGCCCTAAGAAGGAAGTAATTACGAAAGTGCGAAAGTGTGAGGAGGTAATTTCACAAATGGACTTTGTTTCGCATGCTGCGAAACTATAGTTTCGCCAGGCGAAGCTGGAATTTTGTTAGATGAAATTCAGATCAAATGACATCGCTTATAATGAGAATGCTAAGCGAAATTGCAATTTCGTCTAGCGAAACACATAGCGAAAGTATAGTTTCGCTGCAAATTTTTTTTCTTTTTTTCTTTTTTATTATTTAAACAAAGCAAACATAACAGAGCTCAAAATTGATCGAGATCACATCCTCAAGATAAATATATCATAAAGATACGTTAGATCATCGATCGGTAATGAGATCACATTGATAACTGAATCTAGTCATATTCTTGTGAATGAATTTCGGAATTCTTAAATAGATCAAAAACCATTGCTGATATGTTTGTCCACTTAAACCCAAGCTTTATCTTTTTCAACAGATAGCATATGATTTGTTAAGGTTGGATTAGATGCTTTAGAATGTTGGGACCCCACAATCATTTGGCAAAAACCCTCACCCAACCTCAGGATTTCTTGAATTTTGGTACGATGTTTACAGAGCAAGGTTTGTGCATTAGTGTGCAAGTGAGTATTATCAGAATATTGCATTGAGATATGAAATCATCATTTAGATGATGTGGTACAAATCAGATCAAATAGGTGAGAGCTCCATGTCTATACTCACGTATAACAAAGGAGATGACCATTTAATCATGTGCCGATGAGAGCTCCAGGTCAGTACCACCGTACAGCAGAGGAGATCATCACTCCAGGTCAGTACCACCGTATAGCAGAGGAGATAAGCACAAGTACAAGACACATAAATACACCAGACATCACTCATGGATACGGCTAATATGATTAGTATGAAGGTGATAAATATCAATTCTCAATTCAATTTTTGTTAGGACTCAGTTTTCGTGCACGCGAAAATGATTGCGTAGATCCAGACATCCTTAAGCATATATTTTAATGTAAATAAAAATGCTCCTGCTTACTTTATTTATCAGGCTGAGTCTATCAAGCATATCGTTACAGAATTTGTTTGTTTGAGCATTATATGTTTTTTTATTATAAGATGTGAAACAGATAACAGTATCAATTACTATCATTTCTCATTTTAAGTACCAATCATACAAAAATTAACATATCCAGAGGAGATAAAATCATTTCTCGTCATTTTCAAAATTAACACCCTGATTATTGTAATGCTCCCCCAAAATTTATATTTTAATTTTTTTTAAATAGAGAAGAAATAAAAAGAAGTTCAAAAGGATATTAACCCAAGCATAGAGATCAATTCATAAAAATGGGGTTTATCAAAAGTTTTTGTGAAAAGAACTGCTTTTTGATTTTTTGTGTCAATGGGTATAATATCGATAAAACCCTTTTCTTGGGCATCACGAATTGCATGAATCCGAATTTTGATATGCTTGGTGCGGGAATGATGAATAGGATTTTTAGCAATCCCAATGGCTGCTTCGTTGTCGCAAAACAATGACGTGTGGAGAAAGTTAATTCCATAGTCCATCATTTGGTGTTTTATCCAAATAACTTGGGAACAATAGCTAGAGGTAGCAATGTAGTCTGTTTCTTGTTCTGCCATGACACCATACAAATTCCCAGGTATTGACACCCTCCAAACACCGATTTTCTGTTTAACCTGCAACCATTAAATCACTGTCAGAATAAGCATGTAAATCAAAATTCTCTCCATAAGGATACCATAGACCTAAAGGGGACGAGCCTTTGAGATAATGAAATATTCTCTTGACAGCTTTCTCATGTGATTCTTTTGGGGCCGACTGATATCGAGCACAGTGTCCTACAGCAAAAGTGATATCAGGACAACTGGATGTAAGATACATGAGGGAACCGATCATAGATCTATAGAGATGAGGATCAACATGTTTCCCATTCTCATCAGGAGTGAGACAAGTCTGAGCAGTAAATGGAGTCAAGTCAGGAGAGGCATCGTCCATCTTGAATTTCTTCAATATTTCTTTAATATACTTCTCCTGATGAATAAGAATTCCTTCTTGCTTTTGTTCAACTTGTAAACCAAGAAAGAAGCACATTTCTCCCATCATACTCACTTCAAACCGTTGACACATCACCTCTTCGAACTCCTCACATAATAGTGAATTGGTAGATCCAAAAATAATATCGTCAACATAAACTTGGACAAAAAGCATTTCACCATTCACTTCCTTTTTTAAGAGAGTCATATCGATGGTGCCACGAGAGAAATCATTGCTTAATAGATACTATGTCACGGTCTCATACCAGATTCTAGGTGCTTGATGAAGACCATACAGTGACTTGTCAAGCTTATAGACTTTATCTGGAAAGTCAGGATCCTCAAAACCTAGTGGTTGACACACAAATATCTCCTCATCAATGTCTCCATAAAGAAAAGCACACCTAACATCCATCTGATAGACCCTGAACTGTTTATAGGCAGCATGAGCGAAAAAGATCCTGATTGCTTCAAGACGAGCGACAGGAGCGAAGACTTCAGTATAGTCAATCCCTTCTTCTTGAGCAAAACCTTGCACAACAAGTCTAGACTTGTTACGCACCACCACACCACGATCATCCGGTTTGTTCTTAAACACCCATTTTGTACCAATTGGGCATTTGTTGGGAGGCAAGTCAACCAAGGTCCAAACTTTAAGCTTTCTGAATTGTTGAAGCTCCAATTGCATTGACTCCACCCAACTTGGATCCAGTAGAGTGGCATGCACATTTTTCGGGACAGTTTGAGAAACGAAGCAGGAAAAAAGATAGATATTAATCAAACCAGATTGACTACGCGTCCGAACACCATGAGTGATAATCCAATAACATTATCAAGAGGATGATCTTTCAAAGATTTGTAGTTGGTGTCTGAAGGGAAGGTGTGAGGAGAAGTTTTGCTCATAGATTGTGTAGGATTAGATGAGGGAGAGGAGATGAAATAGGTTGTGAGGAGATAGATGTAGGTGATGAAGAAGGAGATGTTGGTGAAGAAGAATCTAGCAATGGAATGAACAGGTTGTGAGGAGATAGATGTAGGTGATGAACTAACATCAACTGAAATGGCATCATTTGCAGACGGGGTGGAATGAACTGGTGATGAAGTGGAGGAGATAATATTGGTTTGAACATTTAGAGTGGACACATCATCGTCGAAAGTAGGAAGATTGAATGAATTAAACACAGTATCGGAGTCAAAGAACCATGCTAGTTCAGATCGAACATCAGAAGAGTTAGACTCCTGCTAATCAACATAAAACAACTCTTGAATGATACATGTTCTCTTGTTATAAACTCGATAGGCCTTTTGAGAAGAAGAGTATCTGACAAAGTAACATTCATCAGACACAACACCAAACTTTGTCTTATGTGATTGAGTATTCAAAAGAGTGCATGAACAACCAAATGGTCGAAAGAAATCAATTAAAGGTTTCCTTTTATGAAAAAGTTCATAAGGAGTCTTCATCTTATCCTTGACAATCAACACTCGATTTAAAACATATGAAGCACAATTTACTACTTCAGCCCAGAAGATAATGGGTAAAGTAGATTCTATCAGCATGGTACGTGCAGCTTCAATGAGAGTGCCATTCTTTCGTTCAGCTACACCATTCTATTGACGTGTCCTGGCGGCACTAAACTGTCTTACAATCCCCTTTTGAGCACAAAATGAATCAAGAATTTGATTTTTGAATTCAGTGTCGTTGTCGCTTCTTAGACCCATAACCTTTCTCTTGCTGATTGTCTCGATAGAAAGAATTAATCTCTGTAATTCTTCAGCAACCTCTCCTTTGTGAGCAAGGAATCTCATCCATGAATATCTTGAAAAATCATCTGTAACAACAAGGAAAAAAGATTTTTTAGCAATAGATTTAACGCTATTGGACCAAACAAATCAGTATGTAACAACTCGAGAGGACAAGATATGTTGTTTTCAAGTTTGGGCTTATGTGGTTTCTTGTGTTGTTTGCCCTTGGCACACGCCATACATTTTTCGTTAACAGAAAAATCTTTTGAAGGAAGTCCTCTCACAATATTTTTTTTTACTAATTTGTTAATAATTTTAAAATTAACGTGGCCCAATCGACGATGCCAAAAGAGAGATTCAAAGGTTGAAGCTTTAGAAAGAAAACAAGTTGTTGTAGACTTTGACTCACTTGAGTTCATATCAAGAAGATATATATCATGTTTTCTAGGAGCACGCACAAGAATCAAATCATCTGGAATATCAAGCTCTAATTTTAAAATTAGACATTCATCATATTTAAACAAGACAGGAATGTCTTTATCATAGATTTGAGAAACACTCAGAAGATTAAATGCCAATTCAGAAAGATAGTTGACTTTTTCCAAGCTTAAAGAACCATTAGAAACTTCTCCTTGCCCAATCATTTATCCACCCTTTTTGTCGCCAGCAAAAGCAACATATCCTCCATCAATAATCCGATAATTGGTCAGTAAGCCTTTCAGCCCTATCATAAGTTTGGAGCAACCACTATCTACATGCCACATGTTGTTTACAATCTTAGTGGATGACTCCTGAAATGATATAAAGAACAAATTAACTAGGTGTGATAGGAACCCAAGATTGAACAACTTTATCTTTTGATGAAGCAGTTTTTTGCAAAAGAAATTATTAACCAATTTTGTTATTTATTTCCAAACAGTTCCTATTAAGATGTCTATTAAGCAATGTAGGACAATTCTTGACAAGATGGTCCTCTTGACCACACCTGAAACAATGAGGTTTGTGTCTAGGTCTGTGATGTGATGAGGTAAGAATATGAACAATGATAATTTCCTCATCACCTTCTGATACACTAGAATCGATGTCACTAAATGTCTCATACATGCCAACAGGTCGATGTTTATTTGAACAATAATTATTATTTACAAAAATAGATGAATGTTTGTCCGTCATACTAGTAGAACTAATTCCACTAGTACTAGTTTCAGACGAAGAGGTAATTCTTTCATCAAATAAAGACATATTTGATGAAGTGAAAGATGGAATGGGATGAGAAAAGAACTTTTCAAAATAATTAGTTTTAATTTGCTTAGTTGATTTTGCAGAATGATTAGTTGCATCACAATCATCACCAGAATAAAAGACATCACCACAATGTACTGAATTAAAAGATGAAATAGAACCATCATGAGAACATGAGACAACAGAGTCTGTTACAAGACAACTAGAAACAAAAACAAAATTTAAACTAGACTTGTGATCTAAAACAGATTGTTGACAGTCAGGTGTACTAATACTAGTGCATCCAAGCCCACTAGTTGGTCCATAGTCGTAGTCTTCACGAATGTGCTTAGAGTTAACACCCTCTAAACCTGCAGACATATTGTCAGTATCTGTTTTGATTAAATCAGTAGAAGGATGAGGAACAGACATAGGAGAATAACAATATGTACCAGGTGGAGGATAAACCTTTATGTTTTCATAACCCAATCCCATTTTAATCCTAGCTCCCCGTTGAGATTTACATAGATCATCATGTTTCATTCTTGAAATGGTCCATTTGTCTAACTTTGACTGAAGTTTTCTTGTTTCAAATTCAACAAGGGCAACTCTTTCAGTCAAAGTGTTAATCTAAACATTTCTTTCCAAAACAATTCATTTTAAATGATCATTTTCTTTTAAAGCCTCATTTTATTTAACAAAGTATTTTGATTCATTGATTTTATGTTCATCATTGATTCATTTTAAATCCTTTTCATTATCAATTAATAGTAGATTAGATTTATAAATCCCAAATAATCTAATTTTGCAAGCAGATGAGCACATATCCTGAATTACCTCATATGGAAGTCCCATCACAATCCTTTCAGCAGCTAAGGCTTTTTCACATTGGCACACCGGAGTACTTGACTTCATTTCCCCAATAGTGGCAGCATTATCATCATAATCTGTTCTTTGCCCAGCGCATGAACTTCCTTCCTCTCTTATACCTGCAGATTTACCTCCTTGTATTCCAGCATCTTTCTCTACCTTCTTATTCATAGATGACACAACTTCCCAATTGGTTCTTTCATCCCAATTGTTTACAGTTGAAGCATCTCAATTTGGACTTATCAAAACCCAGTTTTGAATTAAATGTTTGACCACCGAAGTTCTTCCATCCAGTTCTTTCCATAAATATTCGAGCTCTAAGGGTCAACATAGTCATCTGCCATTGAATATCAATTTCTTCAAGATCATCAGGATCCACCTGATACATGTCTTCCACAGTCATTCCCTTCCTTTTTAACTCTCCAGCTACAAATGCTTCATAGCTTTGAACAAACATTCCATAAAAAAGCCATTGTTTTTTATGGGATTGAAGTTTCAACATTGGTCTTAGAATTACCCAGATCTCTTCCAAGACAATTGTTTCCACCTGAAAAATACTTGTGTTAACTCCTCCTTGAATTGAATTTTGAATCTGAGAGCTTGCAGCGGATGACAGTAAAGCAACATTTTGTGAAAAACCAGATATGGGCATCATAGTCTGGTTAAATTCCCGTCTCTTCATATCCAACTCAAATGATTTCAGCTTATTGATAATATCCATCAGCTTGTAGTCTGTGAACCCTCTTTCTTGTTTAAGCATCCTCACCTAAAGACTCCACTAAGGTGGGAGAGAATCTAGAAGCTTGTTAACTTGTTCACTGTTGGAAAGCTTTTCATCATATTTCTCTAAGGTGCTGAAATAGTCAAGAAACAATTTGTGAGATCTGTCAAACTCTCGTTCTTGTATCCAACAAAAGAGTTGAATTCCTTCTCATCCTGAATGCTCTTATCCTTTACCATATCTGCATTGCTATCATAAAACTCACATAGTGCATTGTAAAGAGATTTAGCATTTTTATGCTCTGCAAAACGATTGTAAATGTCTGGTGCCAGACAAAGGGTTAAAGTACCAAAAGCCTTTTGATCACGATGGATCAACTTCAGATCCTTTTAAGTGAAAGAGGATGGGTCCTTATTTTGAGATACAATATCACCAACAGTAACCGTTGGTATGTAAGGACCCGAAATAATCGTTTCCTATTGGTTGTGATCAGTGTAGAAGAAAAAGGCCTTGAGACATCTCTTCCAATCATCAAAATTGTCTCCGTCAATGAGTCTCAGAGGTCTATTGGGAGCAACACTTTCAAGATCGGCAACTGTGAGTGATGTTAACTTAGACATGATAGTTTCGTAGAGATTGATGTAGTTTCGGCAAGAAAGAGGATACTTTCGCAGGTAATTTCGCTGAAGAACTACTTTCGCCGGTACTTTCGCAGAAGAAACTAATTTTGCTAACAATTTCGGCAGCAATTTCGCTAGCCGATTGTCACAATAGGCTTAGTTTCGCTGGTAAGTTCGCACGAAACAAGCTTGCACTTTCGTTCAGAAACACTTTCGGCAACAATTTCGCTTGAAAATCCTTCACAATCACCAATGAACTTTCGTTCAAAAAGACTAGTTTTGCAGAACAACTAGAGAATAATTTCCAAATCAATATTACCCATAGTTTTGCTCGAAGATGATTGACAGTTTCGGTGAAAGAACAACTGTTTCGTTGATCGATCCCAAAACACTTTTTTAACACAAAATCAGTCTGAAATCATCAAAAACTCAATGAATTTGAGATCTGATGATTAACAAGGCTTCCACAATCGAAAACAAGGTAAACTCAAACAATTTCCACATCAAAAACATCCAATAAGTGATCCAAAATGATTTAAACATGATATTGAACAAAAACCACTAAGAAACTCAACAAATCATGAGCACTAAGGCTCTGATACCATATTGTTGGTCCATGTGATCGTAGAACAGTGCAAATGATAATAAGAATCATTCAATATCCAACAAATATACTAAACAACAATAACAAAGAGGATGGAACACAATGAGAACTCATTCATAATAAGACAATGATCAATGATAATCAATAACATAAAGCACAAGGGATAATTCTGTGTATTAACTGCTATGAAATGGTAACTTGCAACAATGATAATCAATTAGGGTTTTTGCAAGTTTACCATAATAGAAAGAAACAAAACAATATATAGCAGTTTATAGTTTCGTAGACAATTTCACTGTCAGCGAAACTGCACTGCCGAAACTATAGTTTCGCCAGGCGAAACAGTAGATTCGCTAGGTAAACAAAACAACAAACTGTGAGCGAACTTATAGTTTCACTCACAGTTTCACTAGACTGTCAAAATACATAAATCTGAGTACTTACAAAATGAAACTAACATAAGACCTATTACAAGTAAAAGTAAACAATCTAAACTAAGGTGAGTCCAACCTATTCATGATCTTCTGGAATGATCAAGGGATGGAGTTTAAGAATCAAGTTCTTAACATATGGGATTGCCAGACAATACAGTGCTCCTAAAACTCCTTAACAAAACGGTGTTGCTGAGAGGAGGAACAGGACACTGATTAAGGTTGTTCGGACCATGTTAGTTGATTCAAAGCTTCCTCTAACATTCTAGGTAGAGGCAGTCAGCACTGTAGACTATGTGAAGAACATGGTTCTTGTAGTTAAGCCACATGGAAAAACCCTTATTGAGCTATGGAACAAGAGGCCACCGTTCATTGGCTTTCTAAGGTACTTTGGCAGTAGGTGTACCATACTTAACACAAAGGACAATTTGGCAAAACTTGCTGAAAAGTTGGATGATGCTATCTTTCTTGGATATTCCTCCAAGTTATTACTTATAGAGTGTATAATATTAAAAATCAACAATGTGATGAATCATCCAACATTGTTGTCGATGAACACACTCCTTGTGTTAGGGGGAATGACCCTGATCATATTTTTGGCTTAGAATTGTTTCCCAACTATTCTTAACCATCTTGTGAGAATGTTTCCGTTAGAATAGGTACTCAAAGTGATTCTGTTGATGATCAATTGTTTGAGTTACCCATACCTCGTTCAAGTTTTCCAAGAGTAGCTACAAATCAGGCTCCCACTATCTCAAGATCTGATAGTATAACTATTTCAAGAGATAGTGGAGCTTTAACCAGTGGTCCACTTAGTGAGTCTCAAAACTCATCTGATGACACTACACAACACCAAGCAGATGGAACTAGGATTTTGAAGGAACATGTAATTGTTATTGCTACTTCACAGTAAATATATGATGATGATGTTTCCCAGTCATTCCATAAGTCCTCATTGGAAGAGTTTGAACCAACAGCTAGTCCAAGTGTTCAAGCTCCTAAGAAAAATATATCCAACCTGGATTTATCTTTGCAAGTGAAGGTGATCCCTAGGCTTAGGATTCACAACACTCAGCTAGTTGAGAACATCATAGGAGAAGTCTCTGAAGGTGTGAGAACAAGGGGACAAACTTACAATAGGAATGTCTGCCTATACTCATGTTTTTTTATCTCAAATGGAACCCAATAAAGTAAAAGAAGCCTTAAAGGATAGTAGCTAGGTTGAGTCAATCCAAGGGGAATTGCTTCAATTAAAAAGACAAAGGTTTGGAACCTATGTCTGCTACCATCTAGTCAAGTACCAATAAGCACTAGATGGGTTTTCAAGAACAAGATAGATGATAAACGCTTGATCATCAAGAACAAGGCAAGACTAGTAGTTCAAGGATACACCCAAGAGGAAGGAATTGATTACACTGATGTATTTTCACCAGTTGCAAGACTTGATGCATTGAGGATCTTTTTTGCTTCTATTGCATCCAAGAATTTTACTATCTACCAACTTGATGTCAAGTGTGCCTTAGTGTATGGGGATATAGATAGGGAAGTCTATGTGTGTCAACCTCTAGGATTTGAATATCCACAACACCCCAACTATGTGTGTAAATTGGATAAAGCTCTATATGGGTTGCACCAAGCACCTAGGCTATGGTATGAGACTTTGTATTAATTTCTCTAGAAGAATGGCTACATGAGAGGTACCATTGACAAGAATTTATTCATAAAAAAGTATGGGAAAGACATTTTGCTCATTCAAGTCTATGTTTATCATATCATATTTGGTTCCTCAAATGACCAAATGTATAGAGACTTTGAGAGCATCAAGAAGAAGAAACTTAAGATGAGTTCCATGGGAAAGATGGACTTTTTCCTTGGAATTAAGGTAAAGCAGATGAATGAAGGGTTCTTTATCAATCAATCTAAGTATGTCTCTTACATCTTAGAAAGATTTGATATGAAAGATTGTAAGCCAGCCAAGACAAACATACCCAGAAACCACAATCTGTATCTTGACTCTGAGGGGAGGATACTGATCAACATCAGTATAGGGCAATCATTGGGTCTCTGATGTATCTCACCAACAAGTAGACCTGATAACATGTTTTCAACAAGCATTTGTGCAAGATATCAGGCTAAGGTTTCTCACCCAGTTGCTGCCAAGAGAATCCTTAGATACCTTAAAGGAGAACCTAAACTAGGTCTTTGGTATTCAAAGAATAACAATTTCAATCTTTATGGCTATTCAAATAGTGATTATGGTGGCTGCAACATCAACAAGAAATCCACATCATGAGGATGTCCATTTCTTGGTGGAAGGATAAGCAATCTTGTGTCTTTACATCTATTGCTGAAGTTGAATACATTGCTGCTGCAAGTTGTTGCGCTCAGTTGCTATGAATTCAAAATTAGATGTTAGACTATGGATTCAACTTTATGAGTACTCCTATCCACATTGACAACAACATGCTATCTCCATTATTGAAAATCTAGTGAAAAACTCCAAGACCAAGTATTTTGAGATCAGGTATCATTTCATTAGAAATATTTATGAGAAAAGTCTGATTAAACTAATCAAAGTTGATTTAAATAAACAGTATGCTGATTTGTTCACTAAAGCATTTGATGAACAAATATTTAAGTATCTAACTACAGCTATTAGGATGATAAACATTGATTAGTCTATCTTATTTGAAGACCTTATTAAAGTGTAATCCCTTTTTTCACAACAATCTAAGCCCTATTACAAAAGGTTTTCTCTTAATTTTTTTAAGTATACAATCTTTTGAAGAGAAATTAACCCTCGAAAGATGTTTCACATGTCTTCTGTAAGGTCTAATATAAGGCTGATGCAACTCAAACACGCAAAGTCTCTCCTGCATGCATGCACAAATGTATTGAAGTAGAATGCTTCGGAAGTTTCACACTAGCATCAGAAAATATTCTAATTGTAAAATCTTCTGAAGCCAAGACCAATATCTTCCGAATCCAAAGATGAAGTCTTTCGAAGCATCAAAGACAAAGTCTTCCGAAGCCAACACTAGAAGACAGCTTTCTTCCGAAGACTTTTTGAACACATGCTTTATCTGATGTAGCTTTTACAAAAAGCTAGACCGTTTTCCGCTGCGATTTTGATGAGACACCAACTTTACATAAGTTGGTGAAAAGGTCCATGCTTTTAGTAACTGTACATTGAGGTCTTGAATCTATAAATTTCTACTTTATGTACTTTATCCTTTTTGTAATATATTAGGATGTGAGCTATGGCATGTCATAGTCACTAGTCAAAAGGCAATCTGCCTCTTGACTCTACATTGATTTTGTTGTTTTCTAGATCATGTATCTAGCTGGCCTTCAATGTATGGCTGGCTATAGGTTCTAGTATAAGTATTTCTGGTCCATGTATCTTATTATGCGCTGCTTTGTAAACACTTGTAAGGAACTAGAGAGCAATATACATCAATCTTGAAAACCAAATACTTGTTGTGTTCTTGTTCTGTCTCTTGAATACTTGTGTTTATTAGCTTTCTCAAAACTGTTTTCTAGTTCCCCATTTGATCTGTTAAGTGTTGTTGCACACTCTCCTCTTTGTGTTGTTATGTTGTATGCTTGTACCCTTCAACGATCCTGCAATTAGTATCAGAGCCTTCCAGGATCTTGATATAATATCTCACCATCTTAAGATCCCTCACACATACAAAATACTTAACATCTCAAATGGTAGCTATTTCTAAAGCTGATATGGAAACTGGAACCATGACAAAGTCCCCACTGATCACTCTTGATGACTTTTACACTTGGTGCCAAAGAATGGAAGGCTTTATCAAGTTTCTAGACTTAAGAATATAGGAGTCTATTGTTACTGGACCTTACATACTAAGCACCTCTTCAACTGCTGGAGGTGGTATGATCCCCAAGGCTATGGCTGACTACTCAGATGAAGATAGAAAAAGAGTAGAGATTGATCAAAAGGCCATGATAGCCCTTCAGACTACTCTTCTAAACTCTGTATATAGAGGTTTCAAGAAATGCAAAACAGCTAAGTAGCTATGGGATAAATTGAAACTTATGTATGAGGGTTTCTCTGAAGCCAAGGAGAACAAGAATGATCTCTTGAAGCAACAGTTTGAAATTTTCACCTTTAAAACAGGAAAGACCATGACTCAACAATACATTAGGTATGTTGAGATTGTGGACACCCTAGTGGATGGTGGAGTAGCTCTTGTTGTAAGGAAGTTCATTTACTCTCTTCTTAGGCAATGGACACACTATTGTGTTGTTATCAAGAGAACTAAGAACCTAAAGACTCTCACCTTGACTGAGTTGTATGGCATTCTTAGTGGATAATAGATGAAGTTGAACATGCAAGGTTCATCTAGCAACTCTAGCAATCAAATGGGTTTAGACTTTCATGTGATTGAAAAGGATAGCATAGAACCCCAACATCATCTCATATGCTACCCTGACAACTCACAAAAGGGTCCTTTCATCACCTTCCCTAAGACACCAAGGGAGAACTATACTCAAGGAAGCCCATTCCAAGAGAAAAGTTCTTCTCAAGCCTTTGTGTCTTCTCATGAAAGTTGTGGCAGCTTTCTCTTCACCCTTGAAGACCTAGACTGTATCCATCCAGATGATTTGGCGTATATGGAAATAGTCCAGTAAATGGCTCTTCTCACTCATAAAGCTAAGAAGTTCTATAAGAGGACAAAAATGAAGCTTCCTAGCAATACAGCCAGTGGAAAGTTTGGACTGGATAAAAGCAAAGTCAAATGTTACAACTATAACTTGATGGGCCACTTTGCTAGGGAATGCAAGGCACCAAGAACAAATGGTGGACAAGCATAGTCCAGACCAAACTACACTAACAAAGGCACCCAGAATGAGAAGCCAAAGTAGCAAGTTGCAGTTGCTGTTAAAGAAGAAGGCTTTGACTGAAGCTTTCAGGTGGAAGATGCTTCTCCAAACCAAGCACTGATGGCTGATCATGATGAAGCCAAGGTATTGGAACATCTTCTACTCTTGAATGTATTGCTAAAGTCAACAGATATAGGTCCTACAACTTAGAGATGAGATTTGATCTTGAGTCCTTAAAAATTTTAAAATCTGATTTTAGAATGGCTGAAAATGACTATAAGCTAAAGATAGAGGACTTAGAGAAAACCATTTTAGTTTTAAAACATGAGCACACCAATTATAGGACTTAGATCAAGGATCTCATAACTAAGTTGACTGAATGCCAGGCTGAGCTTATGATCAACAAAGCCAGGGTAGAAAAATGTGTTCTTGAAGAAGACACCTTCAAAAACATGATATCCTCATCCCTGCATGCCAAGGTGTGTTATCAAAATAAGGAGGGACTAGGATCTAGTGAGATAGCTCATCCACACACAATCTTATCTGTAAGATCACCTAGGTGTGGAACTTGTGAAGATGAGCTTCCTATCATAGACCCCTTGAGTGAAGAGGATGAAGAAGTGATAGTGAAGAATTCCTCTGAGAAGAGCGAAGAGGAGGATTCTAAGAAGGGTCACTGTCCTTCTAAAGAGAGCAGCATGACTATGATGACTAAGTCTATGAAGAAGAACTTGATCAGAAAAAGCAACAGAAATGCTAAGAGGGCTCAAGACATCAAAGCTACTTTTGACTCTAAGCAGAAACAAGTTTTTATCTCTACAGGGTTTGAAATGGTTAAAACTGAAGACATCATAGTTCTGGTTCATGTTCAAATCATCTCAGCATCAAGAAAAACGCAGATCTGTTGTGTACCACTGCTACACAGCCTGAACCATCCAACTCCAAGAGCAGTTCACAGCCTAAAAGGACTGTCTCTGCATCTGCAAAGATGAAGATGGAGAAGGGTTGTGATCAAAGTCAGCTTTGTTCTCAGAAGAAGGCTCTTAGGAAGAAAAAGGTGGAATGTGTCATGTGTGAAAGTACTTCTCATCTTGCTAAGGATTGTCCATACAATCCATGAGGTACTCTTCATGTGACCAAGAAAGAGACTTCCAAGAGCTCTAAGAAGATTTTAGCTTCGGCGGGAAAATTTGTTTCCTTCGAAAGCACCAAAATGAAGAAGAAGGCAAGTGGAAAATTGCCTTCAAAAAAACATTTGGTCTTGGAAGAAAGGAATATTTCCAAAGCACTGGAGTCTACTTCAGTGGTTGCAAGATCTTCCAAAGGTCTAGTCATCAAAACTTCCAAAGTCTCAAAAGATTTAGAAGTATTGAAGGTCAAGTCCAAACTTCCAAAGGTTGTGTGGAAGTCAAAGAAAGACCAAGTGATTGAAAGTTCTCCATCAACATTAGCAAAAGATCCTCAAATCACAACTATAGTATCTATTACTATTACATTACCTTCTACTTCTTTTAATGGTCCCAACACCAATAAGGTTTGGGTTTCCAAATGTATGTAATCATTTTCTTTGTGCAGGAACAGCTCATAACAAACAAGAATGATTGGATCATTGATAATGGATGTTCCAGTCACATGACAGTCAATATGTCACTACTCCAAAAGTTTAAAAGATTTGACGGAGCGCCAGTTGCTTTTGGAGGAGATGAAGGTGGTTGTATTTCTGGAAGGGGAAAGGTCACAAATGGAAAGCTCAGCATTGAGAATGTAAACTTTGTCAAGGAGCTTGGGTACAATCTTCTAAGTGTATCCTAATTTGGTGATCAGAGTCATAACATGCTCTTTACTGAGCATGAGTGCATTATTCTCAGGCCCAGGGTGGTCATTCCTCATGAGCATATCTTACTCAGAGCCCCCAGGAAAGGGAACATGTACAAGATGGACTTGCAAGAGACATCTCCCTCTGGAGAAGTCTCATGCTTTCTTTCTAAAGCTAATAGTGATGAGTCTTTACTGTTGCATAAAAGAATGTTCCATGTAAACTTTAAAAACGTGAATAAAGTAATTAAGAATGATTTGGTAACTGGAATGCCAAAGAAAGAGTTTACAAGTGATGATCATTGTGTTGCATGCCTGAAAGGGAAGCAACATAAGGTATCTCATAAGCCTAAGAAAATAAACTCCAACACTACACCCCTACACTTGTTACATATGGATCTCTTTGGTCCCACCAATATAATGAGTCTAGGAAGGACCTTTTATTGTTTGGTGATCACAATGACTTTACAAGATTCACTTGGGTTGTTTACCTTAAAACTAAGGATGAGACCCCAGAGGTACTGGAGAATTTTATCTTAAAGATTGAGAATCAATGTGATCACAAGGTCAAAACCATAAGATGTGATCAAGGAAATGAATTCAAGAACCAAATCCTTGATACATTTTATGATGAAAAGGGTATTAAAAGACAATATAGTGCTCCTAGGACTCCTTAACAAAATGGTGTTGCTGAGAGGAGAAACAGGACACTGATTGAAGCTGCAAGAACCATGTTGTTTGACTCTAAGTTGTCCATCCCCTTCTAGGCAGAGGCAGTCAACACTGTCTGCTATGTGCAAAACAGAGTTTTAGTGGTTAAGACTCATGGCAAGACTCCTTATGATGTCCTTGAATTAGTTTTTTCAGGTTATTTGGATGTCCTTGCACCATCTTGAATACAAGATCAAATTGCAAAATTTGCTGAGAAATTAGATGATGAACACTTTATTGGATACTCTTCTCAAGCTAAGGCCTATAGAGTATACAATCTTAGAACTAGAATTGTTGAGCAGTCAGCCAATGTGACTTTCAATGAACACACACCCAGTGTGGCTAGTTCTGGTCCTGATTGGCTATTTGATCTTGATTTAGTTACCAATTGTTTTAACAAATCTTGTGAGAATGTTTAAGGATCTACGTATATTTTATCCACAAGAAATCCTGATCCAAGATTTGAACTTAGAAGACCTTCAAGTTACATATCTTCAAGTCCAGTTGTAACTACTTCTACAAATAAAGTCTCTATCAGTACAACAATAACAAATTCAGCTGATACATCTGAGATGCCTTCAAATTCTAGTTCAGAGGCTCTACAATTAGATAAAGAAGCTTCAAATGTAGAAGACAACGGGGGTGGTGATAGTGATCAAGAATTTCTTCATGTTGATAACCACTCCATAGATGAATACATCAATGATGTCACACACTCATTGGATCAAGTTTTTCTTGATAAGTGTGTTGATATGGTGGGAGAAGCATCAATGCCAGATCTAATTTTTTCTAATTTAGATCTCTCTCAACAACTTTTTGTGATCCCTAAACTAAGGATCCACAAGTCTCACCCCACCACAACATCATTGGAGATGTTGACACAGGGGTAAGAACAAGTGGACAAACCCAAGAAGCAAATGTTTGTCTTCACTCTTGTTTCTTGTCCTAGATAGAGCCAAAGAAAATTGATGAGGCTTTGAGGGATGGAAGTTGGGTTGAAGCCATGCAAGAGGAGCTACTTCAATTCAAAAGGTAGAAGGTATGGAACCTTTGTCCTCTTCCTCATAGGAAGACTACTATAGGAACCAAATGGGTTTTTAGGAATAAGAAGATGATAGATGCATTCTCATCAAAAACAAAGCTAGACTAGTTGTTCAAAGATACACACAAGAAGAATGAACTGACTACGCCGATGTCTTTGCTCCTGTAGCAAGACTAGAAGGTGTTAGGATATATTGGCATTTACTACATCCAAGAACTTCAAGGTCTATCAACTTGATGTCAAGTGTGATTTTTTGTATGGGGTGATTGATGAAGAAGTATATGTCAAACAACCACCTGGCTTTGCACATCCTGATTATGGCTGCAAGCTTGTTAAGGCTCTGTATGGGCTGCACCAGGCACCAAGAAAGTGGTATGAGACTCTATCCAAGTACCTCTGCAAGCATGGATACAAAAGGTGTACTATAGATGGAATGCTCTTCATCAAAGGATAGAGAAATGACTTAATGTTGGTTCAGGTGTATGTTGATGACATCATTTTTGGTTCAACTAATCCAAGGCCCTGCAAAGACTTTGAGAAGCTGATGAAAGACATATTGAAATGAGTGCCATGGGGGAACTTAATTTCTTTCTGGGAATTTAAGTAAAGCAATGTGAAGATGGCATCTTCATTAGTCAATCAAAGTATGCTCAAGACATACTCAAAAGATTCAACATGACTGGTTGTAAGATTACTAATACACCCATAGCAAGAAACCACTCCCTTGGACCTGATCTTGAGGGGGAGTGTGTGGATGACACCTTTACAGTGCTATGATTGGGTTTCTTATGTATCTTACAGCTAGCAGGTCTGATATCATGTTTGCCACATGTATTTATTAAGATATCAAGCCAACCCCAAGATGTCTTGCCTCATCACTGTCAAGAGGATTCTAAGATACCTCAAAGGTCCCTCAACACTTGGTCTTTGGTATCCTAAGAATCTAACTTCAATATGTATGCTTATACAGATAGTGATTACGGTGGTTGCAACATGACTATAAAATCTACATCTGGGGGATGTCAGTTTCTTGGTGGAAGGGTTGTCTTATGGCAATGCAAGAAACAATCCTATGTTTTTCTGCATCAACTGCTCAAGTTGAATACATTGCTGCTCCAAGCTACTGTGCTCAAGTGCTTTGGATTTAGAATCAGATGCTTGACTATGGATTAAATTTCAAGGAGACTCCCACTCACATAGACAACAACAGTGTTATCTCTATCACAGAGAATCTTGTGTAGCATTCAAGGACAAAACACATAAATATCAGGAATCATTTAATTACAGATAACTTTGAAAAGGGATTAATTAAACTAGTTAAAGTTAACACAAATGAACAATATGATGATTTGTTTACAAGGCCTTTGATGAATAAAGATTTAAGTATCTTATATAAGCTATTGGGATGACTACTTTGAGTAGGTTTTTCTTAAAACTAATTCATATTATTTCTTAAAGAACTGTGTGTCCTAAGTTGTCTAGTTTATCACCTTCATAAGCTCTTGTTTTCTCTGGATGAAAACCTTCTGAAGACTTTCCTTAGAATTTTGAAACATCTTGAACATTCGGAAGATATTCTTTTATATTCGGAAAAAACTTATGCCTTCAAAACAAATAACTGCCTAAGTAATTTTCCTTTGGAAGAAATTACTGAAATATCTTCCGAAGCTTAAAAACCTCTCTTAGGCACTTATATGTTTCAAGGACCATTTTCTTCCGAAGAAAATTAACTCTCGGAAGCTTTGTTTTGTTGAACAAAACGTCCAAGTCTTAATTCTCTTCCGAATCAAAATTTTTCATACCTTTAGGAAATTCTTTCGAAGTCATTATGGCTTCGGAAGCTTTTTCATTAAAACTTCCAAAGACAATTTACCTTCGGAAGCCTTTTGACTTCCAAGAAAACTACTTTTTGAGCAAAAAGCAAACTATGTTGAATCAATAATTCAGGTTCATTGATCTTGGATCTTAGGATTCATCTTGTCAGATCTACAAATCAAAATTAAGATGGGTGGACGTGTGTGAATCAAAGAACAAAGAGATGGATAATAATAATGTTATGATTTTATTGATGTTGATAAACAAGTTACAATGAGAATCATAGATGGCTGGTGAAATCAAACCCATCCAAAGGAGATGATTTCTCCATAGGTGGTGATTCACAACATGAGAAACACACACAAAAAGCCACACTTGCAAAAATGCACTAGTGGTTCTATTTATACTAATATTACATCATTACCTAATTTTGACTTTTCTTCTTGTCTTGATGTTGACTTTGTCTTGTATTTGTTTTCTTTTGATAATCAACTTGGTCTCTGAACTTGTACAATGAGATCTTTAGTTGGCTCTAATTATGATATGGAAAGCTTCAGTTTATTGCATTGTTGAATCCCAACAAACGACTTTTTCAGAGGTGGGACCGTCATACAGATTTCAAAGTTTATCATCTTTCATTAACTTTGTCTTAAATCCTTTCCTCATATAAACCCAACGGTTCCCCCTCTTTCTATCATTTTCATCTTTCCTCCAAACCTAAATTCCCAAATTTCTCTCTGAAACCGCCTTCGTTCATCTTTCTTTCACCTTTAAGCTTTCTAAAATCGCCAACCTTAACGAAAGAAATGACCCAGATTTCTCCATGCAGTTACACAGGCAACACAACCAAGTTGCTCTGTTAAACACTAAGAAAGATCCTCACTTTTCATAGGTTTGCCGTTTCTTGGCTCTATCTAACTACTTCACCACCCTACCATTGATCCTACTCTGTATGAGGATCATTGCTTGAATTTTGGAAGACCTGCCAAGAGGTCATTATGGATGGGGAGAAGGCACTGTCTATCACAGTACAGGGGAGGACAATCTTTATCACTCTAGCCATCATCAACAATCATCTTCAGCTGGATGATGAAAAAGGTGAGGTGTTCTTCCTAAAAGAAGCTGTTAATCATTCCTTTGAGCAGATGGGCTGTGAGGGAGATTATTTTGTAAAGAGCTTCAGGAAAAGGAAGGTAACACCTTAGTGGAATATGTTGATACATATATGTACCTAGATTCTGATCTCAATGTAATATGTCTTGAATATCTTGTACTTATGTAATATTGGGTACTTAATGAAATGAGAATAAGTGTTTGTGATTTGTCTTGTTTAATATTTCATTAATGAGTTGTTTAACGCATATTCACTTGACTATATAGGTTTGTGATTGTTTGAATTGTTAAACATAATGTTATAATAATGAATACATTCAAACTTAGTTAAGTGAAGTTCTCATGCGTCCGAATGGCCATGCGACTGAGTGTCCATGCGCCTAAATAGTCCATACGCCTCAACAACTTCATGCGACTGACTTAGTCGCACGACTGAACACTCAGTCATGCGAATGGATCAACCGCATGGCTCAATCGCACGAATGAACAATGCGAATGGTTCAATCGCCCGAATGAGAAACCTAAACCTATAAATACCACCTAATTCATGGAAAAACGTAAGCATTCAATCCACTTCGACTCCAGATGTACCCTAGCCATCCATAAGCCTCTAAGTTCGTATTCCAAGTTCATAAAACACTGTAGATCGATTCCTAATCGATTCTTGACGTTAGATTCAATACATTATTGTATCGTCGTGCGTTCTCACTGATTGTATCTCCAACCAAATAGGACTCCACACTATTTTGTTTGGTTTAACATGTTAATCAGTTGGTGTTTCGTTCAAATACCAGATCCTAACAAGTGGTATCAGAGCTTTGGCTCTTGATTACATGTTGATTCAATAGTTTTGATACAAAAGTTGTGTTTTTTCATCAAAAAACGCAATCTTTTAGTATCTAACGGAGTCTTAGACATTTCCTGACCTAAAAGTTTAGCTTTTCCAGCATACGGCGATTAGGGTTTGTGAAAATTCAAGTTTCTACGGCCAAAACACGTTTAACCTACGAATTATCAAACTTCAGCAGGTTCAGTCGCACGATTGGCTCAATCGCACGACTAAGTTCATTGGCATTCTCCAACCGCACGATTGGACTCATTCGTACCCTCATTCATACGACTGAGAACCTCATTCGGACTGTTCAGTCGCATCACTTTATTCAGAAGACTGACTCATCCGTATTTTTTCAGTCGCACGATTGAACCATCCGCAATTCATCAATCGCCCGAATAAGCCCAATCGCATACCTTCATTCGCTTACATCAGCAGTTTGTTAAAGAGTAAAGTTAAGTGAAATGGAGGACCAATTTTCAGCCTACACAACAAGTAGAGATACACGTATTCTACCACTTGATGAGTGAGATGCACACTCATGGAGTAATTATGTCGATGGAGGATAAGGTGTCCAACTTTGCTCATGGACTACCAGAGAAATAGGCTTCCTTCGTTTCAAATCTCAGACAGAATGGGATGCTCTCGAAGTTAGATATAAATGACTTCATTCTGAAACTGAGAGAAGAGGAGCTTAGGATGAAGTACAGACCTCAAAAAGCCAACTATGACCAGAATTCTGCACTCTACAATGCGACTCCTCAGGCCAAGACATCTGGAGCACCACTGCAGACTGCCTTCGTCTCAAGCGCAACAATTCCAGCACAACCGTCAACTTCAGGGTCCGAAACCTCAGGGTCGTTTGGCACCCAGTATATGATACCTGAAGCTAATGCAGTAAAACTGAAAACCGATAACTTCGGTAATATGACTGTTGAGGTGGCCAAAGAACATATGGACCTCTTAGCTACTGTAGTCGACTCCTATGATGGACTAGTTGCTAGAAAGATAGGAAATTGTCCCCTGGCAGATGAGGATTATGAACAGGTGGACGAAATGGAGTTGGAACGAATGGACATAATGTGGGCTTTGGCAAGTGCTGTCCGACGAGCTAAAAAGTTTGTCAAAAAGACCGGAGAGAACTTGGTTGCTACCAAAGATACAACCTTTGGCTTCGACAAGTCAAAGGTAACTTGTTTCAACTGTGGTGAGAAGGGACACTTCAAGCGGGAGTGTGTAAAGCCAAAGAAGACCGGGAATGGCAATCCCTTCTCATCCTTTAATCGTTAGGACAAGGCCACATCTAGCAGTTCTACTTCATCAAGCAAGGACCCCAAAGCCTTGACTGCTAATGAGGATGAAGGACAGGACTGGAGCTTCCGGTTCGTCTCACCGAGAGAGTCCAACATAGCTAATATGGAGGACATTGATGATGATTCTGCTAGTGAGGGAGATATAGCAGTAGAGCTCGTGATGTCAAATTCTGAAGACACTACAAATGTGGTCATCTACCTGCCTAAAGAAGGAAAATCTGCATCAACATCAAAATCACAAGAACCAGAGACAACAAATTCTGCACTCATGGTTGATTCCTCTTCAACATCTCAGGTAAGTACTACTGACCAGTTATTTAATAATCATGCTTGTTTAGGTTGCAATAAATTTAGAGAAAGTATAGATTTGAAATTTTCTAGGTTATTAGATCATAATGATAGCTTAGTAAAGGATCTGGAACTATGCACTGAGGCTAATAGAGTGTTAAAACAAAACGAGCACAGTTATAAGGAAAAGATAGACCTATTGAATAAACAGCTTAGGGAAACAGAGGTGTTGCATTTAACCAAGAAAATGACATTAGGTATTATCTAAACTCCTAGAGGACACTAAGAAGCAAAAAGCAGCTTTAGAAGTAGAAGTCAACTCTTTAAAACAAAAACTGCACAGTTGGACTAGCTCATCCCACATTGTCTAACACTTAGTGAGAAAGAGAAACAATGGGGAGGGATTGGGATACAAAGTGGTTCCACCACCACTTGAGACCTTGATGAACACCAAAAGTAAACCAATTAACAATAACCCTATCAAGGATTATGTGGTGACCACTCCTCTTGTTAGTGATCCAGATTCTGTAAGTAAATCAAAAGAATGTGACGCTAAACAAAAGGAGGCCACGTCAAAGGCAAAAGGAAAGATGCCTTGTGTTAACCTAGAAATTGAGTTTGAAAGGGTTAATTTAAAATCAGGGTCAAACAAAGTAAAATCAATACCCAAAAGGACTATAAAACCTAATCAATCACAAGCATCATGTCAAAGTCTAGGTAAACAAGAAATAAAAGATGTAAAACCAGGTAAAGCAATTAAGTTTGTAAAACCCGATCATACATCTAACAAAGAAGTGTCTCAATCTAAACACAATAAGGTCGATCGTGTGACATCTACATCTCCACCAAAACATATAAATCGTAAAGTTGAAAGGAGATCCTGCTATAATTGTGGAGAGATGGTCACATAGCGTCTCATTGTCCTTATTACCAGACACCAAGGAGGAAAGTAGAACTTTCTGCACCTACACCTAGCATGTATAGAGGAACTCAATAATGCCTCCTAAAAGGGCTAGTGAACCCAAAGTTCAATCCATCAGCCAGTCGTCTGTTTATCACAAACAGGCCTACAAAAAGCTGGCTATGGAAAGAAAAGTCTGCCTCAGTGTCTGAAAATAAGAACAAACAGAAATCTGGGCTTCCCTCAACCTCAAATGGTCAATGGGTTTAGTTGATGATGTGTGATGCCTCGGGGAAATCCAAGCCAGTGAAGGCTTGGGTTCCTATCATAAACTAATGTTTTTATTGAATGTGCAGGGTGTTCGCTATAGTGCTGAGACTAACACGTGGATTGTAGATAGCTGAGCATCCAGGCACATGATAGGGAACAGAACTCAGACAAATCAAAGGAGGGCATGTTTCATTTGTTGGAAACAAAGGCAGGTACATCACAGCCCAAGGGGAAGTGGGAAATGAGAAAGTTAGTTTGATAAGGTAAACTACGTCCAACAACTACAAAATAACTTGCTTTCAGTTTCTCAAATATGTGATAAGGATTCAAAGTATTCTTTGACAACAAGAAGTGCTATGTTCTGAAGAAGGACTACGTGATCCCAAAGGACCAAATCCTAATGACAGCTAATGATCTTTATGTTTTGGATCTCTCAAAGGCCTCCACAACGGATCATGAAGTCCAATGCTTCTTGTCTAAAGCTACTGAGAAGGACTCCATCTCCTTGCATAGGAGAATGGGACACACAAATCCGAGGAAAATGAATCACTTGATCCTGAATGATCTTCTGAGAGGAGTAAATCTCAAAAACTTCCAACTCCGGATTTCTGTGTTGCGTGCAAAAAGGGCAAACTAGTGAAGAAGTCTCATAAGGAAAAGAAAGTTCATTCTATAGAACTTCCTCTTGAGCTCCTTCACATGGATCTGTTTGGTCCAGTTAGTACAAGAAGCATCGTAGGCGACTTGTATTGCTATGTAGTTACTAATGACTACTCAAGATTCTCTTGGGTAATGTTTCTGAAATCCAAATCAGAAACATTTGAATCCTTCAAGGAATTGGTAACTACACTGGAATCCTTATACAAGCTAAAGGTACGACAGGTGCGCTCAGACAACGGAATCGAGTTAAAGAATCAGTGGATGGAGGCCTATTGCAAGGAAAAGGGAATTGTGCATCAATTTACCTCGGCCTACACTCCTCAGATGAACGGGGTTGCTGAATGGAAGAATCGCAGCTTGATAGAGACGGTACGTACTATGCTGGCAGACTCGAAACTACCTATTCAATTCTAGAATGAAGCAGTGGCAAATGCGTGTTACACGCTTAATCGAGTTCTGGTAGTGAAATGCCATGGGAAAACGTGCTACGAGTTATTACAACGACGTAAGCCTAACTTAGAGTATCTCGAGCCGTTTGGCGCTCCGTGCACCTTGCTGAAGAAGACTCAAGAGAGAAAATTCAGTGAGAAGGTTGATGAAGGGATTTTTCTAGGGTATAACATACCGAACAAGAGAGTTTACAACAACTCCACGGATCAAGTAGAGGTATGGTGCAACATTGATGTTCAGAGATACACCACGCCAGCTGCTGGAAAAGGGTCTGCTTACTTCTTCGACTATGATGGATTCTTCAAGTCCTTCAACATATCTATTTCTGCTTCAGAAGACGAGTTGGCAAACAAGATGATGTATGATATCTTGAACACACCATCTCAAGATTCAACACCATCCAGTTCACAAAGTCAATCATCTACAACTCAGGGGGAGCACTTGATATGAGTGACTCTTCTTCTGATGAAGAAATTGTGGAAAATGATCAGAACAACCAGGACGTACAGGTTCCGACTACCACAAGTCCACAAGCATCTGATAGTGATGCATCTGAGCATTCGGAACCTCAGACTCCTATTGCCTCAGATCTAGAACCAAATGTTCACAATCTTGATTCTGAGGTAGTTGTTCCAATAACTCCCGGCTCATGTCTAAATGTCTATCATCCTTTGGATAATGTTATAGGAGATGTGAGATCAGGGATTCAGACTAGGAATCAGTTGTACTCAGCTAATTATGCTTCTGTGATGGAAAAGGGATACCTTCACGAAGGTGCTTACCACTGATTTGTGTCTCAGTTTGAGCCAAAGTATGTTAGTGAAGCATTGAATGATAAAGCTTGGGTGGGTGCCATGCAAGAAGAACTTCTTCAGTTTAAGAAGTTAGTATGGACTCTAGTGGATAGACCTAAAGGTGCTAAAGTCATCGACACCAAATGGGTCTTGAAATGCAAGAAAGATGATCAGGGAGTGATCATCAGAAACAAAGCTCGGCTTGTTGTTCAAGGTTTTCGACAAGTTGAGGGTATCGACTACAATGAAGTGTTTGCACCAGTGGCACGAATGGAAGCAATCCGCAGCTTCCTTGCCTATGCTTCTTATACGAAAATCAAATTTTGTCAACTAGATGTGAAGAGTGCATTCCTTCATGGTGAGATTCGAGAGACAGTGTATGTCAGTCAACCCGAGGGATTTGAGGATCCATATCATCGGGACAGAGTTTACAAACTCGACAAGGCACTATACGGGCTTCATCAAGTTCCGAGGGCCTGGTATGAGAAACTCGCGACTCATCTTGTGAAACACGGTTTTCATAGGGGAGTCATTGATTGTACATTGTTTATAAAAGAAAAAGATGGAGATTTACTGCTGGTATAGATATATGTCGATGACATAATCTTTGTTTCCAAGAACAAAGAATTATGCAAAGAGTTTGAAGCAGTAATGATGGCGGAGTTTGAGATGAGTGCAATGGGAGAGATGAAGTTCTTTCTCGGGTTACAGGTGGATTAGACACCAAATGGGATTTTCCTACATCAGACCAAGTATGTAGGTGACTTTTTCAATCGGTTTGACATGGAGAATGCTTCTACAGCTGGCACTTCACTTGCTACAAACCATGATGTAGCACCCAACGAAAATGGTGATCTGGTAGATGCCACCATGTACCAAGGGAAGATTGGATCTCTCATGTATCTCACTGCCTCTCGACCTGATATCATGTATGCTACATGTCTATGTTCACGATATCAGGCGAAACCTAAAGTGAATCATCAGATTGGGGTCAAAAGGATTTTTTGTTATCTGAAGGGCACACCCACGCTTGGGTTGTGGTATCCTCATGATGATGACTTTGAACTTACAGTGTATAGTGACTCGGATTACGGCGGCTGCAAGATGAACTACAAGTCTACATCAGCAGGGTGTTAGTTCTTTGGGAGAAGATTAGTAACCTGGAAGTGTAAGAAGCAGACCTCGGTTGCATTGTCAACCTGTGAAGCCGAATACATTGCTGCTGCAAGCTGCTGTTCTCAAATCATATGGATTCAACAACAAATGCGGGATTACGGTATGAATTTCTCTTCTACTCCTATCTTTGTTGATAACTCTACTGCAATTGCAGTCACTAAAAACCCGGTCCAACATCCTAAGACCAAACACATCGGTATTAAATATCACTTTATACGTGACTACTTTGAAAAGAACTTAATCGATGTGGTAAAAATAAATACAGATTTTCAACGCGCTGACCTCTATACAAAGACATTTGACAAACCACGTTTTTTATATTTTTAGAGTTCAACAGAGTTAAAAAGAAAAGTGAGGTCATTCCTAAAGATGACCATGTATAGTCAGATGCGTCGTGTCTAGTTCCTTTAATTTTTTAATTTTCTATTATTTTATTCTATTTGCTTAATGTTAAGTAGTTTAATTCCAATTGGCTTATTTCCTTGCCTATTAAAATCCTAAAACGCAAATCTGTTATGGTTTTATAATTTTAGGGGGAGAATAGGTTTAGGTAGTAATATTAAAAAACGAGGGAGAAGGAGACAAGCTGATAAAAATAAGATCGTATGTGTGATACTGATTCAATCTTTGGAATATGATAGTACACAGGAACAAACCATTTGGGACTTTAAAAATCAAAATTGAAAAGGATGCAACGCTCAAGTATAAGTCTGTGTAGTCTTAGCAATATAAAAGGAAATATGATAGATAAGCTAGCTACTACAAAGGTAACACAAAGAAAGTAGACCTAGAGGTTGCTAGACCACAGATGATATGTTGGTAGATTCAACACAAAAGATAACTAGACCTTTTTGGTGATCTCGAGATTAAACTAAAATGTTTGACTAGCTATAGGTAACACCTTATCCCTGGTTAACACGATCAACAAGATTCCAATAAGGGGTGACGAGCAAAATAAACGCCACAAATGTGTGCGTAAGACCAAAGCATGAGCAAAAGCACGTAAAAAATGCAAATGCATTCAAACTAATAACCTATGTTGTTGGTGAGATTTGTACAAAAAGAATTAAAATGCTCAAATAAGAAGATAGGTTATGTGCCTCTCTGCTGTGCGGTGGCACTGACCTGAGGATAAGCATAATCTATATATTCTAGAACTCATTGTTGTTTGCCGCCTCTCTGTTGTGCGTTGGCAGTGACCTGAGGATTGGCTTCTCTTTGAAAGTTCTAAGAATAGTCTCTTCTTGAACACTACCCTGAGACCGCTCAAAAATCTCTTGAGGAATGTTGATTACCGTATAAGTGTGGGATCCACAAATGCTTGTTGAAATAAACAAACCTTAAACTATTACCAAACTGTGTTGAAAGTCTGTGTATCGATTTAAGTGGACAAGTATACTAACAATCACTGTGGCTACAATTCTTGAAAGTTCAAATCAGTGTGGGGACCTAAGAGTACTAGCATGATTTCCTAGATTTGCTAACTGACTCCAGATGAAAAACAAAAATAAAGCATCAAAGTTTTTTAAATAACTTGTCCTTAATGATTTGAATATCTTGTATGATTCTAACTTGAATTGGTACATTTATGGTTTAAATGATTAAGGCTGCTATCTCAGAAAAATTATTCCTTAGAATTACATCTTAGGAGTTAACCCTCACAAAAACACAAAAACATGTCTTAGTTTTTAAGTTTTTAGTATTATTTCTTTTGTTTCTGTACAAAGTTAGTCTATTTTAATTCGTTCAGTATCGGACTATGTCATGGAAGTTGATAAGGGACCTTATCATCTAAAAGGTCACGTCTGAGGTGACCACACGTGCTTTCAAACAAAAATGAGTCACGTCTGAGGTGACAAAATGTTTTAAAAGGATCATGTCTGAGGTGATCAACGGTTTTCTCTAGGTAAAATGATCATGTATGAGATGATCAAATGCACATAACGTTTATTCAAAAGTTAAAAGGGTGTAAAATGTAAAATGGGCATAAAGTTAAAAACCATGAGTATGATTCATTCGCACGACTGGACCATGAGCATGGACTAGTCATACGATTGAAGGATACGAATTTGCCCAATCGCATGGTTAACCCACACGTATGGGCCATACGTGTGATTGGACCATCTGTACGACTCAAATCACACGATTGGACACCTAAAATGGGCAAACCGCATGAATGAAGGTGACCGAATGACACAGTCGCACAACTGACCTCCAGTCGCACGACTGAAGGTGACCGACTATGCCAGTCGCACGACTGATCTTAAGTCGCACGAAACAACTGTGCAACTGGGCTCAGTCGCACGACTAAAAGAAACCCTAGTATAAATAGAGGGGGAGTCGGACGTAGCCACTCACCACTCCCGATCGTCTTTGAAGTCGCACGAGAGCAGTGATACTCTGCCAAATAGAGTCTCATTGTTGTAGCAGTGTGTTTGTGATTCTAACTATTACTCTACCATCTACAGGTACACTTCAACCAAGCTCAGCAAAAATAAAGGTCTTAAATGCAGGTTTTTAGGTGTTGAAATCACAAAAATGCATAACCGAGACCCCTCTTGAGTATAGCACACTTAAGTGGTCACACATGTTGGCCTAAATGATTTTAAGTGCTAATTCAAGTCTCTGTGGTCAAAAGGATTGTAAACACAAAGTGAAATGTCATGTTTTAATAAAGAGTAAAATCTTCTGTGTTTAACAGTGAGGCATGCGAATGGACATGCTGATGAACTCCAGTCGCACGATTGACTTAGGCGAATAACTAAATTGCACGTATGAACCATGCTTATGGGTTCTGTCACATGACTGTTCCAATCGCATGGTACAGTATACGACTAAGTTTGGTCGCAAGCTCAATCGTACGACTGAGCCCAATCGCACGACTACGCCTCAGTCATATTGTCCATTCGCACGATTGTACTAAATGAATCTAGTTCATTAAAATCCAAGTGTCATCCATGTACACCGATTGTAACTTATATGTGTCTTGTGTTGCAGCACTATGGCTGAATGCTGGACAGTGAACAACAAGCACAATGTATGTGCACATGTAGATGCTAGTCTAAGGATGAGGTACACTAGGGACATCAACGCAGGTGTGTTCAACAAGAGAAACTTGAGTCTCCTGTTCAAGTGCTTAGCTCAGGACATCCATAAGTGTATAGTGTCATGGGGAGCAGGAATTGATGAGATGACTGATCAAATCCAGAATGCATACTTAGCACTGATGTTAAACCATCTGTCCATGTGCTCTCGGATGATCCTCTTCTTGTTGATGGAGAGGAAGAAGATGATGTTTTGGACAGAGATGGGAATACTGCTATGCAAATGGGCGGTGGTATGGATGATGAAGACTCTCAAGAAACTAATAAGGTTATGTCATTTAGGGTGCAAGCTGTCTATGCTTATTGGTTACATAGAATATCTCTCAGGCTTATGAACAGCAGATTGCTCCACAACAGAGCAAAAGCTTGCTGAAGAAGTACTAAAGATTCTAGAAGAAGGTGATGACCGTGAAGTTGAAACTAAGTTTCTGATGCATTGGGTGTATGATAAATTCAACCCGATCAAGAATCTTTTGAACAACAGATTGAAGATTGTGTGAAGTACACAAGACTAAAGCTCATGACAAAAGGAATTATTAGATGTTTATGTATTTAACACCTTTTGTAATTGTATCATGTATTAAACTTGTATACATAATGTTTATATTTTGATTTTTAATGTTTCTATCTTGATTTTTAACTAATGATTTCTGTGTTGAATGTCTAACTCAAGCAGATCCAATTTTTCAAAGAAATGAATATGATATTGCTCCCCTCCAACAGGTTAAGACTCAACTCACATTGATTCTTGATCTGCGAGGTATTGTCATGACATCGGTAATGTATACTCCTGAAGAAGGAGAAATCATTCACAATCTCACTGACGAGCAAATAGCCGAAATGTTCAAGCTGAATGCTGAAGAGATTGTGAAAGATGCTCCGACTGTGCATGTAAAGAGTGATGATGAGCTTCAGGATGTCGATGAGATTGAGATAGAAGATGTCACTGGTCAACACTATCCAGAGTACACTGACAATAAGGGAACTGCCATTCCCAATCTGGGAGACACTCTTGTTAGTGACACTTTTCAGACTTTGGACAGGATGGAGCAAGAGTCCGGAAAGGATAAAGATAAGGCCCAAGCCACAAATGCTGAAGTGAACATCAAAAAGGCAGATTGGGTAGCATGTTTTGAGGAGATAAGAGCCCAATGCAACGCTTCAACGTCAACTGCCTACACCAAAATTATATAAGGTCACGAAACATCAAAAGGTGGCAGGCAGGATCATAGCATGGGCACATTTTGAGGACCTCAACGTTTACGCGGTTAAACGTGAGAAGGGATTGAGTACTTCAAGTTCCCACACGACCTGAAGACTCTTCTAGGTTTTGAGCTTAACCAGTTAGCAAAATTAAAATTGCTATATGCCAACCCTCGTAAGATGTCAGGCTGGTTTGAAGCAGCTCTAAAGAGGGAGTACGACACCAGATGGGTCAACTTCAAACCTCAACAACCAACGAGGTACATCATAAGATCTGAAGTTGACGCCATAACTGGCAAACCAAATGTAGTGTTGAAGTGGAGTCCACAACGTACAATGTCAAAGATCCCACTACGTGAGATGCCACAGGACTTCACTCGACACTTTAAATGGTGGTACTACGATTGGAGAATACGAGAGGTTGTGATAGTCTTGAACAGAAATGGTAACATGGAAACCATTAGGGTGTTTGACCCGATGTGGCTTACCAACCTGTCTGCAAATGATGTTTATACATTATACAAGTGGTCACTATTCTACGACTCACAAGATATTGTACAAGCTTTACAGTTCCAAAAAGTGATACGACTCTATTTTGCCTTCGAGATAAATACAGGAGTCACCAAAGAAGCTAAGTACAAGAAATTTGAGGAAATTATGAAAGATATTAGACAATAGATAGATCTAGGTCCAAGGGGGAGTTTGTTGATACATATATGTACCTAGATTCTGATCTCAATGTAATATGTCTTGAATATCTTGCACTTATGTAATATTGGGTACTTAATGAAATGAGAATAAGTGTTTGTGATTTGTTTTGTTTAATATTTCATTAATGAGTTGTTTAACGCATATTGACTTGATTATATAGGTTTGTGATTGTTTGAATTGATATACATAATGTTATAATAATGAATACATTCAAACTTGGTTAAGTGAAGTTCTCATGCGTCCGAATGGCAATGCGACTAAGTGTCCATGCGCCTAAATAGTCCATACGCCTGAACAACTTCATGTGACTGACTTAGTCGCACGACTGAACACTCAGTCATGCGAATGGATAAGCCGCATGGCTCAATCGCACGAATGAACCATGCGAATGGTTCAGTCGCCCGAATAAGAAACCTAAACCTATAAATACCACCTAATCATGGAAAAACGTAAGCATTCAATCCACTTCGACTCCAGACGTACCCTAGCCATCTAAAAGGCTCTAAGTTCGTATTCCAAGTTCATAGAATGCTATAGATCGATTCCTAATCGATTCTTGACGTTAGATTCAATATATTATTGTATCTACGTGCGTTCTCACTGATTGGATCGCTAATCAAATAGGATTCCACACTATTTGGTTTGGTTTAACACGTTAATCAGTTGGTGTTTCGTTCAAATACCAGATCCTAACAAAATACCCGCTTCATGTGCTTATCCACAGCTTGTCCAACAAGCATGGAGGGTGGGACCAGATTCCTAAAGATCTCTCTTCATAGTGCATGGGATGGTTCAGGGGGTCAAGTTCAGGTATTCTCAATTTTTTTATACAAATTTACTTGCTAACTTCGACTCCTTAGAATATTACATGTTTCCTAGATATGTTTAATACATTCTTAACTGTGAACTGGGTTCACAATTGAGGGAAATAGTAATGTTCTTAAATTGGTACAAATGAAGCTTGACATTTTTACAATTTTGAAAAAGCCAACTGTTGGCTTCTCAGGGGTAGAAACAGCCCTTGTCCCAAAAATGTTAGAGCTCATTGCTCAAGGTGACAACCTAGCAACAAAGACTAGTGTTGAACCACACCTTCTACATCTCAACCACAAAAACAGCCACAAATCACCTTCACCTACAAAGAAAATCCAAACAAACCCCTACTCACACTATTGAGTCTGTGCAGGTCCCCATATACTCACCCATACAGGAGGAAGTGGATACTGGAGCTCCCATTTCTCTTGAGCAGCAAACCACTCCCATTACTTCAAATATTAATGTTGAGGTTCCTCATGCTCAACCTAATAAGCCCACAAGCCCAACTACCTTAAGCCTTCACTCTGAGTCTCAACACTCAAGTGAACAACCTTCAGGGGGCAGCTACCATCCCCAGCCTTTAGACTTAAACTAAGCCATTCCTAACCTTGACATCTATACTGATAAGGACTTAGGTTTCGGTGAGTATCATGAGTCTCTCTTTTCCTCCCCTACTCAAAGAAAGATGAGTGCTCCTGACTCATCTGAGCCTAACCCACATCAGTCCCTATCAATGACGTGGATACTGTTGAACCTGTTCAGGATATCCATATGGAAGAGGCTCTCACTTCAGCAAGTGACTACTTCATTCAGACCTCAACCATGGCAACTCAGTACATTAACACTTCAACTGAAGTGTCACTGAGCAGAGGAAATCCAACAGCCAAAAACTTCGTGCTGGTGGTGAGAGAGAAGATTTAGGTCCAATTCTCTCATCCCCTATGATTATTCTTATGAAGAAGAGGGGAATCTGAGGCTAAAGGTGCAAAAAACCTCACACAAACGTGCACCTATCTAGTCTCCAAGGTTAGTCATCTTGAATCGCAGGTGGCTACTTTGCAAAACAAGGTCAATGATCAGCAACTTGAGATTTCTTATCTCTGGGACAAACTACTAGGGTGACCTCTAAGAAGAGCTCAACCAGGAACACAAGAACCTGTGAATATGGTTGACTAACCTCTAGCTCACCTTTGCAAGTGGGTGATGCTACCAAAAAAGGGGAGAAAGTCACCACAAACATAGAACCTGGGTGTTAGATCAAGAAGAAGGCTGGTGCAACCAAAACCAAATCACTTAGATAAATTTGGTGCTACATGCAAAGGCTTGCGAAGCTTGGCATGGAACTTCCGAAGGTTGTAGAGTTCTTCCAAAGATAAAGTGAAAGATCAGCTTCCGAAGACAGAACACTACTTCCGAAGTCAAGAGCATGCTTCTGAAGGTTAAGTTTTAGAAGAGCAATCGGAAGACTACTTCTCAAATATGAAGAAAAGAAGAGGTTCCCAAGCCTTAGAAGAAGCAGCCTCTTCTGAAGTATAAGCGGCTTCGGAAGTACTTGTTCTTCCAAAGTCATTTATCCTTTGGAAGACACTGCTATGAACTAGTGGACATAAGTATGGTCTCTGACACTCCACTGCAGACCTCTGATACTGCATGGCGTTTTCCCAAAGAGCCATGTAGTTGACCATACTTTATTCCATTGTTTACCTTTTTATGATAGTACATGTTACCAACTTTAGTTGGTGATAAAAGGTAAGTCAGGGACATGTCCTGACTACGAAATCTCACATAAGACTTTATCCGAGATACCTTAAACTAGAGTCTTGTAATATAGGCTTTAGTTATAGGATCCCAGCTGGTATCAAAGTATATCCAGCTGTAGGTAGTATTATATATGGTTTCTCATTGTAACTCAAAAAGATAAGCTTGTAAGAGTCTTGTAATATTTGAGTTGAGAAGCAATATATGCAAGTACCTTGAAAATTACTTTCTGTGCTCTATATTACTTACTATATTATGATCTGACCATACAAATCAATTGGTATCAGAGCTTCTTAGGCTCTTGATTGTGTGATCTAACCATCCAAATCAACCTATTTTCACTCCTCCCTACAACTCACTCACTCAAAATGGCCCTTAACAAGTCCGAAGTAGAGATGGGAATCATGACAAAGGCTCCCATCATTACTCCTTAAAATTTCAAGTCTTGGAGCAAAAGAATGGAAGGCTTCATCAGATACCAAGATAGCACGATGTGGAACTCCATTGTCAACGACCTGTATAAGCCAAAGGTGGCATCACCTAGTGGAAATGGTGCCATGATTGAAAAAGCTGTTGAAGGCTATTCTGACGAAGACCGAAAGAAGATAAATATTGACAACAATGTTGTGACAATTCTCATGACTGCAATGCCGAACTCCATCATGGTGGGGTTTGAGCATTGTAAATCTACAAAGGAATTGTTTGATGCTCTTGCTCAGATGTACTCAAGCTCCATGACTCAAAGAAGGACTCACTGAAGCAGCAGTTCGAGAACTTCACCTATATTGCTGGAGAGACCCTCAGCCAGCAGTATTTCATGTATATGGATCTTATCTCCTCTCTTCAGTGTATGAAGATCACTCCTGAACTCAGAGATCTCACGAGAAAGTTCATGAGTGCTCTTCCAAACGAGTGGACATTTTACTGTGTCTCTATCAAGAGGACGGAGAATTTGAACACTCTCACTATGACTGAACTTTACGACATCTTTAGAGATGGAAAGTAAGAAGGGCCATCAAGCAAGTCGTCCTCTGAGTCTTCCTGCTAGCAACGCTTTAATGGTTGCAGAAGGCTCAGCACCCCTACAACCTCAGCACTACCTGACTTACCAGCAACATCCTGCTCTTCTAGACCTTACATCACTTTTCTGAGACTCCAAGGTCTCAACAGGCTCAATACAATTCCTTCTAGGAAAGTTGTGCCTTTGTCTCAGGAAGTGGACACTCCGGTGATTTTCAATGTTGTTTGATGATCTCGAATGTTTCAATCCAGTTGATGTGGAGTATGTGGACATTGTCCAATAGATGGCTCTTTTAACTTATAGAGCGAAAAAGTTCTTTAAGAGAACTGGAAGGCAATTCCCTCGAAACCCAACTACCAGCAAGTTTGGGTTTGACAAGACCAAAGCAAAGTGTTACAACTATAACCAACTCGGTCACTTTGCAAGGGAATGCAAGGCTCCCAAGACCAATCCGGGAATCCCACAGGCCTCAACACATCCCTCAATCTCAAAGCCCACTGGAAAGTCAACTGAAACAGTTGCAATGGCTCAAGAAGTTGACTAGAGCTTCATGGTACAGGATGTGACTTCTGCTCAAGCTCTCATGGTAGGAACAGATGATATTCAGGTATGTGAACATCTCTATACTCCATCCTGTATAGCTAAAGTTAAACTTTATCAGGATTACAATATGGAAATCAGATCTGATATTGAGTCTGAAAATATTTTAAAATCTGACTTTAAGAGAGCTGAATCTGACAATCAAAAGAAAATTGAGGAGTTAGAGAAAATTGTGTCTCTTTTAAAACATGAACACACCAACTACAAGACTCAAATCAAGGATCTGATATCCAACTTGTCTGAGGCTCAAGCCCAGCTTGTCACTGCTGAGGCTCAGGCTAGGAAGCATGCTATTTCTGGGCAGAACTTCCAAGCTATTCTTGCATCATCCTCCCACTCCAAGCTCTGTTATCAGAACAAAGGAGGGTTGGGAACTAATGAAATTGCTCCACCACACTCTTATGAGTCTATTAGACAACCTAGATATGGTACTGATGAGCAAGAGGTTCCAACTGCTGACCCTTCCTCACTAGAGTTTAAGGATGAAGCAACAATATTGGCCACCACAGGGAAGGAATAGGTAGGAGTACCCATCTCCTCCCATGAAGATCAAATCCTAACCACTAAGGCCAGTAGAAGCAGAGCTAAAGCTGCTAGAAGAACTGCCAAGAAAGTGGTTGAGTCTAAGCTGAAGATTGACCCAAAGCAATAAGGTGTCTTTATCTTAGTTGGATTCCAAGTGTTAGGTACTTCTGATTCAGGAAAGGAGTGTAATACTAGCACTCCTGTCCTGCCAAAGGATCAAAAGTTGAAGGGAATGGTCGCTGATGAAGAGAAGAAGCCCAAGAAACAGCAACCTTCACAGTCCCAGAAGACTAACATTGCATGCACAATGTGTGGTCTGCACAACCATATGGTGAAAGATATCCTGCAAGCACACATTATAAAAATAATGCAAGGAAAGAAGGAGTCAAGGAAGGTTTCACATTTGGACCTTTTCAAACAGTTCAAGTGATGAAGAAGGGAAAGCTGGTTTCCGAAGCAAGGTTGCTTTCGGAAGAAACTGTTTCTTCCGAAAGGAAAATGGCCTCGGAAGCAAATGCTAATAAAATTCAGAAGAACAAGAAGATTCCCTTGAAACCATCCCAGAAGAAGACTGCTTCGGAAGAAAAGGTGGTGAAGACTTCTTCCGAAAAGAAAGAAGCTTCGGAAGAAGGCCATGCTGCAAAAGCCTCTATAGGCTCATCCTCTAAGATCGACCAAAGGATGGACTGGAAAATCAAGGAAGATGTTGCAGCCCAAACCTCTTCTTCAAAGACATCTATTGAACCCCCATGCATATCTTTTGGTTCAATTATGTCATTATCCTTGGAAGAACCCAAAACCAACAAGGCTTGGACTTCCAATCAAAACTAACAATCTCATCTTATGTGAAGGGACATCCATATGATAAGAACAACAACGTCTGGATTGTGGACAGTGGATGCTACAGGCACATGACAAGGAACAGATCCCTCCTTCAACAGTTCCAACACTATGATGGAGGTCCTATCCAATTTGGAGGTGAGGCCGGAGGATTTATTTCTGGCAGAGGGAGTATATCCAATGGTAAGTTAAAAGTTGACAAAGTTAACTTTGTCAAACAACTTGAACACAATTTGTAAGTGTTTCTCAATTCTGTGATCAAAAGCACCAGATGCTTTTCACAGAACATGAGTGCATTATCCTCAAATCAGGGATGACTATTCCTCCGGAATGGTGCTTCTAAGATCTCCCAGGAAAGGGGATATGTACAAGCTGGATATGAACAATTCTTCCCCAATGGGGGAAGTATCATGCTTTCTTTCCGAAGCTGATAGTGATGAGTCAACACTGTGGCATAAACGTAAGTGTCATGTAAATTTTAAGAAAATGAATAAATTCGCTAAAAATAACTTGGTACATGGCTTGCCTAAAAAGGAGTTTTTCTGCAAAGGTAACTATGTTGCATGCCTGAAAGGGAAGCAACACAGGACCTCTCATAAATCCAAATGTGTTAACTCTATCATTACTCCATTACACTTATTGCACATGGATCTTTTTGGTCCCACAAGTATAATGAGCATTGGAAGGAAATCATACTGCCTTGTGATAGTTAATGATTTTACAAGATTCAGATGGGTATTCTTTTTAAGAACTAAAGATGAAACGGCTAAAACATTAAAATCTTTTATTCTTGAAATAGAAAATCAAATTGATCACAAGGTTAAAATAATTAGAAGTGATCAAGGGACTAAGTTCAAGAGCTTCGTTCTTGAATCATTCTGTAACTCAAAAGAGATTGCCAGACAATACTGTTGCTAAGAGCAGAAACAGGACACTTACTGAGGCCGCTCGAACTATGTTAGCTGATTCAAAACTACCTCTACATTCTGGGCAGAGGCAGTTAGCACTGCATGCTATATGCATAACAGAGTTCTTGTAGTTAAGCCACATGGAAAAACCCCTTATGAGCTATGGAACAAGAGGCCACCGTTCATTGGCTTTCTAAGGTCCTTTGGCAGCAGGTGTACCATACTTAACACAAAAGAAAATTTAGCAAAATTTGCTGAAAAGTCGGATGGTGCTATCTTTGTTGGATACTCTTCTAGCTCCAAAGCTTATAGAGTATACAACATTAAGAATCAACAATTTGAGGAGTCATCCAATATAGTTGTTAATGAGCATACTCCTTGTGTTAGTGGGAATGGCTCTGATCATATTTTTGATTTAGAATTGTTTCTAAACTATTCTAAACCATCTTGTGAGAATGTTTCAACTGGAATAGGTGCTCAAAATGATGATGATACTGCTGTTGATGTTCAACTGTTTGAGCTACCCAGACCTCTTCCAAATTCTTCAAGAGCTGCAATAAATGAAGTTTCCGCCATTCACAGATCTGACAGCTTAACCATATCAAGGAATAGTGAAGCTTCAACAAGTGAATCACTTGTTGAGCCTCAAAACTCATTAGGTAACACCAGGAAGAAGAAAGTAGTATTTTGAAAGAACAGGCAACTGTTAATACTACCACACAGCCAACCATTGATGATGTTTCTCATTATTCAATCAGTCCTCATTGAATGACTTTGAAACAATAGCTTGACAAAGTGTACCAGCTCCTGAGCAGAACATGTCCAATCTGGATCTATCTCTGCAGCTGGAAGTGATTCCTCGTCTTAGGATTCATAACACTCATCCAACTGAGAACATCATAGGGGATGTCTCTGAAGGTGTGAGAACAAGAGGGCAGACTCATCATGGGAATGTCTGCTTGTACTCATGCTTTTTATCCCAGCTGGAACCCAAGAAGGTGGAAGATGCCTTGAAATATATTAGCTGGCTTGAATCGATGCAAGAGGAGCTGCTTCAATTCAAGAGACAGAAGGTATGGAACCTATGTCCGCTACCATCTTGTCAAGTACCTATAGGCACTAAATGGGTTTTCAGAAACAAGAGAGATGATAGAGGCTGTTGGATCCTATATGCCCAAGACACATAGAACATTGATGTGGTTAGTACGTCATGATCCAAGTCGGGTCATACCCAATAACAAGCTTAACAAACACCAATAAATATTTGATTGATGATATGATCATGCAATTAAATATATGCACCTAATTAGAAAATGGGTTTTCTAATTTAAAGAAATGAGAGATAGAACAAATATATAGATAATTGCTCATGAATTATTATTATTTGAATTGTCATTCAAATGGCTTGAATAACATCAAATAATATATGTTCTTATGTTATACATTAAAAGGGTTTAATTATATAACATATCAACATCTTATTGTAATTAGTTGGTTTTATATTTTAGGGTGTATAAGTTATATAATTAAAAGGTTAATTATATATATCTTATCATCTAACTAATGAACATTAATAATGTGCCTTGTGTTACATAATTAAAAGGGTTAATTATGTAACAAGTCCACTCAACTTTTAATGTGTAACTAGTAGTTCAAAATGGGTGAACTTGGTGTTTTAAACCTGATTTCAGCAGCCCTTTGGACTCCCGATTTTTGTCTTGAAAATGCAACACTCATTAAGTTAGTGGTTGAGTGGCAGAGTGCAAAAATCTGATCTTACTATCTCTCTCTCATTTTTCTACAAAAAATGAACAACTAGAGAAAAGCTCTATATTCTCTCCTGATTAACGGCTGAAACTTGGGTTTTTGAACTCCTTTTGGTCGTTTCTTGGGTGTTCTAATGACCCAAGCTATGCTCCTTCATTGGTGTGAAGTAGAAAATGTTTTCTTCCTTCCACCCATTGAAGAACTCGGCTGGAAACAAGGTTCCAGCAGCATTGTTGTTCGTTTTGGTGCTTTAAATCCTAGCAACGATGGTGTTTTCTTAGAGGCTTGTGGGTATGGACACTTGAGGACTTCTACCCTTGAAGTCTTGGCCCTTTTCAGACTCATTTCTACCTTCTCTTTGTCATTTCTGCACCAAGCACCTAGGCTGTGGTATGAGACTTTGTCTCAGTTTCTTCTGAAGAATGGCTACACAAGAGGCACCATTGACAAGACTCTATTCATCAAAATGTCTGGAAAGGACATTTTGCTTGTTCAAGTCTATGTTGATGATATCATATTTGGTTCTTCAAATGACCAAATGTGTAAGGACTTTGAAAGCATTATGAAGAAAAAGTTTGAGATGAGTTCCATGGGAAAAATGGACTTTTTTCTTGGAATTCAGGTGAAGCAAATGAAAGAAAGGTTTTTCATTAATCAATCTAAGTATGTTTCTGACATCTTAGAAAGATTTGAGATGAAAGATTGTAAGCCTGCCAAGACACCCATACCCAGAAACCACAATTTTGTCCTGACCTTGAGGGGGAGGATACTGATCAACATTAGTGTAGGGCAATATTGGTTCTCTGATGTATCTCACAGCCAGTAGACCTGATATCATGTTCGCTACCTACATCTGTGCAAGATATCAGGCTGCTCCAAAGGTGTCTCATCTAGCTGCTGTTAAGAGAATCCTCAGATACCTCAAAGGAGCACCCAAACTAGGTCTCTGGTATCCCAGAAACAAGGATTTCAATCTCTATGGATACTCTGACAGTGACTATGGTGGCTGCAATATTGACAAGAAATCCACATCAGGAGGATGTCAATTTCTTGGTGGAAGGATCATCTCATGGCAAAGCGAGAAGCAATCCTGTGTCTCTATATCAACTGCTAAAGCTGAATAAATTGTTGCTGCTAGCTGCTGTGCTCGACTGCTATAGATTCGAAATCAGATGTTAGACTATGGATTCAACTTTATGAGTACTCCTATCCATATTGACAACAACAGTGTTATCTGCATTACTAAAAATCTAGTGAAGCATTTCAAGACAAAGCATATTGATATCAGATACCATTTTATTAGAGATATTCATAAGAAAAATCTGATTAAACTAATCAAAGTTGACTCAAATGAACAATATGCTGCTTTGTTCACTAAAGCTTTTGATGAACAAAGATTTAAGTATCTCATAATAGCTATTGGGATGATAAACATTGATTAGATTACCTCTTTAGAAAACCTTTTAATATGTAATGTTCTATATCAATACAATTTAAGCCCTGTTACAGAAGGTCTCTCTGAAATTTTCTAAGTATAAATTTCTTCCGAAGAGAAATTAACCCTCGGAAGCTATTTTCATATCTTCCGAAACAAAATTTCTCAAAGGATAATTTTCTTCTTAGGTAGAGTTTTTGGTCTCGGAAGAAGCGATTGATCTTATATCAGACCTACTTCTGAGGCTTATACACACTCTCCATTCGGAAAGCAATCCTGACCTTCGAAAGCAAAGTCTTTGCTTCGGAAGTAAGAATTGCCTTCGGAAGACAAATTACCTTCGGAAATGTTTTATATTCGGAAGAGAGATTTTACTATGTAACGGAAATCTCTTGGGCCCCACACTGTAAAAGGCAAAGATTTTGTTAATGATGTCAGATTATTTAACTGATTTTAACCTTACCGCCACTGTCATTTCTTCCACTAAAACATCACATCACCTTATCCTAACCCCCATTACCGCCTTCCCACCCTCTTTTAAATAATCCTGACTATTCAATTTCATCTTCTTACTTGAAATTTTTACTGCCCTAGAAATTTTCTCCACTCCAACTTTCCCTAAGCTAAAATTCATCCTCATTCACCTTTCTCCAATGGCACTCAACCCTCAGCACAACCAAGTCACACTTCTTGAATCTTCAAGAGATGCTGACTTCTCTGAAATCATCTCCTTTCTCACCCAATCATCTTACTACACAGCCCTTACTGTTAACCCCACTGTTTACTCCAATCAAATGGCTGAATTTTGGGGATATGGTAAGTCGAAACTCTAAACGGGATTCGTGTACTAAGGTCCAGCATTTGTTGACATGAGTTGGTCATTACTTAACAACTTATTAGGGAGCATCTCGAGCTTCATGATGAAGGAGCTCCTACTGAATTCCCCAAAGAAGATTTAGACAACACTTATATCCTCGTGGATATGGTGGAGATGTGAGCAGGTCGACAGTCTACAAGTACAACTTCTCCTACAACTGGAATTTCCTCCTGCATGTTGTTCTCCATTGTCTGTCCAACAAATCTGGGGGATGGGATCAAATCCCTTATGAACTAGGATGCTTAGTTCATGTACTGGTGAGAGGCCTCCGCTTCAATTACTCAAGATTTGTGTTCACCAATATCATTAGGAATCTTCAAGGGAGACATTCTTTATGTATCCCCGATTCATTCAACACATAATCAATTGTCAGTTGGAACAGAGTATGCTTGTCTGTGCAGCTGCTCTGGCTGTCCCTCACATGAGGCCTACCATCTTCAAGACTTTGAAGAAGGTGTCCACATACTTCACTGGAAGGTACACTTCTCTACTTCCAGGTATGATTGAGCGCATAGCTCCTGGTGACATCCTTGTTCACCCCACAGGTGATGAACGCACACCAGTAACCACATCCACAATGCCAACACTGTCTTCTCTACCCATCACCATCACATACCAGAGATGCCCTAGACAAACCATGTTCAATCTACTCTAATTCAGCAAGCACCTCTTATTCAATCCAAAAAGACTAGAGTGGAAACATGGCCTCCCACTCAGTCTGAGGTCTCACCATCCTTCTCATTCGACCTCAATTTGGGTTTTGAGTCTCCTCAGTCTCAAACCCATGATCCTGACACCTAAACCACAGCCCTTAGGATGAGTATCAACACTCTTCTGAGCAGCCAACAAGGGACAACCCCACCAAAGGCTCAATGCTTGTAGACATTAACCAAGGTCTCGGGTCAGTAGGCTTACCATCCTTATCTTTCATTGACCTTCTTTTAAACTGATGAAGAGATAACATCTCTTCACGGCAATGAAATTGATCTACAACACCCTCTCCAAGATTAACAGAGCCAAGAGAAATCCCTTATCTCTAGCCCCCATCAGCAGCCCACAACTGAGGTGAGTCCCATTGATATGGAGGGGACTCACACAGATTCAGCTGCCAATATAGAAGGTGCCTCAATGGACCATATGGACAGGTAACATATCTAAGACTAAATCTATGGCAACCATGTCGTTTGATGACTCTGAAAGAGACATCACTCAGCAGGGGAAACCAGGGTGCCTCATCTCCCTGTGATTCTTCAAAAGAAGATGAGGGAAGCATGCAACTCCTCATAAAAGACCTTCTGTCTAAAGTCTCAAACCTTGAATCCTTGGTCAGGACTTAGAAGAAAGGTCCACCACTTAGCAACTTGAGATTGACAACCTCAAGGCTCAACTAGCTGAGAAACAGACCGAGAGATCTGTTAGGCATGTACCTGTTCAGGTCTCATTGACTTCTTCCTCTAGCTCATCTAGCTCTCAAGATGATGCTACCAAAAAGGGGGAGAATGTTCAGAGACAAACACTTGAGGACCCACAGACTCATACTTCAACCTCAACATCTTCTACTCATGTCATCACTTTGTCTGAGCCATCTTAAGTTGTATTTCAAATCGACCCAAAGATGCTCTGAGATCCCTACAGACTCTTCACCAAGTTTCTGTTGAGATCCTTTACTGATCAGCCAAGCCTAGATGCTGCAATGATCTACTTTGGAGCTGAAGAGCTTCAGAGGCTAACTGCACCTTCTACCACTATGGAAGAAGTTGGTCAACCTAAGGTCCACATGGAACCTAAGATTCATTTCGAAGGGGAAATGGGGACCAATGGCCAAGCAACTGAAACAGCCGAGACAGAGTCTGCATTTCCTCAAACTTCCGAAGCTGAAGTTAAAGCCTCGAAAGAACAAGCTGAGTCTTCCGAAGCTGAAATGGAAGTTGCGGAAGGATTGTTCAAGATGTCTGAGGAACTGATCATCACAGATGAAATCCTAGAATTGGCATCTGAGGTAAACAGTGAAGACTTTCTGAATCTACCTCTATCCCAGACTCCCTCTCTGCCTCTCTCACAATCAATATCCACTCTCCAAGAACCACCACAGTCAGGCTCTTCAAAAGATAACAAAGGGTAAAGGAAGATGACTGTGGAAGAGCTTCAGGAAGAGGAGAAGATTGAGAAATTAAAGAAGAAAGGAAGACTTCCAATTGAGAAGTTGATAGCTGCTAGTACGAAAGCAGCTGAAGCCAATTAGGAGGCTGTCAATAATAAAAGGAGAGAATAGATAATTGATCAGCTCATCCAATTGGGAGCTACCAATAAAGGAACACTCTTGCTACCACTAGAGGAGTTGGTAGAACTGGAAAAGGCAACCAGACTGCAACTTGTGAAAAAACAAGAAGCAGCTAGGTTGGCCTTAGAGAAAGAGAAAGAAGAAGAACAGAAGGAGGCTGACTTGCAGCAGAGGAGAGATAGGATAGTGTTCCTAATCTCTAGAGGCTTCAATCTTCAAGAACTCTCTCCACAAGACAATGAATCAATAATTTGGCTCTAAAACAAAGAGCAGGATCAAATGGAGAAAGAGAGAAGAAAGGCTGCAAGAGAAAGCTAAAGGAAAGGAAGAAGAAGGAGGAAGAAGCAAAGAGCACTGCAACCAGGAAGCTCAGTGAGAAGGCCTGGATGAAGGACTATCTCCACGCTCATGGATTCTCTAGAAGGCAGGTGGGTCCCATGTCAGAGAGGACACTCCAATGGATTGTCAGCGAAATCAATGTTGACATCCGCTTGGGAAAGAAAAAACAGATGTACAGAAGGGTAAAGGGGATGACCTTCATTGCAACTACCCAACCACAACCTGATCCCTCACCCTTACCCTTCACCATCAAGACTGAGCGCTTCACCCCTGAACCCACATCCTTACCCTCACCCGTCTCATCACCCTAACCACCTAAACTTCCCACCCTTCAACCAAAAACACTTCCCAGAACCTCTGAACCACAACCTACCTAACAACCATCCCCTCAACCTTCTCAACATCTCTCTCTTGAGGAGTTCAAGGTAATCAAAACTAAGCTCGTCAACTGCACAACTTTGAGCGATGTCTTATGCGATGAAGATTTTGTCAATACCACCTATGTTGATGGATCTTCTTGTTCCCTCACAAGAGATCATTTCCCTGACTTACCTAGAGGAACATTGGACCAGGAAGCTAGACTTCTAGGTCTCAACTCAAATTCACTGAATGATGAAGAGAAGAAACTTAGAAGGAAACTGGAAGTCAATCTCTTGTGCCTAGAAAAGGGATAATCTGGTGGAGGTTTGATGAAACTTCTCACAACTCTGTTGTTGAGAGGGAGAATGGCGAAGTCAACAGACTTAATGCAACCTCTCCGTTACACTCCAGCAGATTTGATATTGCTGAGTTAGCAGAGAAGCCATTCTCCAACCCCTCTAACTCTAAAACTGCTGCACTCATCAGAAATCATCTCAGCAGTCTTCATCTAGCTGAGCTAACTGCAAAGGCCAAGATTTAAGAAGAGTTTAGATTGAGAAGACAGGAAGACAAGGAAAGACCTCCTTCCAAAGGGCTACCTTTCTAAAGATGGTAGAGGGTCCTGAATTGGAACCTATAGTTAGATGGAAATATGATTACAGTTCCCATCAACTAACTCTTTTTAGAGGGAAACAATAAAGGGTACATATCATCCAAGGTGACAGACTGGACTTCCTGTCTACCAAGGATTTGTACAAACTTCTCAGCACCACATCAGGGAAGAACGAAACAGATAAATATCTATTCTCCTTGGTGCTGAAAGTTTTGAAAAGTAGAAACAAGTGAGGTATTGGTAGCATCAGCCTAGGGGGAGTTTGTTAGATCAAGAAGACGGCTGGTGCAACCAAAACCAAATCACTTAGATAATTTGGGTGCTACATGCAAAGGCTTCCGAAGCTTGGCATGGAACTTTCGAAGGTTGTAGAGTTCTTCCGAAGATAAAATGAAAGATCAGCTTCTAAAGACAGAACACTACTTCCAAAGTCAAGAGCACGCTTCAAAAGGTTAAGTCTTAGAAGAGCAATAAGAAGATTACTTCCAAAGTATGAAGAAAAGAAGAAGTTCCCAAGCCTTAGAAGAAGCATCCTCTTCTGAAGTATAAGCGGCTTCGGAAGTACTTGTTCTTCTGAAGTTATTGAACCTTCGAAAGACACTACTATGAACTAGTGGACATAAGTATGGTCTCTGGCACTCCGCTGCAGACCTCTGATACTGCATGGCATTTTCTCAAAGAGCCATGTAGTTGACCAGACTTTATTCCACTGTTTACCTTTTTATGAAAGTACTTGTTACTAACTTTAGTTGGTGACAAAAGTTAAGTTAGGGACATGTCCTGACTACGAAATCTGAGATAAGACTTTATCCGAGATACCTTAAACTAGAGTCTTGTAGTATAGGCTTTAGTTATAGGATCCCAGCTGGTATCAAAGTATATCAGACTATAGGTAGTATTATATATGGTTTCTCATTGTAACTCAAAAAATAAGCTTGTAAGAGTCTTGTAATATTTAAGTTGAGAAGCAATATATGCAAGTACCTTGAAAATTACTTTCTGTGTTCTGTATTACTTACTATATTGTGGTCAACTCTTATTGATTCTATCTTCATCCGAGTGTTGTTCAAGTGAGTTTGAGAGAAAAACTAAGTGTTAAGTGACCCTTAACCGATCCTGCACTGGGAGTTCTTCACAGAGCATGGACATTGAAGACTCACCATCTTCACTTGCAACTGTCCATACTTAGTAACTTTCTCAAGTTCAGATTGATATGGACTCCATAGACTCTTTTATTCAAAGTCTTTTTGAGGAAGGTATTCCAAGGGTAGTATCATCTCCACCTCATGGATCCTTCAATCACATCATAGGGTGGATGTATGATGCAAACAGAAGAGCCCTTATCATTTAAAGAGTTCAAGGGCAACAAGAAGTCTTCAACTTGTAGACTTTGAACTTCTATGAAAGTCTTGACCTTGTTAGCATGCCACTTGTCAAGCAAATCCAATCTTGACAAGCTAACAGGCTAGCTCAAAGGATTCAAGACAGGATCACTATAGAGTTCAGCTTCAGAAGGAGACTAAGGCATTCAAGCAATATCATTGGTCAACTAGATGTTAAAGCAGACCCTAAGATTAGCCTCATAGGGGAAACCTTGACTAAAGGCCTAGTGGTAGAACTTGACAGCCTTGTCTTGTCATCAACTACTATAGAGATTCATTCCTTTGATGAGACACCTGCTGGTGAAGGTGCATCTCAACCTCTCTCTGGCCAGAGCTTGGAAGCTACACCAAGCAATGAAGGCCAATGCTCTCTCCACCCTAAGTCACAAAGGTCTGTGAGTGACAAAGGGAAAAGAAAAATGACTTTTGAGGAGATTGAGGAGGAGGAGAGAGAGAGAGGAAAAGGAAGCTAAGGGGAGAAAATTCTTCTACTTGGTCTGCAAGAATAATGAAAGCTGCTATTAGGGCTTCCCCCAGGCCAAACACTCAAGATGATGAGTTGAGGGTAGTTAGGATCAACTACTTGCAGACTAGGAACTTTGACATTGACAATATCATCTCCCTCCCCTTAGATGAATTAAATGAACTGGCTGACATGGAATTGTCAAAGGAAAGAAAGGAGGCAGAGGATGTGAAATTACTTCTTGAAATCAAATAAGAAAGAAGATAGAAAAGACTCTACAAGCATGTGCCTACTCTCTCCTTAGTTCAAGAAAGTCCTGCACAGGAGGATGTGGCTACAAAAGAACCTCAGGTAGACAAAAAGATAGATAGGATCAACATGATCAACTACCTGAGTGCCACAAGCCTCTATAAGGCTGATGCACTTCTTCCTTTACCCTTTGACTACATTGAGTTTGAGTACCTCAAATAGCTTGAACTTGAGATATCAAAGAAAGAAAGATCACTAGGAGGAAGTTAAAGGAAGAAGCTGCAAAATCAAGAGCCATCATCCAGAAAAGCATGAAGAAGTCTACTAATAGGCAGAGGATGATGAGCTTCTTGAAGCTGTATGGATTCTCCGAAGGAGACTTGGTCCTATGTTTCTGTCCACCATGGATGAACACATCAGAGTGATCAAGCAAAAGATTCAAAGAGGTGAACTTGTTGACTTACACTCCCCACCAAGTCAGGTCCCATAAGAAGTGGAGATTAAGGTTGAACCATTTGAGACAACACAACCTGAATCCCCTGTTAAGCCTCGGCAAGCTTCCACTTCTGATCCATAGTAGGGTTCTGTCCCCTATTAATCTAAACTTGTGAGAGAGTAAGACCCAACTGAGAAAGACAAAGAAGATCAATCAGGTGTTGTAGGCTAGTCTTCTTAGTTAAAAGGTTCAAAGAGGCAAAAAAGGATGGCTTCCAGACCAAAGCAAAAGAAGAAGAAGAAAGAAGTACCCATCTCCAAACCTCAGGATAAGTCAGAACATCCTGAGGATCTGCAACTAGAGGATGCTCTATTAACTCCCATTCAAATAGCTCATCTAGCATCAAGAAGACCCATCTTGTCGTGGACATATACTACAAATCCAGAAAGATGGCATGTCATCTGAGATCAAGGTGTTGAAAATGTTTATACATGGCAAGACTGTTCAATCTGCCTCTACATGATCTCTTTGACATGAGAAGACACTTTGAGAGTCTGAGTGAACCTAATCATCTTATGAAGAAAAAGATGGTTATCATCATGATGAGGACTGTAAATATCTGAAGTCTTCAAAGTGTTTTGGTAGCATCAGCCTAGGTGGAATTTGTAAGGTTTAATATAAGGTTGATGCAACCCAAACACCCAAAGTCTTTCCTGCATGCATGCATAAGTGTACTGAAGTAGAATGCTTTGGAAGTTTCACACCAGCATCAGAAAATATTCTAAGTGTGAAATCTTCCGAAGCCAAGACCAATATCTTCTGAAGCCAAAGATGAAGTCTTTCGAAGCATCAAATACAAAGTCTTCTGAAGCCAACACTAGAAGATAGATTTCTTCCGAAGAAATTTTGAACACATGCTTTATCTGATGTACCTTTTACATAAAGCTGGACCCCTTTCCACTGCGACTCTGATGAGACACCGACTTTACATAAGTTGGTGAAATGGTCCATGCTTTTAGTAACTATACATTAAGGTCTTGAATTTGTAAATTTCTACTTTATATACTTTATCCTTTTTTGTAATGTATTAGGATGTAAGCTATGGCATGTCATAGTCACTAGTCAAAGGCAATCTGCCTTTTGACTCTACATTGATTTTGTTGTTGTCTAGATCATGTATCCAGCAGGCTTTCAAAGTATGGCTGGCTGTAGGTTGTAGTATAAGTATTTTCCGTCCTTGTATCTTATTATGCACTTCTTTGTAAACACTTGTAAGACCTAGAGAGCAATATACATCAACCTTGTAAACCAAATACTTGTGTTGTTCTTGTTCTGTCTCTTGAATACTTGTGTTTATTAGCTTTCTCAAAACTGGTTTCTAGTTCCCCATTTGATCTATTAAGTGTTGCTGCACACTCTCCTCTTTGTGCTATTATGTTGTAAGCTTGTACCCTTCAACGGTCGTGCAATGTTCCGAAGAAAAATTCCTCGGAGGGAAATCTTCTTCCGGAAGGCTTTTTAGTCTCGAAAGAAACGATTGATAATTTATCAGGTCTACTTCTGAATCTTATAAACTTTTCATTCGGAAAAACCACTTTACTCTCGAAAGAAAGAAATTACGTTTGGAAGTTAAGTTGGCTTCGGCAGAAGATTACCTTCAGAAATCTCTTATACTCGGAAGAAGACCTTACTGTGTAACGGAAATCTTTGGGCCCCACAATTGTCAAAGGTAAAGATTTTCTTACTGATGTCGGAATACTTTAAATGGATTTAACCTTACCGCTATTGTCACATCATTCCCCAAATCATCACTTTACCTAATCCATCTGCTATTTTCACCCATTTAAATATTTTGACTTACCCATTTTAATCTTTTTACTGATTTCATTATCCAAAGCTTTCTTCATCCCTAATTTACCCAAATCAAGCTCATTTCTCTGCTTCTTTCTCACTAATGGCGCTTAACCCTCAGCACATTCAAGTCGCGTTCTTGGATTCATCCAGGGATGATGACTTCTCTGAAATCATCTCCTTTCTAACCCAATCCACTTACTTCACAGCCCTAACTGTAAACCCCACCGTGTATTCAAACCATATGGCTAATTTTTTGGGGAATGCATAGATTATAACATAGAATGGGGTTAGGGTTTTGAGGTCAAGCATTTGTGACCAAGAGGTCATGATGAATGTTCACCGATTGATTTCGCCAAGACTGAAGTTGACAAAACATATACCTTAATGGGATGGCAGTGATATCAACAGGTCCACTGTCAATGAGTTTAACTTCTCATAACAGTGGAAGTTCCTGGTGCATATTATCCTTCACAGCTTGTCAAACATGTCAGGGGGATGGGATCACATCCCATATGAACTAGGATGTCTAGTTCATGGGTTGGTAAGAGAACTCCGCTTTAACTACTCAAGATTCATGCTGACCAATTTGATGGGTAACCTTCAAAGGGAGACATTCTACATGTATCCTAGGTTCATCCAACACTTAATCAACTATGAGTTGGACCAGAGCAAGCTTGTCTGTGTAGCTGTTATGCCAGTCCCTCACATGAGGCCAACTATCTTCAAGATTCTGAAGAAAATGTCCACCAACTTCACCAGAAGAGAGACTCCACATCATCTAGGTATGATTGAGCGCATAGCTCCTGGTGACATCCCTGTTAACCCCATAGGTGAAGAACCCACACCAGCAACACCCCTCACATTGCCAAGTCCACCTCTCACCCCATCAAAAACACATATCAGAGACGCCCCAAACGAACTATTGTTCAATCTTCTCTGATTGAGCAAGCTCCTCCTATTCAAACCAAAAAGACTAGAGTGGAAACATGGGCTCCTACTCAGTCTAAGGTCTCATCTTCCTTCACCATTGACCTCAATATGGAATTTAGTCTCCTCGGTCTCAATCCCTTAAGCCTAAAACCCAAGCTAAAAGCCCTCAGGGTAAGTCTTGATCAACGTCCTGGGTCATTAGGTATAGCTTCCATATTCGTTACTGACCTATTGATAAGAACTGATGAGGAGATTATGTCTCATTAGGGCAATGAAGTTAATCCATAACACCCTCTTAGGGATCAACATAGCCTAAATGGCCTCTTATCTTTAGCCCCCATGAGTAAAGACCAACTGAGGTGAGTCCCACTGATGTGGAGGGGACTCATGTAGATTCATCTGCCACTACTAAAGGAGCCTCATTGGATCCTGAGTGTAATGGTAACATTTTTGAGTTTGAATATATAGCAACCGTGCCCTTTAATTACTCTAAAAGAGACATCATTAGACAAGGGAAACCAGGGTGCCAAGAAATCACATCCAGTGGTGAGGATGAACATACTAGGTATGTTACCTTATCTCCCCATGCTTCTTCAAAAGAAGATGACGGAAGTTAGCAACTCACCATTCAAGACCTACTTTCTAAAGTCTCAACCTTGAATCTTGTAACCTTTCGTATGTTTGTTAATAAAAAATTATTCTTGTTATGTTCTTCTAAGGTCTCTGTCATTCATAAAACTATGTAGGTTATTTATGATTGTTTCTTTTATTTTACATTTCTAAGGGTCTTCTGTCATTTATAAAACTATGTGGGTTATTTATGATTGTTTCTTTTATTTAACATTAATTCATTAATTTAAGGGTTAATAATTTAATTTATTAAAATAATTATAATAATAATAAGCATAATAATAATAGTAGTAGTAGTAATAATAATAATAATAATAATAATAATAATAAATTACAATATTTGATTATTTGTTATGAGTTTAACATAAATGATAATAATTCAAATAATTTATAAACTTATTAAATTTAAAATAAAGAAAATATTTAAAACTTGGAATTAAAAGTTTAGGGGGCTTTATGTCAATTTAGAAACCTAGAATAGAAAAGTTTAAGCAAAAAATAATAAAAAATAAAACTACAGGAACTAAAGTGTAATATTTTTACAACACAAAATGCCCTCTCTTTTCCCCGATTCCTCGGCCGCAAGTCAGCGAGGCCCTAGCGATGTCCCAACCGCCTGAAACGCTTAAAATTTAACACCAAATTGGTTACAACCGCTTCGCGGAAACTTTTCAAACTCAATAGTGGGTATTAATTTGAGTTTAGTTTGGTTATGGAGACGTTCGAGCTCGGTAACCAATCGCCGTTAAACCTGAAAGTCGTTCGAGTATTAATAGTCAATAATAATCAAATTAATTGCACCTACACGATGTTTAACTGTTTTTTAATCTTCTACCAAATAAAATTTTGTCTAAAACACACACAAACATCGCATTTGATCATCATCTTCTTCGTGACCTGCAACTTGGCCGAACTCTATTTTCTGAACACTTTGAAATGCAATTGATTGAGGGTTTTCAAAGATCACAACCCTTAGAAGCTCACGAGATCAATTGAGGTATCATCATCGACAACACCTTAAATCTTTGTTCTCCTCTCGTGCGACCCTGTTCACCCTCGTCTTATCGAATCACCTTCAATCCAAGTAAGATTCACCCGCTCACACACTCGTTTTTCATGGGGAACAAAAGCCCCATGATTAGTAACGTTAATGAATCGAATGGAGCTTCAATTGATTTGAATCATTCTTGGGTTCTTGGTGATTTGGGGAAAACTTATTAGATGTTGTTTTAAAGATTAAAACCATTATCTTGGCAAGTATAGGCACCCAGCCTAATGGTAACACAACACCATTTCATTCTTGAAGTCCCGGGTTTGAACCTGGCACCCTATTATTTTTTCAAAAGCCTTTTTCTTAACAAATATAATTATAGAAAATTCTTAATAATTATAAAAATTACTTTTGTAAACTTTATTATTTTTAAAGACACCAAATTATTTTTTGTAATTTTCTAAATTTAAATAATTAAATATTCTTTTAATAATACATTTTCACAAAGGTCATTCTTAGATTATTTCTTATAAACTGAACTTTAAATAATAGTTTAAATTAATAAATTATTATTTGTCAATATGTTACTTTTATTTATTGTTTAATTATGTTTATTTCAAATAATTATAATGAAACTTTACCTATATATTACATTCATTAGATCAAATAAATTGATTACATTAACTAATTCTATGTTTTCACCAAAATCCCCAAATTTCACTTGAAACCTTAGTCCACGTATGATCGTTAATCTTATCTTTATACTTAATCTTGGAACTTACACGTTTAGGTATTATGTAAAAGGAACTGCTGGAGAAAACTTAATTTTATTGTTCTTTTAAGCATCATCTTATATTATCATGTGAGTTTTCACCCCCCCCCCCCCCCTTTTTTTACCTTATTTCACACATTTTGGGGTGAAACATGTTAACGTATAACTTGCACTTTTAAACGTCTTGATACTTGTAAATGAACTAGCAATTCATCTTTAATCTTATCATGGTCATTTGTAATATTATGAGACTTATATGATAGACATTATGTGTTGACAATTATTAACTATTGCTAGGCTAGCAACGTCAATGATCTATGGGCTGACAAGCCTATTTAGTGCTAAAGCTGAGTTTATTGTTGGCTCCTAATGACGTATGACTTGTTTATCAAGGAACCAAGTACACTTAGCCAATCATTATAACTTGTAATTGATATCTTTTTCAAGGTTTGATTGTAACATCAAGTTTTCATAACTATGAATCCATGGATCGCAATCAGGAATTATCAGTGTTGACTGAAGTCAAGTCAACGTTTACGGAATCAACTTTAACTTGGTTTAATTGTTTGTATTAGTTTCAATATAATAATGATAAAGAATGAGATGAATGCAATGAATGAAACACATCTAATGATCAGACAAATATTTAATTCAAATGTATTTTATTAAAAACATGTTAATGATTATAGATGAATAAACACTGAATGAATGAATGATATTGATTTGAGTGTTTGATGATGTGATGGCTGCTAGGGTTTTGATTTGTGTGATTTGATGTGATGTGTGATGGTTGTATTGTTGCTTGATGTTTGCCGTCGATCTGTTTCCTTGATGTGAAACCTAGGATCCATATATATAGGCATGCGTTTCTATTAAGGAAACACCAGATATTTTGGGATTCTGATTGTTTCTATTAAGAAATCACCGGATCTCTTGGGATTCGCATAACTGACTTGTTAACTTGTTGACTTGTTGACTTGTGGACTTGTAACACTTTATACAAGTGTTTGGACTCCGTAGGAACATTGTCTTCCGTAGATATTTGTTCTTCCACAGGAGTCTTGTTCTTCCGAGGATACATTGTTCTTCCGAAGCAATCTGTTCTGCCATCCTTAGAGCTAGTTATTCATCTGCAGAAGATCTTCGGTGTATTTTACTTGTAAGAAACATATCTACAGAAGAACAAAAATGTTCATCCGTAGATGTTTCTTACACTTGGTGAATTTTACCAATCATAATGTTTTCCCTGCAAACATACATAAATCAACACACATATATATGGGTTAACCTATACATTTATGTATATATAATAATGAATTACAAGTTTTCATTACCAATATTAATTCAAGTTCTAAGCCTATACAAAATGGACTAGATCTATTGATCCTAGATTCCAAGATCTAACAATACTCCCCTTTAGGCTTAGGTACTTTTAATAAGCTCTTTAAAACTGAAAGTTCTTTCAATCTTGCCACCATCCTTTTTTTGAAGTATGATACTGCATCCTTTTGATCATCGTACTTGAACTCGATCTCCATTCTGCATATCCTTTGTAGAGTCTCAAAACTTTGTCCTAAAATGTCTTCTTCAGTTGTAAACGTTTTTACAACACATTGGTTATTGACTATTTCTAGCTCATCTTCTTTTGAGATTCTAAGTTCTCATACATCTTCAATGTTAGCTCCTTTCAATATCTCAGCATTATACCTTCTTCTCTTGTATGCTTTAGCATGCAGCTTATCCACAACTTGAATCATGGCACATATAGACATAAGTCATTCTGAGCCCTTTCATAATTTAGCTTTGGGAAGAATTTGTCATGAAGATATGATTTATAGCTTGGGTGAAGCAACTTGATCTCTACTGGGTCAAAATTTCTCATTCTCATTGCTTTCTTTCCTTCTGCATTCCTTAGCAGCACCAATCCTTGGTCTTCTCAACATATCCCTATTCTGTTATGGGATATGTATACTGATTCTCATCTAATCTTTTAACATTGGCTAACTTCCTGCTTTAACATCCAACCTCTTTAAGACTTTATCATCCACCATTGTAGAGGAGTTGGATTTTGATTTTTTTCATTCTTTGTGACATTCTCCTATGCTCATCATCCTCTCTCTTGGCTTCTTTAAGCACGTCATCTCTGAATTGTGTCTTTAGCTTTTCCGTCTTTAGCTTTCCCACTAACATAGAGAAGTCTCTTCCTATTGGGTGAACTGGATAGTTAGAGATAATTAAGCTTTTCAAATCATTAAGGTCAAATTCGGGTAGGCACAGCACTGATGCTATATCATGGAAGTATTGAACCCTTCCAGATGTTCTCTTGATGATAGCGCAATCCCATTCTTGATCATACTTCAATGCCATGATTATATTATCTTCCATAGAGTTTGGGCTTGTGATGTGGTGAAATAATTCTATCAAAGTAGACTTTTTCTCTGTGATTTCCCTGACCGTTTTCCTAATGGCCACACATTGCCAGGTATGACTGCTCTTCATTCTCTGATAAGTTTGTCTTTTTCTTTGTGTTGAGTTGTACTTTCAACTGTAACCAGCAAATCATATTTTATATTGAGAGCTTAGCTGTATCATAGTGAGCTAGATCTTTCTTGATTTTCTAAATGGCTTGAAAAGTTGTGAATGCTTCATAGTCACCATTTGGAATTATGAATCTGGAAAGCTTAAACTCTTTCAACATATTCTTCATCTCAGTCATATTCATCCTTTCAACCATGTCATATGGAAACCCATGGTTGATCAGGGTCATAACATAATGATTCAGGCCTCTCTTTTATTATGTCTTTTGTTGTCAGAAGTTCATCAACCTTTGATTCTTCTTGTTCTTTGTTAGAAACCTCTTCAGTCAGCTCTTTCCATTCAACATCACTCTTAGCTTCCAAAAACCTCTTCAGCGTTTAAATTCACTGAAGCAGTGTGCTCTGAAGTAGAATGCCTTGATCTTTTAGATGAATCATCAACATTGATTACATGTTTCTTTGTAGGCCTAAGTATTTTCTCTTCCTGGAATATAGAATCAGTTGCTTTAAAGATGTTGCAGGTTCTTTTGGTTGTACTGATGTAATGGCAGACTTAGATTCCAGGGCACTTATTTTCATCTTCAGCTCCTTAACCTCTTCATTCTTTCTTTGTACCTCAGCATGTTGTTCTTCAACAGTCTTGTTAGCTTGGTTGTTCTCTAACACAAGCTTTTCTATTTTAGCCTTTTAATTAGCAATTGACTCCTTTTGTTCTTCAACAAGATTCAGCAGAGCATTGAGCATCTTCTCTTAATCTTGTGATGATTACTTTGTGCTACATCAGTTGAACATCCTTTTCTTTTACAATCCCTTTTAGCTCTTGAATTCTTTTTTATGTAGTTAGACTTTATCACAAGCTTGTTGTATTCAGCCACCAGATAGCTTTTGCTTACTGGGATGTCCTCATCACTGATGTCATCTTCATCATAGGCAATCGCTTCCTCATACTTATCTTCTTCTTCCCTTTCTTTTTGTTGATTAGTAATTTCATCTTTATGATCTTTAGTATGAGCCATACTTGCTGAACTAGAGCATTCCTCTTTTGTTTGAACAGGTTCAACTTGATGAGTTGTTGTTGCTGCTGATTGGTAATGACTGGTGAAACTGGTTCAATGTCATTTGAATAGACAAGAGATTCAGTCTTCGATAATGATAATTGAATAGTACTGGCTTAAGAGACTAAGACTGTTTCCCCTATGTGAAAGCTCTCAGTCGATTGCCTTTCAGTAATTGGAAATATAGGTTCTGTGTGTTGGATAGCTAGTGATTGAAGAGTAAGAGGAGAGATTGGCTAAGTGTCTTGACTTGATGATGGAGATTGTTGAGAGTGAACAGAGAGAATGGGTGAAATGGGCTGAGTGTTTTGACTTGTAGGTGAAGGGTGTTGTGGAGATGGATGTTGTTGGTGCATAGGTGTTAGATCTGATGAGTGAGTGGCTTGTATAGAGTTGGTTGCTCAAACCTCCTGTTGATCTTCCCACACAAGCTCTTGGGGAATATTTGCATTAGCATCTACCATATGTGCAAACATGGGCACGTCTCCTCCTTCATACTTCCTGGATATTCTATTCAGAACATCTACCTAGGTGTGCTTGAACAAACACATCGCCATCTATAGCAGTCCCAGGCAGATCAGCATTAAAGATCAGTTATAGAAACATTGGAAACATGTACATCTTGTCAGCCTTCTGCACTTTGATATGATCACATAAGCAATTGAAGATGTACTTTGAGTAATTGTATGTTTTTCCTCAAAGACACCAATAATGGCTGAAGAGATATGCCTTGAAAATTTGTCAAGTCCAGATTTCTAGTTTGATATGCACTTAAGATAAGTGTGGCAGAGAAATCTGTATGGCTTGCAGAGTCTTCCTTTCTTTATCTCTCCCTTCTCGAAGTCACCATCATACCCCATCAGCAAAAGACTTCTCTATGTATTCATTCTCGAACACATCAGGGTGACCAGCTTCTACATCTCCCAACTCAAGAACCCTTCATATTGTCTGTTCATCCAATCTTAGCCTTTGATTCTTCACATTTGCCACAATAATTTGTCCATCTTCTTCCATTCAGGTGGAGTTCCAGAAATCAGTAATGTGCGATTGACGAATCACTGGCTCTGCTGATAAGGCAAAGAACTGCCAGGATCTTCTTAGATATCGTATAATGTCTTGGCATCCTTTTGAAATAGGGTCGTCATGGTTTAAGAAAGCACACACATTGTGCTCTCTCGCAAATCGATTGTCCATCTGTTCATAAGAATAGAGAAGATTTAGTTAGAATCACATTATTGATATGAGAATACAAATAGTTGTGAGCATAACCAAGAATCAAACGGTTCATTATTGAACATTACGACGTGTTTTACCTTGAACATAGTGATCTGAGAACAGAGTTATGTGATTGTTTGATGTTTTGATTCAGTAATTTTGAATGATAGAAAAAGGGGGAAAAGTTTGTTGAATGCATTATTCTAGGTCTGAAAAAGTGTTCTGAAAAAGTGAATAATGAATATTGAAGTCAAAGAACATCATTTATACTCTCTCAAACACATTAATTTTTTATTAATGATGTGGGAGCCTTAACAATTTAACTTATCCACAGTTCTTAGTTCTTCCGCACATTATCTACGGACTCCGTATATCATCTACGGATGACTTAAAACTTCTGCTAATTGTATAATTTAAATTTTCATAGGTTACCAATCTATGAAATTAGATTATACGTTTGTATTGATTCATCCGTAGTTTACCAATCTACGGATGGACAAATTTTATAAAGTTTCCACACTGTAGCTTATGCTGATGCTTAAAAGGCACTGTGGCTTCTGTTGAAGCTTAAAAAGCACTGTGGGGAACTTATTTTATTGTATGGTCCAAAATCAATGCTTAGAACCATTTATTGCTTTTGGACCTTGCTGACTTTGTATTCATGACAATTGTGCACAAAAAATTTAAATTTGAAAAACTTCATGTATCCAAGAGCCAGGTGGTGCTCAAGTTCCAATTCCTTCTCATTGATAATGGAATAGACAATTCTGTTGTGTAAATTTCATGATTCTACTCCCCCTAATTTTTTATTAATGATGAACGAATGCATTTATCATAAATTTATATAAGATTATCATGAATAACGAGTGGAAGTGTGATAATGCACAAGCATATATACACATAGAAAGGGATTAGACTATAATACTAAGCTTCTTCGTGATGAGTTATTTTTGTTGAATTGATACCTGAACTTAGTTCTGATTGCATGTATATTGTCCACTTAAATCCATACAAGAGTTAGTGTATCAACTATGCATGTTGTTTATCATGCTTTCATGTTGATTAGATAGTAACAGTTGTGGGCTTCACATTCAAGTCACATATAGTTTGACCTCCCTTTGTGAGTCAAATCATCACTTTTTCACACTTAGAAACTATATACTTTAAGTTATAAGTTCTATCTTGAGATGTACTTGACATCTCATTAATGCATTAATATAAAAGCTATAGATTAATATACAGTTGATCACATAGGATTCTTTTGAGAGCTTAGATATGATCATTAACATGTCACCAGGCCTTTACTTACGTAAAATAGAGGTGCCTTTAACCCAGGTCTTTGTTATACAAAACAGAGGATGATGAGGATCATGATCATTTCACCATTTGGTTACTGATATACTGTATGGTGATCATACACCCAGGTCTTTGTTTACACAAAACAAAGGGAGTATGATTTGCAAACACATATATGATTCTGAAGGTAATCTATTTATTACTAGTTACAGAAACATGTTTTTCTTTGTTTGTTCATAATAATTAATCTAAGTTAATCATGCCAAGAGACTCAATCAGAAAATTAAATCTAACTAAATCAAATACTTTGGTGAATAAATCAGCAAGCTGATTTGTTGTATCCACTTTGACTAACTTGATCAAACCCTTTTCTGAGCAATCTCATAGAAAATGGTATCCTATTTCAATATGTTTTGTTTTACTATGTTGCATAGGATTAGCAGTTATAAACATAGCACCAGAATTGTCTATGTAAATTAAAGTTTGAAGGAAATTGTAACCATAGTCAAGTAATTGGTTTTACAACAAAAGGACTTGAGAGCAACCAGCTGAAGCAGCTATGTACTCAGCCTCAGCTATGGATATAGATACATTAGTTTGCTTCTTGCACTGCCATGATACTATTCATGGTCTGATGAATTGACATCCACCAGTTGTGGATTTTCTGTTATTGTTGCATCCACCATAGTCACTGTCTGAATATGAGTAGAGTTGAAGTCACCATCTTTTGGATACCAAAGACCAAGTCCTTGTTTTCCTTTGAGATATCTGAAAATCCTTTTCACAGCATTCAGATAAGACTCTTTTGGATCTGATTGGTACCTAGCACAAACACACACAGCAAACATAATATGAGGTCTACCGGTAGTTAAATACATAAGGGATCCTATCATTGATCTATATAATCTTTGATCAATAGATTTTCCTCAAGGATCAGGTACAATCTTTTCAATTGTTAAGGCTGGTGTTTTGCATAAAGATGCATCAGCAAGATTGTACTTCTTTAATATTTGATGTATGTATTTTTCTTGATTGATGAATATCCCATCTGTCTTTTGATGAACTTGAAGACCAAGAAAGAAAGTTAAATCTCCCATTGAACTCATCTGAAACTCTGATTTCATCAATTCTTCAAAACTTACACACAATCTCTTATTAGTTGATCCAAATATAATGTCATCAACATATATTTGAACAACCAAGAGATCTTGAAGTTCTTGTTTGAGGAAGAGAGTCTGATCAATGGTTCCCCTTTTGTATCCATGCGTGAGAAAGAAAGATGATAATGTTTCATACCACTTTCTTGGTACTTGGTGAAGACCATACAAGGCTTTATCAAGTTTGTATACCCTGTGAGGGTATTGAGAATCTTCAAAACTAGGGGGTTGTGACACATAAACTTCCTCATCAATTTTCCTATATAGGAAGGCACACTTGACATCCATTTGATACACAGTGAACTTCCTATATGATGCATAAGCTAGGAACACTCTTATGGCTTCAATTCTTGCAACTGGTGCAAAAACTTCATTATAGTCTATTTCCTCTTCTTGTGTGTATCCTTGAGCAATCAATCTTGCTTTATTTCTTACAATAATCCCTCTACCATCCAGTTATTTTTGAAAAGCCATCTTGTTCCAATAGGATGTTGGCCTTTAGGTAAATCAACTAGAGTCCACACTTTTTGCTTTCTAAATTGTTGAAGCACTTCTTGCATAGCTTCAATCCAGCTATTATCCTTTAGTGCAGTAGTGATGTTTTGAGGAACCACTTGTGAAAGGAAGCAAGTGAAAAGACAAATATTGACAGTACCACTTTGGCTTCTTGCAGTTCTTTTTGTAGGATCTCCGATGATGTTGTTAACTGGATGAGTCTTATGGATTCTTGTTGATGGAGTTGATTCAACTGGAATGGATGATTCGAAGTTAGTCATATCCATTGTTGCAGACTGATCCAAACCATATTGAGATTTTAGAAAGTACTCAAATTGTTGAACATTTGGTGTTGATTAATCTTTCGTAGGTTTAGTATTAGTAGCATCATGAGTGTCTTCCGTAGGAGCTGTAGGGGCTTTTCCGAAAGCATTTTGCTCTTCGGTAAGAGTTACAGTCTTCGGATGATAAGTGAGGACTTGAAACATTTCCAATGTTTGTTGCATTTAGTTGAGAGCATGGAGCATGTCACACCCAGCCCCTCGCATCAACAATATTGTCCGCTTTGCCCCCGAGGAGCTCATGGATTTGCTTTTGGTTGCCCGGGTGAAAACTTCCCAAAGAGGTCACCCATCCCTAGATTGCTCCCACCTAAGCACGCTTAATTGTGGAGTTCTCATCTCATCCACAGCCAATACGCCCAAAACACGTTGTTGATGTTAGAGGCCAGACATTCCTTATGAACCAGGAATCTCTCCTGGCCGATGTGAGATATGTGTAGGGTGTCACAGAGCAGTTGTAGGCACAACATTCACATCTCCAGATGCATACTGTATATCTGCTGATATAGTGTCAGCAGCTGCAGAGGAAGTGTTTCCATCTGAGGATGTGTAAAGCCTGGGAAGATCAACAGACAATATCACTTCATTCCTATTAGGCGGAACAAATGGATAGCATGTATCAATAGTTCTTGCATTGTTCAAATAACCGTAGTTAAATGACTCTGTTAAAACATCTATATCAAACAACCATGATGATCCTTTAACTGATTTAGTATATACAGATTCATCAAAAGATACATGAGGGGTTTCTTTCATAATGTTATGTTGTGGAATATAAATCGTATAAGATTTAGATGTTGAAGAATATCCAACAAAGAAACCATCATAGGCTTTTTCTAAAAAAATTCCCAATGATTATTTTATATTTAAAACAGATACATGACACCCAAAAGCTCTAAGATATCCTATGTAAGGTTTTCTTTTAAATAACAGCTCATAAGGTGTTTTGTTATGTTCTTTGACAATTAAAGTTCTATTTTGAACATTGCACAAAATATTCACCGGCTCAGCCCAAAAGGTGATAGGCAATTGTGAGTCAGCTAGCATTGTTCTGGCTACTTTAATAAGTGTTCTATTTCTTCTTTCAACAACTCCATTCTGTTGTGGAGTTCTTGGTGCACTAAATTGCCTTGCTATACCTTTGGTCCTGCAAAAGGAATCCAAGTCAAAATTGACAAATTCAGTACCATTATCACTCCTAAAATTTTTAACTTTAACATCAAGTTGATTCTCAATCTTGATGACAAAATCCATTAATGTTTCTTATGTTTCACTCTTTTGTTTTAAGAAAAAGACCCATGTAAATCTTGAAAAATCATCAACTATCACCAAACAATATTATCTCCTTCCAATGCTCATCACATTGGTAGGACCAAACAGATCCATGTGAAGCAATTTGAGTGGAGTAGTATTAGTATTGATAGTTTTGGATTTATGAAACACTCTATGTTGTTTTCCTTTGTAACAAGAAGAACAATGAGTTGAGCAATGAAACTCTTTCTTTAGCAGTCTAATGACTAAGTCATTTTTCACCAATTTGTTCATGTTCTTCAAGTTAGAATGGACAAGCCTTCTATGCCACAATTGGGATTCATCTTCTAATGACTTAGATAGGAGGCATGTTTCATGTCTTGTGAGTGAGGTGTTGTTCATGTCCAAACATAAGTGTTTCCTTTTCTTGATGCTTAAGAAGTACCCAATCTTCTAGAACAGTAAAACTTGGCTTAAGAATATAACAGTTAGTGTTATCAACCAATGTGGTATAATTTTGATCACAAATTTGAGACACACTCAGTAAATTATACTATAGATTTTCACAGTAGTTTAATTTCTCAAACTTGATCACACCATTTGTTACCATTCCTTCACTAACAATTTTACCTCCCTTCTTATCCCCACCAAATGCCACATATGAAGCATTTTTATGTTTGAAGTCATGGAGAAATGAACAGTTTCCTGTCATATGCCTGGAACAACCACTGTCAACATACCACTTGTTGTCAGCTCTCCAAGATTGTTCCTGCATTCAGAAATAAATCAGTTAGAATTGACAACCCAAGCCTTAATGATCTTGGGTTTGATAGGAGTGTCTAAAATCCTAACTCCTTCATGAATAAGTCTTGAAGTTTCAATTTTAGTTTTGCTTGATTCATTCTGAGCTGTTTCAGGTGAAGATGATTCTGTTAAAGGAGATGTTGGCGAACAAGGTTCTTGTTTCTTAATTTCTTCTTTATTCAACTTATTTTTGTTGGTTTGAGGCTTTGATTTTGATAACGAATCTTAATTATTAAATGTTTCACTATCTTTTGTTTTTGAATGTGGTATATGAATTCCCTTTTCAAAATTATCAAAGAATGCATCATCAACCTTTGTTTCCTTTTCAGTCAAATCAATCCTTTAATGAGGTGTTTTTGATTGCTGGAAAGTTTTTCTTTTCTTCAAAGGATGAACATCAGTGGATGTCTTTTCCTTTGATTTTGGCTTTTGTTTTTGTTAAGACTTCTTGATTTTTGCATGTTTTTCACGGTCAGTAGATTAAGTGTCTGATTCAGCTTTATCTGATTGTTTCTTCTTTGTGCCCTTTGTCTTGTTCTTTTTGTTGAAATAATATTCCTGAGTTGAATGGTTATTTTTGCTACAAATAGCACAGTGTTTGTTCAAGTAACAGTAAGATGTCATGTGATTGTTCATATTGCAAATAGAACAATAACTACTGAAGTAACAATCTTCAGTATTATGGTTTTTCATGTCACACCACTTGCAATACATCTCATCTGATTCTTTGTCAGAATCAATTAATTTCTTCTTGTTTGGCAACTTCTGAAGCTTTGAATCCTTTTTCAGTTTTGAAGTTGATTTTTCCTCTTCCAGCTTGTGGAGCTTGGATTTGTTTGTTGCTGACTTCCTCTTCTATAGGTCATCTACTAAATCAGCATTAACTTCTACTGAGGAGCTTTTCTTCTTCCGTAGATCTTGTACTGAAGAAAGGTTCTTCTTCAGCTGATGTTTAGCTGACAACCTTTTCTTTTCCTTTTCCACGGATGATTTGTGTCTTTTCTCAGTAGAAGCACACTTCTCATTCACTTTATTGGAAGATTTTTGTTGCTGGTTTAGTTCATGAAGACCCTCATTTAATTGAGTTATTCTCTTGCAGATGGTCTTCAACATGTTTCTTTGTTTAGCAGGGTATGACAGCTTTGTTTCTTCAAGCACTTTTTGAATATTTGTTTCAAAAACAATATTCATACCCTTGTTTAGTAGATCATCATCATGTTCATCAGAATCATCCAAGTCATCACACTCATCAAAGAGAAATTATAAATCCATTTGATTAATCTTGTCTGATTCAGAAGACTCAGTTTCATTCACCTCAGATATATTGTTAATGTTTTGTTGATTAGAACTTGTTTCTATATTGGTGCTTGGCACAAAATGATTTGACAAGTTATTTGTCATTGATTCAGGCAAAGGAACATAATTATTTTTTATAGGAGGTGCCACTGCATTATACCCCAACCCAGACCTGTTCTTTGATTCAATATGAGAATTTAATAATTTCTCATACTGCTCAGATAAAAGTTCAAACTTCTAAAGTTTCACTTCAGTTGATGCATGATCAGCCATGGATTTAGTTAAGGAAGTGGTCAGATGCTCAACTTGTGCTTTTAAACTGTAATTTTCAGAAACAATTTTATCTAAATCCTTTTGTAAAGAGTTAATTTTTATTCTAAATAATTTATGTTCTCTTACATGAGATTCATTTAAAATCATTGATTCTTTAACTTTATCAGCTAATTGTTGAGCATGGACTCTATATATTTTTACTTCCTCAACACATATTGATGACATAACCTGTCTCTTACCTCACTTGCCATGGATGGAACTATGTTTTCCATGTGAGCCATTAAAGCTTGATTTTATTCCAATACTTCCTTCTCATACATACTCCAGTCACAGGTTCCATCTTGAAGAATGATCAACCCAGATTCTTTTGAGTTGCTTGTTCATGCTGATGTATTAGTGGCTGGTGGGGATGAGTTGGTAACTTGTGGTTACCTGAAGGATCTTTGAGATGATGAATCTTGTTTAGACTGATGTTGCTGATGCTGTGTTGAGTCTGGATTTTGTTGATTGCATTCTCTATAGAAGTGTCCATAGAAATTACACTTGAAGCATCTTACCTTTGACTTATCAACACCAATCCATGCTTATTTGCTTGTAACAGCCAAATTCTTGTTTCTTCTGAGATATTGTTTAGCTCTATACGCAATCATTGCCATTTGCCACTATAGATCCATCTCCTCCACTGCATCTGGAGATAGTTCTTCCAAGTTTTGTTGGCACATGTTGGCAGAGGTTAACAAGCTTCCCATGTAAGCTTGAAAGCTTGAACTGAAAGCTGCAAAAGCTGTTTTTGTTCTTCAGAGTCCAGAATGACAGTGATGGACTCTGGTTGATTGTTGATTGAAGGCTTTTCTGATGATGTATATCTTTGATCATCAGTTCTTCTTTTCTCTTTTCTTAACTTACTTTGAGAAGATTTCTTAGGAGGTTTTGAAGCATAGAAACTTACTTCCTCTTCATCTTCACTCAAAGTACAAGAGTTATCACCATCATTGTTGGAAATAAAGGCACTTCCAGCAGTTGTTGTTTCTTTAAAGTGATATGGTGATACATGAGTTCTCACACTCTTATTTCTTGATTTCTCATCCATTTCAAGAGCCTCAACTTTAGCCACTAGAGTGTCTAAACCAACTGCTTTGAGGTCTTTGGTGTTCTTGAACGTGGATACAGTTTGCTTCCAACTTTCTGGTAAAGTATGGAGCATCTTTTTGTTCAGTTCCTCATTTGTGTATTTCAACTCCAAAATATTCATCTCTGTAACAATTTGCATGAACCTATGGAGTTGTTGACGAATTGATTCACCCTCAATATGATGAAATGTTTCATATTGTGAACGAAGGGTGTCCTTCCTAATGCTTCTGATTTCATCACTCCCTTCACAGAGTGTATGAAGAATTTTCCACAAGGAATTTTTTGTTTTGTAATTTTCACACCTGATTAATATTTCCTCAGGTAAAGCCATACTAAGCAAACTGTATGCTATAATATCAACTTTAACCTTCTTAATATCATCAGGTGACAGATCTTTTGTACTTATGGGTTGATTATTGTCATTATAAACCGGCCAAGGGTGGGTGGAATATAAGGACCTTTTGTTATTAAGACCCATAAGTCAAAATCTGTAAAATTTACATGATTCCTAAACTTGATTTTCCAGGATTTATAATCTGCTTTCGTTTCCAACTTTGGAGGTTGGTAAGATGATCCACCAAAATTGCTCATGATTAGTTAAGTTCTAAGACTTTAACTAATGAATTTGTTCAATGGATATGAAAATTTTATTGATTTTGATCAATAACTAAGATCTGCTATTCAATTTATTTAAATATAGATTCAAGTTAATCAACTATGTACTTGTTGAACAACAAATAACAAATCACACTAAAAAACTATTTGCTTAAAAGAAAAACAATAGATCTAATCAGTAAAAACTGACAAATCTAGAGAATTCATTAAACAATTAAACATAATTAACACGGATAGATCAATTGATCTAAATTAATGAGCACTTGGCTCTGATACCACCTGTGAATCCATGGATTGCAATTAGGAATTATCAGTGTTGATTGAAGTCAAGTCAACGTTTGCGGAATCAACGTTAATTTGGTTTAATTATTTGTATTAATTTCAATATCAATAATGATTAAAGAATAAGATGAACGCAATGAATGAAAAACAATTAATGATCAGACAAATATTTAATTCAAAGGTATTTCATTAAAAACATGTTAATGATTACAGATGAATAAACATTGAATGACTGAATGATTGATTTGAGTGTTTGATGATGTGACAGCTGCTAGGGTTTTCATTTGTGTGATTTGATGTGATGTGTGATGGTTGTATTGTTGCTTTGATGTTTGCCGTCGAAGCCGTCTACTTGATGTGAAACCTAGGATCCATATATATAGGCACACGTGTTTCTGTTAAGGAAACACCAGATCTTTTGGATTCTAATTGTTTCTGTTAAGAAATCACTTGATCTCTTGGGATTCGCATAACTGACTTGTTAACTTGTTGAATTATAACACTTGTATTATACATGTGTTTTGCAGGAGTCTTGTTCTTCCAAGGATACATTGTTCTTCCGAAGCAATCTGGTTCTTCCGAAGCAATCTAGTTCTTCCAAGCAATCTTGTTCTGCCATCCTTAGAGCTAGTTATTCATCCATAAAAGATCTTCGGATCTACTTTACTTGTAAGAAACATATCTACGGAAGAACAAAATTTTCATCCGCAGATGTTTCTTACACTTGGTGAATTTTACCAATCATAATGTTTTCCCTGCAAACATACATAAATCAACACATATATATGAGTTAACCTATACATTTAATGCATACATAATAATGAATTACAAGTATTCATTACAAATATTAATTCAAGTTCTAAATCTATACAAAATGGACTAGATCTATTGATCCCAAACTCTTAGATCTAACAATAACCGATGACTTGAATTGCTACCTTTGAACTTAAATATATATATATATATGTGTGTGTGTGTGGTGTGTGTGTATATGTTTACCCTATGGAAACTCACCAACTTTCAAAGTTGACTTTATATTGAACATGTTTCAGGAAATGCACAAGGTTGATGAATAATATTGAAGCATGCTTACATCTAGGACTTGGACCTAGGAAATAAATGACATGTCTTTGAAATCTTGAACTTATGATATTTTTCATCTTTGTTGAGACTTATTGGTTGTAATCCTTCATTTTAAGACTTACGGTTAATCATATTTACAATTAATGGTAGCGTTATGTGATTGTGAACAATCTTAACCCTCACGTCTCAATGTTTTCGCCATTAAGGTTGGGGTGTGACAAATCTAAGGTTAAGACTTTAGTGAATAGGTCTGCTACTTAGCAACTTGAGATTGACAATCTCAAGGCTACACTATCTGAGAAACAGGTTGAGAGATCTATTAGGCATGTACAAATTCATGTCTTATTGACCTCTTCCTCTAGCTTATCTAGCTCTCAAGATAATGCTACCAAAAATGGGGAGAGTGTTTAGAGACAAACACATGAGGAACCACAAAGCCAAGATTTAACATCTTTAACTTCAAGATAACCTATTCAACAAGCAACAATATTTCCTAAGCCTCCTCCAATTGTTCTTCAAATGGATCAAAGGATGCCCCAAGATTTGAACAAGTTCTTTTCTAAGTTCCTGCTTGGATCTTCTATTGAATAGCCAAGCCCTGATGTTGTTGTGGCATACTTTGGAGCTAAAGAGCTTCAAAGGTTAAATGCACCTTCCACCACTATCCAAGAAGTTAGTCAACCTAAGGTATAAATAGAACCTGAGACTAATTTCGAAGTGGAAATGGAGATTGATGGTCCAGCAACTAAAACAATCGGGATAGAGAGTTCATTGCCACAGACTTCCGAAGCTGAAGTCAAAGCCTCAGAAGAACCATTTCAATCTTCTGAAGCTGAGATGGAAGCTGCGGAAGGGTTATTCTCTTTATCTGTGGATCTGGTTATTACAAATGCAATTCTAGAACTAGCATATGAGGTAAACAATGAGGATTTTCTCAACTGACCCCTCACTCAAATAACTCACTACAACAAGCTCCAACCACCATCTCTCAACCTGAAACCTCCACACAAGAACCCCTTAAGCCTAGCACTTCCGAAGATGTCAAAAGAAAGCGGATCATGACTGCGGAAGAACTTCAAGAGGAAGAAAGGTTAGAGAAGCTTAAGAAGAAAGGTAGACTCCCTACTGGGAAGTTGTTAGCTGGAAGTAGCAAAGCAGCTGCAGCCAATCAGGAGGCTATCAACAACTAAAGAAGAGTGGAAATCATTGAAAGGCTTGTCAAGCATGGAGTTGTTAGTGAAGAAGTGCTCCTACTACCACTAGAGTTGATTCAGTTACAGAAGGCAACCCTACTGCAAATTGAACAAAGAGAAGAGGCAACAAGGTTGGCCTTAAAGGAAGAGAGGGAGAGGAAGGAAAGAGAGGCTGATTTGCAGCTAAGGATGGAAAGGATAACTCTTCAGACCTCCAGGGGTTTCTCTTAAGAAGAATTTTCACCACACAATAATGATATGATCTTATGGCTATTCATGAAAGAGCAAGATAAAATAGAGAAGGAGAGAAAGAAAGATGCAAAGGAGAAATTGAGGGTGAAGAAGAAGAAGGAAGAAGAAGCAGGACTCCCTGCTATAAGGAAGATAGGTGATAAGGCCTGGATGAAGGACTATCTCTGGGCTCATGGCCCCTATAGCATGTAGGTGGGTCCCATGTCTAAGAAAACCTTGCAGCGACATGTTAGTGACATCAAGGCTGACATTCACACAAGGAAAAGGAAGGAGATGTATCGAAGGGGACAGGGGATGACCTTCAAACCAACACCTCATACCTAACCACAACCTGAACCAATCCCTTTCCCATTTCCCATTAAAACTAAACCCACCTCTGAACCATACACTACTGAACCTTCACCATCCTCCATACTTGCCTCATCACCACAACTACCTCGACTACCCATCCTCAAACCCAAAACACTTCCTAGAACCCAAACACCACTGCCTACCCAACAACCACTCAAACCATCCCCTCAGCCTTCCAAACATCTCTCTTTAGCTGAAAATCAGAAAAACCAAAAGACATCAAAACAACTGAAGTACTCTATAATAGTTGAAGACAAAGTCTGAAGACAACTGCTGAAGACAAAGTCTGAAGACAAAGTCTGAAGATAAAGTCTGAAGACAAAGTCTGAAGACAACAGCTGAAGAAAAAGTCTGAAGACAAAGTCTGAAGACAAAGTCTGAAGACAAAGTCTGAAGATAACAGCTGAAGACAAAGTCTGAAGACCAAGTTCTCAGAAGTTGTCACAACAGCTGAAGTAGTTATCTTCAGTAGTTGTGATGGTTTACTTTTCAGTAGTTTGTAATCAGTAGTTTTATATTATGTAAAACATCTGAAGTTCTTACACTTCAGATGTTATAACTTCAGTAGTTGTAATGTTAGCTTATACTTGGCTTTTTGTGAAGGTGTCCTCAGTTGTTGTGGACATCTTCAGTAGTTTAGTTTACTTTCAGTTGTTTGTATAAATCAGTTAGCTGTCACTATCAAGTGACGTCAGCTGATGTCACATTCCTTTATAAAAGGAATGTTGACCTAACTTCCTTGTAACCTGAAGCATGTGTGTGAATAAAAACATTTTTTTTGCAGAAAACTTTCTCTCTTTATAACCGTTACTGTTTGATTGAATATTCATATTATTCTTGCTAAAATTTCGTCTAATTCGTGTGCTATTCCGCTGCAAATCTTAATCTAATTGATCAAACTAGATCCCGATCCCTTACAAATGGTATCAGAGCCGGTTAATCATTGATCGATTTAACAATTGATCATTGAAACTGCTCTTTTGATATCTAAGTTTGATCGAATTAGCAAATTTGCAAGAATTGTTTATAGAGTTTGATTTTTTGTTGCTTCCGGTGAATTAATTTGAGATTCGTCTTGTTTAAAACTGTGTTGTTGAGTTTTTGAGCTAGATCTGTTGAAATCTCATTGAACCTGTTTGAATTGGTGAAAATGGCTTCATCAATTAATGATCCTCATAATACTGGCTCCTCAACAAAGCCTCCGATGCTTGTTAGGAGTGAGTATAACATATGGCAACGCCGAATGCTCCATCACCTGTCTGTCAACAGTTCAGGTTGTTGGAAATCTGTGGTTCATGGACCATATAAGCCTATGGTGAGTAATCCGGAAACAAATGAGATGGTTCCGAAGAAGAAAGAGCAATACTCAGATGAAGATCTGAAACTGTTTGAAATTGATGCTAAAGCCCATGGAATTCTGGCCATGGCACTACCTAATGAAATCTATTCTGGACTTATGCATCATGAAACTGCTCATGACCTCTGGGTTGCTCTGAAAGAACAATTTGGAGGAACTGATGAGGTCTTGGCAAACAATAGAGAGATCCTTGCCCAGCAATATGAGACATTCTCTCATAGAAAGGGTGAGTCACTGACCCAACAGTTTGAGTGATTCTCCTGTTTGATATCTGAGCTGAAAATGGTTAAACATGAATATACAAACAGTCAGATGAACAATAGATTCCTCAGATCCCTGCTTGAGAGATAGGACACATATACTATTGTCCTACGCTCCAGTGCAAATCTGGACAATCTATCTCTCACCCAACTTCATGGGAAACTGTTAACATTTGAAAGAGAGATAGAATAGAAAAGGAAACTGGCTTCATCTGGGAAGCTCATTGATGATTTTGTACCAGGGAATACTGCTCTTGTTGGTCATGAGTCCGAATATGCTGCATCAGAAAGTTCTTATGATGAGCATATAGATTTCTCTTCAAACAGTGGAGATCCTGCTTTTGTTGGTGTTGATAGTAATTCAGGGTGTAAAAGTGATAATTTGTGCTTTTTGATGGATGATTTGAAAGGAATTGTTGATTATGATTTGGAAGAGATGGATATTTTGAGCCAAATGGCATTAGTCAATATCAGATCTCAAAAATATTACCAAAGGACAGGTAGAAAATTTACTGGTCTCTCTAGAAAAACCAAAGTTGGTTTTGACAAGAGCAAGTTGAAGTGTCACAAGTGCCATAGACGTGGACATTTTGCAAGAGAGTGTAGATCATCTGGATCTAACTCTTCTGCACCTTTTGTGACCTTTCCAGGCAATAGTTCACAAAACAAAGGGCAATATTCTACCAGTTCTGGTCATCATTCACAAACTCAATCATCTCTGCATATTTTGTTCCTCAAGGTCAAATGCCATATCCTTATCCCTGTTTTTACATGCCTCAATCCAATCAGGTTCCAGTACCCATAGCTCAACAACCACATGCCCTACCTGAGCCTCAACCATCTCAATCAAATCAGCAATCTCAATCTCAATCACATCAAAGCTTTTTCACTCTTGGAGTTGTTGACTAGAGTAGCTTACCAGATGATCTTTCTGGTTATTCTGCACAAGTGTTTTCTGGTGCTGGTCAACACGGTGGTGAAAATCCTTTTGGAAATCTTGCTCTTATGGCCCTGGAATCTACTGATGGTTCATGCTCAAATGCTTCATCATCACAGGTACCACAAGTATCTTCTGAGGCTAAGGCCAAGTTGTGTTCTGAGTCATGCATAGCTGCTTTTGTCTCAATTAGAGAAGCAAATGTAGCTATAATTAATCAAAATCTTGGCCTAGAGAAAGTGATTTCCAAAAGAAAAGCTGAGTTTGAGTCTGTTTTAAAGGAAAAAGATGATGAGATTTACAAATTAAAATACCAAATCACTAATGAAAAGGCAAAGGTAGAGGTCATTTTAGAGAATCATAAGAATCTCAAAGAAAAACTTGCAGCTACTCAGGTTGAGTGTGAACACTGGGTAACATCTTGCAAGGGGTTTGAAATGCTTCTCAGTAAGCAAACAGCTTCAAATGTGAAGTTTGGGATTGGGTATAATCACACTGTATCTCCTATAGATTTTACTCCCAAGACAGAAGTAAAATTTGAAGGTGAAATCAATTCCCAAACCACATCATCATGTGTCTCATCCTCAAGTGATAATGCAAAATCAGAGGATGAAGTCAGTATTAGTACCTCAGCTAATCAATCTGCTGATGGTCTTACTGCTGATAAACACATGATCAAATAAAATCTGAGTACTTCAGGTGTTATCTCACAAAGTATTCAAAGTACTGAAGAGAAAATAACAACACCTGAAGAACATTTCAAACCAAATGAAAACAAACATGGTTTGACAACTGCTGAAGAGTCTATCAGGAAATTCAAAAGTATTGATAGAAAACTTCTGAAGAACAAGTCTTTAGTTGTTACAAATCATTCAGTACTTAACATAAGTACTTAGAGGAAGAAAGTACTGAAGAACACACCTTCAGTAGTTCATCTTCTTTAGCAGTTGAACAACAGAAGATGAAGAAAAAGCCATATGAAATATATGGTCTATTCAATCATCTCACTGATGAATGTTGGTACAGAAAGGGTTCCAAATTCAACAAAGGTAAAATCATTAAAAAGAAAATTAATAAAATGAAAGATGAATTTGAAACCAAGTTTGTGCCACAAACATCTCAAACTGATAACCCAAAGTTTTCACAAAAATCTGAAAAGAAGGAAGGGGTTTATCATAAAACAGCTGAAAGTATTCCTCATGGAATATCAAAACACCAGACTAAGTCTGTGTCTTTCAAAACGGAGGACATGGTGAGTCACAGGAACCAATCAAACACAAGTACTGATGTGTCTGCTAAACTGAACGCTTTAACAACCAATCAGACACAACTTGTTATGATGGTTCAACATCTGTTGGGGAGAGTTAACCAAATAGATGTACTTGTGGTTAAACCACTGAAAAGGAAAACTAAGCCAAAATCAAAGGAATCCTTTTCAGCACCATCTCTACCTTCAAAAGCTGTTAATCATGACAAATCAGTTAGTATAAAATCTGTTGATGAGAACAGACCCAAAACCAAAATGGTTTGGGTCTCAAAAGCTAACTACTTTGTTGTGACAAATGCAGGGTTCTTTAGCATGCCATAGAAGCATCTGGTATGTGGACAGTGGAGGATCTATGCATATGACAGGAAGCAGTTCTCTTCTTCATGACTACTCTCAAGGAAATAAGGGATTTGTATCTTTTGGTAATGATGCTAAGGTTTACATCATCGGCAAAGGCTTTGTGTCAAATGGTGAGATAATATTTGATGGTGTTAACCATGTGGAGAATCTCAAGTACAACTTGTTGAGTGTCAGTCAAATATGTGATAAAGGGCATGTTGCACTTTTCACCAGTCAGAACTGTCAGATTCTATCTTCCAATGTTTTGAGAATGATTGACAAGATATTGGATGAGTATACTCTCTTGAAGGCCAACAGGATTGGAAGAGTATATTCCTTAGACTTATCAAAGAAAATTGATCTAAAAGGCCATCCATGTATGTTCTCCAAGGCCTCTCCTCAAGAATCTGAACTATGGCACAGAAGGCTTGGTCATGTGAATCTTAAAAATATGAACCAGCTTATCCATCATGGTTTAGTGAGAGGTCTGCCATTAAAGGAGTTCAAATGTGATGACAACTGCTCTGCTTGTTTAAAAGAAAAGCAACACAAAGTATCATTCCCTCCAATAGAAGAACTAAAGTCCATTGCCTGCTTGCAATTACTGCATATGGATCTTTTTGGTCCAGTAACCTACTCAAACCAATACCAATGATGCACCCAAGAGGAAGAGAAGGGTGTTGAGGATGGAAGAAGAAGAAGATGATGATGAGGATGATAGTCTGCTAATCTCTGTTGTTCTTAAAATAAAGATGCCTGAGCCCAGGAGTCAACCAACAACAATCACACCTGACTTCCAAAGGCAAATGGTAAAAGTCAAACTTGAAGAAGAAGAGCAGCACAAACAACATGATGAGCAGTTGTTAAGGATGATTGATAAAGAGTTTCCTAAGTCTTCATCCATACAAGCTATGAAGAAACATGCTCAGAGGTTGTATGCTCTCAAATTTACATTTCAATATCAGAAAGAGAGAGTGAGAATTTGGCCTGACCCCAGAGTAAGTGACAGAATTCATAAAAAGAAGATTCCAAGTAGATACAATGGCCAAGTAAAGAAGATTGTAGATGCTATGATAATGCTGGCCATTGTAGTGTCACCCTGGGAAATCCTTGATGACTTCAAGAGGGCTTACAAGTCTAAGATGACTCCACAAACTTTACTAGAAAACAAAATGGTAAAGAAGGGATTGATCTACAAGAAGCTTGAAGAAATAAGAAGAAATGAGCTCTAGTTGTTACTTGAAGGCACTCATCCTGATGAGTTTGCGTACAGAGAAATAACTACTATGGAGCTAAAGAATGGAAAGAATGTTAAGTACTTATCAAAGTACTATGGGCCTGAGTTGTTCTTTGAAGGTGAAGGTGAAGAACTCACAATGGAAGAACAAGTTGTATTCCTTGAGGCCTATGTCAGAGAGTCTTACAGACTCATCATTGGGAAGTAGGTCTCATGGATGGGATAACAGCTTTGTGTCCAATTCCCCAAGACAGAGTTCCCATCCATCCTTTGCCAATCAAACTTTCTGAAACCTCTTCCCTGGCCTGAGCTTAATTTGAAGATTTCTGAGCTGATCCAGAAAATGTTTATGCCAATAACTGGGACTTCAATAATCTTAAAGGTTTTGGCTGCATTGGTTCAGGGAGAGTTTGTTGGACCAAAAGAACCAATGAGCCAGATCAGAAAAACCTTCAAGTCCCACAGACATCAAAACAACTGAAGTGGTCTACAACAGCTGAAGAAAAAGTCTGAAGATAACTGCTGAAGACAAAGTCTGAAGACAAAGTCTGAAGACAAGGTCTGAAGACAAAGTTTGAAGATAAAGTCTGAAGACAAAGTCTGAAGACAACAGCTAAAGACAAAGTCTGAAGACAACAACTGAAGACAAAGTCTGAAGACAAAGTTTTCAAAAGTTGTCACAACAGCTGAAGTAGTTCTCTTCAGTAGTTGTGATGGTTTACTTTTCAGTAGTTTGTAATCAGTAGTTTTATATTATGTAAAACATCTGAAGTTCTTACACTTCAGATGTTATAACTTCACTAGTTGTAATGTTAGCTTATACTTGGCTTTTTGTGAAGGTGTCCTCAGTTGTTGTGGACATCTTTAGTAGTTTAGTTTACTTTCAGTTGTTTGTATAAATCAGTTAGCTGTCACTATCAAGTGACATCAGCTGATGTCACATTCCTTTATAAAAGGAATGTTGACCTAATTTCCTTGTAACCTGAAGCATGTGCGTGAATGAAAACATTCATTTTGCATAAACCTTTCTCTCTCTATAACCGTTACTATTTGATTGAATATTCATATTATTCTTGCTAAAATTTCGTCTAATTCGTGTGCTATTCCGCTGCAAATCTTAATCTAATTGATCAAACTAGATCCCGATCCCTTACATCAACCTTCCAAACATCTCTCTTTAGGGGAGCTTAAAGAGATGGAGATGAAGCTCATCAAGTGTACAACCTTGAGGGACATCTCTTATGAGGAGGAGTCAGTTAAATTAACTTATGTTGATGGCTGCTCATGTTCCCTCATAAGAGATCAATTACTTTATCATCCTAGAGGAACACTAGACCAAGCCGTTAAACTCCTTAGCCTTAACTCTAATTCACTAAATGATGAAGAAAAGAAGCTAAGAAGAAGGCTGGTGACTCTACTGGATTCCAAGAAAGGGGATAGAGTGCCAAGTAAGCCCCTTATGCCAAGAAAGAAGATCATCCAATGGAGGTTCAAAGACTCTTCTCATAACTTTGTTGTTGAGTGAGAGAATGACTAGATAAACAAGCTCAATACCTTATCTCTGCTATACTTAAGGAGATTTGATATTGCTGAGTTAGCAGAGAAGCCATTCTCCAATCCCTCCAACTCTCAAATAGCTTCTCACATCAATAATCATCCGAGCAGTTTTCATCTAGCCAAGCTAACTACAAGGACCAAGATTGAAGAGGAGCTAAAATTAAATGAGGAAGAGGAAAAGAAAGGATCAGCAATCAAAGGCAAATCCTTTCTTCAAATGCTTGAAGATCCTAATCTTGAATGCATAGTTAGATGGGAGGATGACTACAACTCCCGTCAACTAACTCTCTTCAGGGGGCACAACAAAGGGTGCATGTTATTCAGTGTGACAAACTGGATAACATGTCCACTAATGACTTGTACAAACTTCTTAGCACAACTTCAGGAAAGAAAAAAGAAACAGATAAACATCTTCTGTCCCTAGTGATGAAGGTTTTGAGAAGCAGGAATAAGTGAGGTCTTGGTAGCATCAGCCTAGGGGGGAGTTTGTTGGATCTAGAAAGGCTGGTGCAACCAAAACCAAACACTTAGACAATTTTGGTGCAACTAATAAAAGTCTTCTGAAGCTAAGTATGGAACTTCCGAAGGCAAATGGAGTTCTTTTGATGTCAAGTACAAGATCATCTTCCGAAGGAAAACTACAACTTCCGAAGACAAGTCTTATCTTTTCCGAAGTTCAAGACTTAGAAGAATTCTAGACTACAACTTCCGAAGTATGAAGTCCAAAGGAAGTCTCGAAAGAAATAGCTACATTTGAAGTATAAGTGGCTCCGGAAGAACTTGTTCTTCTGAAGCCAGTTGACCTTCGGATGTACCTTCTATAAACTAGTGGACAAAAGTGTGGTCTCTTTAACACTCCACTGGAGACGTCTGATATACTGCATAGTGCTTTCTCAAGCCCATGTAGTTGACCATTCTTTATTCCACTATTCATCTTTTATTAGTTAGTACAATTGCCAAATTTTGTTGGTGACAAAAGGTAAGTCATGCACATGTCATGACTACCAAATCTTAGATAAGACTTTATTTAAGATATCTTAACTTTCGCTTTGTAGTGTTTGCTTTAGTTGTAGGTTTCCAGCTGGTATCAAAGTATACCTGGTTGTAGGTGATAGTATATATAGTTTCTCATTGTAAGTCTTGTAGAGGCTTGTAAGAGTCTTATAATATTTTAAGTTAAGAAGTGATATATACAAGTATCTTGAAAATTATATTCTTGTGTTCTTTGTTACTTAATATATTATTATCAACTCTTAGAAGAGATTCCGCTTCATCTAAAACCATGTGTGATTAAGTGAGTTTAAGAGAAAAACCAAGTGTTAAGTGACAAACATCGATCCTTCACATCTGCTGGTGAAGGTGTCATATAGCCTCTCTCTAGTTAGAGCCAGGATGCTACTCCAAGCAATGAAGGCCAAAGCTCTCTCCACCTTGACTCACAAAGGTGTGTGGGTGAAAAAAGGAAAAAGATAATGACTCTTGAGGAGATTAAGGAGGAAGAAGAAGCTAAGGGGAGAAAGTTCCACTAGGTCTTCAGGCTTTATAGAAGCTGCAATCAGGGCTGCTCCGAGACTAAACACTTAGAATAATAAGTTACGAGCAGTCAGGATTATTTACCTACAGACCAGGAACTATGACATTGATGAGATCATTTCTCTCCACTTAGAAGAACTAAATATACCGGTAGACATGAAAATGTCTAGAGAGAGGAAGTAGGTAAAGGATGTAAGGTTGCTCCTCCAAATCAAAGAAGAAAGAAGATAGAAAAGACTGTACAAACATGTTGCTACCCTCTCCCCAGTTCAAGAAAGCCCTGTGTAAGAGACTGTGGCAACTCCACAACCTTAGGTAGATAAAGAAGCTGATAGGAAAAATATGATCAGTTACATGAGTGCCTCAGGACACTATCAGGAAGCTGCACTTTTTCCCTTGTCTTTTGAGTATATTGAGTTTGAATATTTCAAACAACTTGAACTTTAAGTACTCAAACCACAAAAGGCTACAAAGAGAAATATAATTGAAGAAGCTTCAAAGTCAAGAGCCATCATCCAAAAGAGTCTAAAGAAATTTGTTGACCGACAATGGATGATGAGCTTCTTGAAGCTATATGGATTCTCCGGAAGGAGGCTTGGTCTAATGTCTTTATCCACCATGGATGAGCACATCAGGGTGATCAAGCAAAAGATCAAGAGAGGAGAGCTTATTGACTTACATTCCCCACCAAGTTAAGCCCCTCCGGAAGTGGAGGTTAAGGTTGAACAATTTAAGACAACAAAACCTGGACCTTTTGCTGGACATCAGCAAGCATCATCTTCTGATCCATAGTAGGGTCAAACTCCCTCTCCTTCTGATCCTATAAGAGAGAAGGACCTAATTTAAAAGGACAAAACAGAACAACCTGGTGTTGAAGGCTAGTCCTCTTAGTCAAAAACTTCAAAGAGGAAGAAAAGGATGGCTTGAAGTGAAAAGTCAGGGAAGAAATCCAATTCATCCACCTCTAAACCTCAGGATGTGTTAGAACATCCTAAGGAAGTGTAACGTGGCAGCTTAACCAACTTCAATCCAAGCAACTCCTCTTGCATCAGGAAGACCATCTTGTCCTAGACCTTTACTACTAATCTAGAAAGATGGTATGTCAACAAAGATCAAGGTGGTCAAGATATTTACACATGGCAGGACATGTTTAACCTACCTCTACATGATCTCTTTAAGATGAGAAGATACTTTAAACGTCTGAGTGATCCTAAGCATTTGATGAAGAAGGGTATGGTCATTATCATGATGAGGACTGCAATATCTAAGGTATTCAAATGTTTTGATGGCATCAACCTAGGGGGAGTTTGTAAGGTTTAGTGTAAGGCTGATGCACCTAAAATATCATAAGTCTCTCTTGCATGCATGAACTTAAGTATAAAGTAGAAATGCTTCGGAAGTTTTACATCCTGCATCAAAATTATTTCAAGTGTAAAATCTTCCGAAGCCAAGACCAACATCTTCAAAAACAAAAAGTGAAGTCTTTCGAAGCTTAAAAGACAAAGTCTTACAAAGCTAAGAAGTGAGGAATGATTTCTTCTAAATACATTTAACACATGCTTTATCTGATGTATTTTTCCATAAAGCTGGACCATTTTCTACTGCATCTCTAAAGACTCACCAACTTATACAAGTTAGTGCAAAGGTCCTTGCTTTTGGTAAATGTAGGTACATGTGTCCTTAGTTTCTGAACTCAATGTAATATGTCTTTAATTTCTTACACTTATGTAATGTTTTGGGTACTTAATGAAATGTAAATGTTTGGTTGTGATTTATAATGTTTAATATTTCATTAATGAGTTGGGTAACGCATATTGATTAGATTATATAAGTTTGTGTTGTTTGAATTGATATATATAATGTTATAATAATAAATACGTTCAAACTTGGTTAAGTGAAGTTCTCATGCGTCCGACTGGACCATGCGCCCCAACAGTGGTCATGCGTCCGAATGGCCATGCGACCGAGTGTCTATGCGCCTAAATAGTCCATACGCCTGAACAACTTCATGCGACTGACTCAGTCGCACGACTGAACACTCAATCGTGCGAATGGATCAACCGCATGGCTCAATCGTATGAATGAACCATGCAAATGGTTCAGTCACCCGAATGAGTAACCCTAACCTATAAATACCACCTAATTCATGGAAAAATGTAAGCATTAAACACACTTCGACTCCTGACGTACCCTAGCCGTCCAGAGACCTCTAGATCATACTCCAAGTTCATAGATCGCATTAGATCAATTCCTAATCGATTCTTAATGTTAGATTCAATTACATAATGTTTCTACGTGCGTTCTCACTAATTGGATCGCCAATCAAATAGGATTCCGAACTATTTGGTTCGGTATACACGTTAATCAGTTAGTACATCATCCAGTACACGATCCCTAACAAGTTGTAACACCCGGCTTTTTTTAAAGGCAAGATATGAGGAATAAAAAGAAAGAAAAGCTATAAGGTCCAAGTGGAGGGACCAAAAGTGTCCAAAAGGACAAAACTTTGAAAAAGTTGGTGTAAAGGTAGGCATGGCCGCCCACCCTCACCTTCACATCAACATCTTCATCGTTTTTAGAGAGAGAGAGAAGGGGAAACTCTCAGCTTGTAGAAGAAGAAGAAGTGAACGAATTCAAGGTAAGAATTCGTGGTTTTATGTGTTTATGACGGGTTTTATCCTGGTTGTATGCATATGTGCTTATGTGTTGTGTTTGTGCTCGTGTGTATGTGTGTGGTGTTGTTTTAGGTGTTTGAACTCATTGCAAGCGGGTGAGAAAGAAAGAAACACCCAAGTTGCATTAGGTGAGTTCTAGACCTTGGTTTTTACTTGTTTACAAACATCTTTGGGGCTGAAAATGTATTTAAATGATTTTTACAATGTTTGAGTATGTATGCCTATATGTATTGTGCATGATTGGGTGTGATTCCTAAATGCTTATAGGTTATTCATGCTTAGAATAGCCACATTAAGCTTAGAATAGATGGATTTCATGATTGGGTTGAAAACATACTCGAAACATGTTGAACAGAAGGTCCATGCACCTAGATAAGGCTCATGCGCCTGAAAATGCCTTAGAAAGAATTAAGTGTATCCATGCGCCTAAACAGTAGCCCATGCACCTAAGATTACCTTAGAAATGTATAAGTACACAACAGTGGTCCATGCGCCTAGAAATGTTAGCCGGACGACTAAGTGTAGGGCCATGCGCCCCAATAGTGCTCATGCACCCAAGTGGCTCATGCGCCTAAGTGTCCATGCGTCCTAATTACCCATGCATCTAAGTGTTCATACGCACAAATAGTGCCCATGTGCCTGAATAGTTCATGCGCCTAAAGTGAAAATGCTTAAGTGTTGGCTGATGCGCCTACATAGTGATAAAACGCCCAAACAGGCTCATGCGCCCAAATAGTTCCCATGCGCCTAAGCACTTAGAATTTTTTACAGAATTTTCTGGGATTCCGTGCTTTATGGTTTTGACCGAGGTTGACTAAGGGCTTATTAATGATGATGTTTCATGCATGATATGATTACTTATGATTGTTCCTTATTATTGTTATTGCTATTATTATTATTACTTATAGTATGTGACTTTACGTGGTATGTTATTATCGTAACATAAAGTATATCGTAATAATAAAGTGAAAGAGCAAGAAAGAAAAGAAGAGGAACATTAATGAAAATGTTAACAAGTCTTGCAAGCTTACAGGAGGTACACGACCATGTTGTCGTTAGCTCAACTGTGCTACGGGTTAGCTACCCTATTATACACACAGGGTCAATCAATTGAGATTGGTAGGACCTTTGTAGCGTGCCCTGGGTGATTGGGTTGGCCTTGTACACAGTACACAGAATCCTTTAGAGGGATACAGTTGACCCTTTCGGGGGATATAGTTGACCCTTTCGGGGGATATAGTTGACCCTTTCGAGGGATACAGTTGACCTTTCGAAGGATATAGATGGCCCATCACCCGTCTTCCATCGCGCATCTAGTTAGGGTATTGCTTATTGGTCCATACAGAAAGTAAAACATAAAGATAAAAGTTTACAGAACAGACAAGGCATACACTAAAAAGAACGAACAATATTTGTTCATATTGTTGATGCGTGCTCGCATATATAGTACAGAGTTGTATTTTACAGAAAAGAGTATTTTCTTATACAATATATAGAAAGTATTTTATTACTTATAAAACTAGAACCTACTTAGCAACGCTGACTTTTATACATTTTCAGTTGGCATGTAATTATTGCTGAGGATGGCACGAGGGTGAAGCTACTCGGCAGGGAAAGTATGACATCCATTCGTACTCTGTGTTGCTGTTGTTTTGTAATGCATATAAACAATTCTTTTGTAAACAGTTAATGATGATGTATTGCTTAACAACAGTGTTTTGAATGAAATGAATGTTTTTTGATAAATCATTTCCACTGCTTAAGATTGTATAATTATAATGTTTAATGTTTTAATTGCTATGATTAACCAACTGTGAGGTTTTCGGGAATGGGGCCTTACACAAGTGGTATAAGAGCTTTGGCTCTTGATTACGTGTTGATTCAATCGTTTTTGATACAAAAATTGTGTTTTTTCACTCAAAACGCAATCCTTTTGTGTCAAACGGTGTCTTAGACGTTTCCTGACCATAAAGTTTAGTTTTTCCGACATACGGCTATCAGAGATTGTGAAAATTTGAGTTTTTGTGGCAAAAACACGTTTAACCTACGAATTTTCAAACTTCGGCAGGTTCAGTCGCATGATTGGCTCAATCGCACAACTGAGTTCATTCGCATTCCCCAAATGCACGATTGGACTCATTCGTACCCTCATTCGTACGACTGAGAACCCTATTCGGACTGTTCAACCGCATTAGTTCATTCGGCCGACTGACTCATCCACATTAGTTCAGTCGCACGATTCAACCATTCGCCTAGTTGAATCGCCCGAACAAGCCCAATCGCATACCTTTATTCGCACACATAAACAGGTTTTTTAGTAGTAAAGTTAAGTGAAATGGAGGACCAATTTTTAGCATACATAGCAAGTAGAAACACTCGTATTCAGAATCTACTGCTATTGGAGAACGAAGTGGGAATTCATAATAAACCCCCAAAGCTTATCACGTTAGACGACTACCCATAATGGAAGCAACGTTTCGAAATCTACTTAAATGGAGTAGATAGAAATTTGTGGGAGGCTAAAGAGTCGGGGTACATCATGCCAGTAGGAGCTGATGGTGTCAAACTTACGTTAAGTGGCATGTCTGATGCACAAAAGGTGAAACACAACACTTAGTAGAAAGTCTACACTTTGCTTACCCAGTCTATTCTGAAGAATATCTTCCATCAGTACCCGGAGTATACTCAAGCAAAGAAATTATAGGATGCGTTGGAGAAGAGGTATGATGGAAATGCCTCACTCAAGGCCATTAAGGCCAAAGCTTTGAAGAAGGAGTTTGACAACTTCTCTTCTATGGGAAAGGAAAGCCTGGACGACGTGATCGATAGATTCTACCACTGGATGAGTGAGATGCACACTCATGGAGTAACTACGTCGATAGAGGATAAGGTATCCAACTTTGCAGATGGATTACCAGAGTAATGGGCTTCCTTCGTTTCAAATCTCAGACAGAATGGGATGCTCTCGAAGTTAGATATAAATGACTTCATTCTAAAACTGAGAGAGGAGGAGCTTAGGATGAAGTATAGAGCCCAAAAGGCCAACTATGATCAGAATCCGGCGCTTTACAATGCGACTCCTCAAGCCAAGACATCTGGAGCACCACTACAGACTGCCTTCGTCTCAAGCTCAGCAAGTCCAGCACAAGCATCTACTTCAGGGTCCGAAACGTCAAGGTCGTCGGGTACCTAGTATATTATACCAGAAGCTAATGCAGCAAAATTGAAAACTGATACTTCGGTAACATGATTGTTAAGGTGGACAGAGAACACATGGACCTCTTAGTTGCTGTAGTCCACTCCTGTGATGGACTAATTACTGGAAAGATAGGAAATTGTCACCTGGCAGATGAGGATTATGAATAGGTGGATGAGATGGAGTTGGAACGGATGGATATAATGTGGGCCTTGGCAAGTGCTGTCCGACGAGCTAAAACGTTTGTCAAGAAGACCAGACAGAACTTGGTTGCAACCAAGGACATGACCTTTGGCTTCGACAAGTCAAAGGTAACCTGTTTCAACTGTGGTGAGAAGGGGCACTTCAAATAGGAGTGTGTGAAACCAAAGAAGACTGGTAATGGCAATCCTTTGTCATCCTTTAATCGTCAGGACAAAGCCACATCTAGCAGTTCTAATTCATCAAGCTAGGACCCTAAAGCCTTGACTGCTAACGAGGATGAAGGACAGGACTGGAGCTTTCGGTTCGTCTCACTGGGAGAGTCCAATATAGCTAGTGTGGAGGACATAGATGACGATTCCACCAGTGAGGGAGACATAGCAGTAGAGCTCGTGATGTCCAATTCTAATGACACTGCACCTGTGGTCAACCCCCTGCCTGAAGAAGAAAAATCTACATCAACGTCAGAATCACCAGAACCATGGGCTTTCAGAGCAGTTTCATGATGCATAAGTCCAGAATAGATTTCATTAGGCAGTGCCATAGCCAGAATTCCATGGGCTTTAGCATCAATTTCAAACAGTTTCAGATCTTCATCTGAGTATTGCTCTTTCTTTTTTGGGAACCATCTCATTGGTTTCCAGATTACTCACCATAGGCTTATATGGTTCATGAACCACAGATTTCCAACAACCTGAACTATTGACAGACAGGTGATGGAACATTCGGCTTTGCCATATGTTATACTCACTCCTAACAAGCATCGGAGGCTTTGATGAGGAGCCAGTATTGTGAGGATCATTGATTGATGTAGCCATTTTCACCAATTCAAACAGGTTCAATGAGATTTTAACAGATCTAGCTCAAAAACTCAACAACACAGTTTAAAACAAGACGAATCTCAAATTAATTCACCGGAAGCAACAGACAAACAAACTCTATAACCAATTTTTGCAAATTTGCTAAATCGATCAAACTTAGATATCAAAAGAGCAGTTTCAATGATCAATTGTTAAATCGATCAATGATTAACCAGCTCTGATACCATTTGATAGGGATCAGGATCTAGTTTGATTAATTAGATTAAGATTTGTAGTGGAATAGCACACGAATTAGACGAAATATTAGCAAGAATAATATGAATATTCAATCAAACAGTAATGGTTATAGAGTGAGAAAGTTTTCTGCAAAAAGAATGTTTTCATTCACGCACATGCTTCACTACAAGGAAATTAGGTCAACATTCCTTTTATAAAGGAATATGACATCAGCTGACGTCACTTGATAGTGACAGCTAACTGATTTATACAAACAACTGAAAGTAAACTAAACTACTGAAGATGTCAAGAACAACTGAGGAAACCTTCACTAAAAGCCAAGTATAAGCTAACATTACAACTACTGAAGTTATAACATCTGAAGTGTAAGAACTTCAGATGTTTTACATAATATAAAACTACTGATTACAAACTACTGATTACAAACTTCTGAAATGTAAACCATCCCAACTACTGAAGAGAACTACTTCAGTTGTTTTGACAACTTCTAAGAACTTTGTCTTCAGACTTTATCTTCAAACTTTGTCTTCAGCTGTTGTCTTCAGTCTTTGTCTTCAGCTATTGTCTTCAAACTTTGTCTTCAGACTTTGTCTTCAGCTGTTGTCTTCAGACTTTGTCTTCAGACTTTATCTTCAGACTTTGTCTTCAGCTGTTGTCTTCAGACTTTGTCTTCAGACTTTATCTTCAGACTTGTCTTCAGACTATATCTTCAGCAGTTGTAGACCACTTCAGTTGTTTTGATGTCTGTGGGACTTAAAGGTTTTTCTAGATCTGGCTCATTGGTTCTTTTGGTCCAACAAGGTACGTACACTCAACTCACGATGATTCTTGATTTGCAGGGTATAGTCAGGAGATCTGTAATGTACACTCCTAAAGAAAGAGAGATCATTCACAATCTCACCGATAAGCAAATTGCTAAAATGTTCAAGGTAAATCCTGATGTGATTGTGAAGGATGCTCCAACAGTCCAAGTTGAAAGTGACGATGAGCTCAACGACGTTGATGAGATCGAGATAGACGATGTCACAGATCAACACTATCCAGAGTACACTAACATTGAAGGTAATGTCGTACCTAATCTGGGCGACAACCTTGTCAGTAAAACTTTTGACACTCTGGATAGAATAGAAAAAGAGTCTGACAAGACTGAAGATAAGGCCCAAGCCTCGGACGCTGAAGTTAATATCAGAAAGGCTGAGTGGGCTGCATGTTTTGAAGAGATAAGAGCCCAACGAAGTGCTTCAAAGTCGACTGTCTACACCAAGTTGTACAAAGTGAAGAAACATCATAAGGTGTCAGGCAAAATCATCGCGTGGGCATATTTTGAAGATCTCAACGTTTATGCAGTTGAACATGAGAAAAGGATCGAGTACTTCATGTTCCCACACGACCTGAAGATTCTTCCTGGATTTGAGTTGAACCAGCTAGCGAAGCTGAAATTGCTATACGCTGGTCCACGCAAGATGTCGGGTTGGTTTGACGCAACTCTTAAAAGAGAGTACCACACTAGATGGACCAACTTCAAACCTTAACAGCCAACGAGGTATCTCAGATGATCTGAGGTTGATCCCATTACTGGAAAAAAAAAGATAGTGCTAAGTGGGGTCCACAACGAACAATGTCAAAGATCCATCTACGGGAGATGCCACAGGACTTTACTCTACACTTCAAATGGTGGTACTATGATTGGAGGACAGGAGAAGCAGTCATAGTTCTATACAAGAATGGTGTTATGGAAACCATCAGGGTGTTTGACCCTATGTGGCTTACAAACTTGTCGGCTAATGATGTCTACACATTATACAAGTGGCCACTATTCTATGACTCACAAGATATTGTACAAGCTCTACAGTTTCAGAACATATACGACTCTGCTTTGCATTTTAGATACATGTAGGAGTCACAAGAGAAGAGAAGTACAACAAGTATGAAAAGGTTATGAAGATGGTAAGACATTAGATGGAACTAGGTCCAAGGGGGAGTTTGTAGGTACATATGTTCCTAGTCTCTGAACTCAATGTAATATGTCTTTAATGTCTTACACTTATGTAATGTTTTGGTACTTAATGAAATGTAAATGTTTGGTTGTGATTTATAATGTTTAATATTTCATTAATGAGTTGGGTAATGCATATTGATTAGATTATATAGGTTTGTGATTGTTTGAATTGATATACATAATGTTATAATAATGAATACATTCAAACTTGGTTAAGTGAAGTTCTCATGCGTCCGACTGGTCCATGCGCCCCAACAGTGGTCATGCGTCCGAATGGCCATGCAACTGAGTGTCTATGCGCCTAAATAGTCTATACGCCTGAACAACTTCATGCGGCTGACTCAGTCGCATGACTGAACACTCAGTCGTGCGGATGGATCAACCGCATGGCTCAATTGCACGAATGAACCATGCAAATGGTTCAGTCGCCCGAATGAGTAACCTTAACCTATAAATACCACCTAATCCGTGGAAAAACGTAAGCATTAAACACACTTCGACTCAAAACGTACCCTAGCCGTCCAGAGACCTCTAAGATCATACTCCAAGTTCATAGATCGCATTAGATCGATTCCTAATCGATTCTTAACGTTAGATTCAAATACATAATTGTTCTACGTGCGTTCTCACTAATTGGATCGCCAATCAAATAGGATTCCACACTATTTGGTTTGGTATACACGTTAATCAGTTAGTACATCGTCCAGTACACGATCCCTAATAGTAACTGTACATTGAGGTCTTGAGTTTGTTGCTTTATACTTTATGTACTTTTATTCTTTTTGTAATATATTAGGATGTGAGCTATGACATGTTATAGTCACTTGTCAAAAGACTATAACAAATGTTTCCAGCTAACTTCCCTAATGTGCCTTTTGACTCTATATTTGATTTTGTTGTTGTCTAGATCAAATGTTTCCAGCTAACTTCCTAAGTATGGCCGGCTGTAGGATGTAGTATAAAGTATCTCAGGCCTTTGTATTTTTCTTTACACTTTTTAACACTTGTAAAGAACTTGAGAGTAATATAGATCATTCTTGAAAACCATCCTTGTGTTGTTTGTTCTTCTTCTGTCTCATGTTTGCTTGTGTTCTAAGTATTAAACCATTTTGTGCCCAGTTTTCTATTTGATCTGTTAAGTGTTTTAAATACTCTACTCATTTTGTGTTGTGTTGTAAGTATCAATCCCTTAAAAGGTCCTGCAATTACATATATGTTCACTTAGTTGCTAAAACTAATTCATTAAATGATTGTTTTACCTTTATTCTTTGATAACTGGCTTTTGTATCTAATTATGTAATTTTGATTATCACTAATTGTTGTTTTGAATTAATTTTTTGTTTTGAGATGTTATTTATTGTTTTTATTTATATCAATGCTTTAGCTTAAATTAGTATGTAATTGATGTTTTTAAGTAGAGAAATATGTAACAATCTATTAGTAAAAAACAGGGTAAAACATTCAATTATTTAGTTAATATTAATGAAACAGATAAATATATAAAATATATTTTTTAAACACAAAATATGTATTTAATTTCTTGTCTTAAGAAAATATGTAATTAATTCTCTTATAAAAAAGTATGTAAATTCCCTTAACTATAACGTTATCAACGTGTTTGTTTTTTTTTTTCTAAATTTTATCTATTTTATCATGTAAATATATGCAACATCATTTATTTTTTATGTAACAAGTAAATAATTAAATCAGAACACTAACATATAGACATAACTAGTTGAGGTGTGCATGATGCGGTTATGCAATTTTCTAAACCGAAACCGTGAGTTCGATTAATACCCTTTTTTTTAACTGTAACCGCAACCGAAACTTTGGTTAACCACACTTCGGTTAACTACTAGTTATGGTTAATTTGCGGTTGATTTCAGTTAATTGACCAATATAGTTAACGATATTTGGTTCAGTGCGGTTAATCAGTTATGCTTTAACCAAACCATCAGTTAATGTTCGGTTCGGATAATTTGGTTCGGTTAATATGATTAATTCAGTTATGTTTGGGCTAAATCGGTTATATGATCACTCCTAATATCTAAAAAAATAATTTTTTTATACCCGTAGCCTCGTATCTATCTATCATTAAGCACTCCCCTCGTCAAACTAACGTTTGTTTTAACTCTTGCAAGTAGCATTAGAAGAAAACTTAGTGCCAAAGTAAAAACCAAAAAACAATCATCCGATCCGACTACTAGATTTGTTTTCCAAAATAGAAAACATATCCACCTCAGCCCAGACGCGAGAATCTCCGAAGACAGCACCTTCTGTCAGCTGTCACACTCGCACCCTCCAATAATAATAAATATCAAACAACAACAACAGATCCCTTTCTTCGTCTTCTACTCACCTCCACCTTCATCAGACCTCTGCAGACACTCCTTCTGCTTCAACAATCACCTCTCATTTCATTTCGTATCATTTCATTTGATGTCTGTAGTCTGTGGGGCCGAGTGCTTCCTCGCAATCGGGTGCCTCCGATGGATCTGGAAGCGGTGCACGTACATCGGGGCCGACGACAGCGCCACGTGGCCCCTCGCCACCGCCGCGGAGTTCGAGTCCGTCCCCCAGCTGTGCCGCCTCATCCTCGCCGTCTACGAAGAGGACCTCCGCCGCCCCAAGTTCCCACCCCTCGGCGGATACCGATTGAACCCCGATTACGTCATCAAACGCGTCACCTACCAGCAGACCCTCGGCCACGCCCCCCCGTACCTCATCTACCTCGATCACGACCGACGCGAGATTGTTTTAGCGATCAGGGGTTTGAACCTGAAGAAGGAGAGTGATTACAAGCTGCTGTTGAACAATCGGTTGGGGATGCAGATGTTTGACGGTGGGTATGTGCACCATGGGTTGTTGAAGTCGGCGATTTGGGTGCTGAACCGGGAGTCGGAGGAGCTGAAGCGGTTGTGGGTGGAGAATGGGGGGTGTTATGGGATGGTGTTTGTGGGGCATTCGCTTGGGTCCGGTGTGGCTGCGTTGATGACGGTCATTGTGGTGAACCATCGGGATCGGTTGGGGGGGATCCCGAGGGACTTGGTTAGGTGTTTTGCTCTGGCTCCGGCGAGGTGTATGTCGCTCAATTTGGCTGTCAAGTATGCTGATGTTATTTACTCAGTCGTCTTGCAGGTAAGCAACCATCATTCCATCAATACTCGTCTTAATGCTACTGCAGTTTTCATTCTAAAGAATGTAAGAGGGTATGTGCGTACGCCGTGTTTTACTTAGCTCAAGTTTAGCGTTAGAACGTCTATTCTTTTCAGTGTTGTACAAATCGGTCTAATCGGCCGATTACTCGGTGATTAATTGCTAATCTGCTGGTGACCCTTGGCGATTTCATGTAATCTGTGTATAAAATCGGTAATTGGTCGTGCTCGGATCAAATTGATCCTCATCGGCCCAAATAGGTCCTAGTTGGCCCCTATTCGGCTAACCGAATTCTGACATGATTCTAGCCTCATTTTAGCCATATTCAGTCCAAGTGTTTGGAAATTCTGGTCAAATCTTAAAAATTTTGGTCAAAATGTGTGTAAATTTTGGTAAAATGTGTGTGCATATATAATCTAGACATTTTTATATATTACATATAACAATATGTATAAATATGTAAAACTGAAAATTACATATAAATATTCCAATCCAATTATTCTCGACTAATCGCTAATCATTATCCCACCGAGTAGCCCCTATCGATTTTTACAACACTAATCCTATTAGGTTATATTTGTCCTGTTAGGTTTATCCAAGTCTATATATATCGAGATATGGTGTGTTAGTTTTCTTATGGATTTCTTGTGATCACTTTTGTTTTGTGTTCTAAAGCATTCTTGGGTTTATCCAATCTAGTAAGTATGTGATTTTGATTATGGAATTGAACCAAATGCAGGATGATTTCTTACCAAGAACAGCTACCCCATTGGAGGACATATTCAAGTCGATTTTCTGCTTGCCCTGTTTAATCTTTTTGGTTTGTTGAGGGATACTTTCATCCCAGAAGGTAGAAAACTAAGAGATCCAAGAAGATATATGCGCCAGGACGAATATACCATATCGTTGAAAGAAAGTTTTGCAGGTATAATTTTACTCACAAACACTTAGATATTTGTGGGATTCAGTTAGTTTTTTTAGTGATTTTGATCTGTTGTAAACAGATGTGGGAGATATCCTCCGGAGGTTAGAACTGCAATTCCTGTTGACGGTAGATTTGAACATATTGTTCTATCTACACATGCTACAGCTGATCATGCAATTATATGGATTCATAGAGAAGCAGAGAAAGCTTTAAATGTAAGTTTAACCAATTATTGCTTCATGATCTTCCAATTATCTGGATTCATTTATGACATTTAACGTATAATTAAAACATTTTATAAAATGAAATCTGTAGTTGATGAAGGAGAAGAGTTCAGAAACTATGACAACAGCACCAAAGGTACAAAAGTTTGATCGGCTGCAGTCGATAGAGGACGAGCATAAGGATGCTTTAGCAAGAGCTGTGAGCCTCAACATACCACATGCTGTCGACACCAAGGAGAATAATGATGAAGATGAAGACGGGCCTCAAGAATCCACATCAGATTCTAATTACAACGAAGACCAATCGTCTGTTCACAAAATGGCATCAAAACACAAAGATCATAGTGGCATAAGTGAAAGTAGAAACACCTTGCACGCAAAATCAAAATCTGGGGGAACAAATTGGGATGCTATGGTTGAGAAATTGTTTGAAAGGACTGGTTCTGGTAAGCTAAAAACAAGAAAAGATATAAACATCAGTGATACATGATATGTTTGGTAATTTGAGCTTCATAATTTGGTGGTTGTTGAGTGTGTATAAGCCCAGATCGTATGATAACACTTTCTAACATATCATAATAATTTTTTTAAATTAATTTTCCTCAACACCTTGCTCCACGAGTCACTTTTTTAAAAATGTCATAATTCATAAAACAAAATTCAGTATCCAAAATCCAAAGTAACAGTTTGGTACCCTAATTTTAACATTGTTAACATACATTTGTAGTTACTATTATATACTACAGTGGAAACAATACAAAAAGGATAACAACACATACATTTGATACAATGTGAGCACAACAATTACAATTCTGCAGTCGGATCACGAGATGTACCAATGCTTCGAAAACAAAAATCCATAAAACCACCCCCAGCCCCAGTAGGTGTTTTTTATAGCCAAGAATAATCACATTTTGAAGCACCCATTCTCCCCTATGAACTCCTGAATATGAGTTGGTGTGCATGGGTAAAGCTGTAAGGGCCCAAGGGCCTTTACCTCCCGTTTTATTTTCTTTTTCTCAAAATTGAATTTTTCTTTGTTTCATGTGAAAATTTTATACGTATAGCGATAACAAAAAAATTATGGGTACTGTGATCCCTCCTCCCCCAATATAATTGTTCAAGATCTCTTGGCGTCGGCATTATATAAGTATATATTAGACAGAAAATTAAAAAAGTGATGATGATATGATAATGTTTTTGAGATATATAAGTATATATATTAGACAGAAAATTAAAAAAGTGATGATGATATGATAATGTTTTTGAGATTAGAAAGATTTTGTTGATGTTAAGATGGATTTTTTTGATGTGCTACTTAACTATATACATTTTTAGTTATTTTTAATACTTTTTTGTTTGTGATGCTCTAACGGGTGCACAATTAGTTGGTCTATATACCAAATATGCGAAGCATTGTGCATATACACACTATATATATATATATATATATATATAAAATTTTTGCATGATTTTTGGCTAATCAATCTGTTAGGATCATGTACTGGACGAATACTAACAGATTTATGCGTGTACCGAATCAAATAGTACGGAATCCTATTTGATTGACGATTCAATTAGTGAGAACGCACGTAGAATCAATTAAAGATTGAATCTAAATGCTAAGAACGATTAGCAATCGATCTACTGCGATCTATGAAGTTGGAATAGGTTGCTAGAGGTATCTGGACGGCTAGAGTACGTGTAGATATCGAATTATTCAAAGTGTCCCGTTTTCCACGATTTAAGTGGTATTTATAGGTTAGGGTTTATCAATCGTGCGACTTGACCATTTGCATGGTTCAGTCGTGCAATTGAGTCACTGAGTGTTCAGTCGTGCGACTGAGTTAATCTCATGTTACAATCATGCGACTGATCCAGTCTCCTAGTTCATTCGTACGACTGGTTCATTAGCATGAAGTTATTCATGCGTATGGTTCATTAACATGGGCTAATCTCATGAGAACTTCATATGATTAAGTTTGAATATGTTACACAATCATTAATTAACTTTGATCTATTCAAACAACCACAAACCTATATAATTAGTTCAATAAGCGTTAACCTACTAATCAATGAAATAATAAACATTATAAGCACAACCACACATTGTATTTCATTAAGTACCCAATCAATTACATATGTGTAAGACAATAAAGACATTTACATTAAGTTTAGAAACTAGGGACACATGTATCTACAAAGTCCCCCTTGGACCTAGTTTCATCTAATGTCTTACATCCTTCATAAGCTCCTTATACTTCTTGTACTTCTCTTCTCTAGTGACTCCTGCATGTATCTCAAAAGCAAAAAGAGTCGTATCATATTGTGAAACTGTAGAGCTTGTACAATATCTTGTGAGTCATAGAACAGTGGCCACTTGTATAATGTATAGACATCATCAGCAGACAAGTTAGTAAGCCACATCAGGTCAAACACCCTGATGGTTTCCATAACACCATTCTTGTTCAGTACTATGACTGCCTCTCCTGTTCTCCAATCATAGTACCACCATTTGAAGTGTGGAGTGAAGTCCTGTGGCATTTCCTGTAGAGGGATCTTAGACATTGTGCGTGGAGGACTCCATTTCAGCACTATTTTTGGTTTTCCAGTTATGGCATCAACCTCAGACCGTCTGATATACCTCGTTGGTTGTTGAGGTTTGAAGTTGACCCATCTGGTATGGTACTCTTTCTTTAGAGCTGCTTCAAACCAGCCTGACATTTTATGTGGGTTAGCGTATAGCAATTTCAACTTTGCTAACTGGTTAAGCTCAAAACTAGGAAGAGTCTTCACATCGTGTGGGAATCTGAAGTACTCAATCCCCTTCTCATGTTTAACTGCATAAACGTTGAGATCTTCAAAATACACCCATGCTATGATTTTGCCCGACACCTTGTGATGTTCCTTCACTTTGTACAGCTTGGTGTAGACAGTTGACGTTAAAGCACTGCGGTGGGCTCTTATTTCTTCAAAGCATGCAATCCATTCAGCCTTTCTGATGTTGACTTCAGCTTTCGTGGCTTGGGCCTACTCTTTATTCTTTTCCGACTCTTGTTCCATTTTATCCAGTCTCTCAAAAGTATCACTGACAAGATTGTCGCCCAGATTGGGAACACCATTACCCTCATTGTCCGTGTACTCTGGATAATGTTGATCCGTGACATCTTCAATCTCGATCTCATCAATGTCATTGAGCTCGTCGTCACTTTCCACATGGATTGTTGGAGCATCTTTCACGATCTCATCAGGATTGAGTCGGAACATTTCAACAAGTTGCTTGTCGGTGAGATCATGAATTATCTCTCCTTCTTCAGGATTGTAATTCACTGATCTCCTGACAATCCCCTGCAGATTAAGAATCATCGTGAGTTGAGTCTTGATCTGTTGGAGGGGAGCAACATCATATTCATCTCCATGAAAATTTGGAACTGCTTGATTTAAAACATGTAACATATCAACCATTAGTCAATAATCAAAGCAGTAAACATCCATAGTAAATATGAACATTAATTACATTAATTTGTTACAATATTCAAATACACATGATTTAAATAACATAAACAACTATGCATTACTCTTGTCTTGAATCATGTGCTCCTCTTCTGACGGGGCTGAAGTAGAGGCACCTTTGTCTTGAGCTCTCTTGGTCCTCCTTTCACTTGCAGATGTGGCACCCGTAGCAGAAGTATCTCCTTCTCCTTCATCATCATCATCACCTGCATCATCACCTCCCTCTGTATTATCACCATGATCATCATCATCAACATCCTCATCATCATCACTGTCATCATCATCTCCATCATCTCCATCACCTTCTCGGATCTTTAGAGGCTCGTCTTTGGATCCCTTCAGTCTCAACATAAGCTTCTTGTTCTGGGCCTTTAAATCCTATATCCTCTATACGGAGGATGTATGTATCTCTCTCAGCTCTGTGATCTCTTTGCTCTGAGCCTCAATCCTCTGAATGGATGAGGCATGTGTCTCCTGCAGCTCCTCAATCTGTTGGCTCTGAGCCTCGATCCTCTGGGCTTGGGAGACATTGAGCTCCATCAGCTGATTAAGCTGAGAGGCTCACTATTCATCCATCGCCAGCAGCTTCAGCACTAACCCGTTAAGGTTAGCCAGGTGCTCATCCAACCCGACAGATGGGTAAGAGGATCCAAAAACAGGTGGGACTTGTGAAGAGGTCCCGGCTCCATGGCTGCTGGTGGTGGTAGTGGATGTAGAGAAGATTGAGGGTGGTATAGATGTAGATGGTTGTGGATGAGCTGTAGTGGTGTGTGACATCCGTCACCTTAAGGTCCGTCGATTAACGTGATTATCCATTAACTTTTCCTTGATCATTCTTCCTCTTCTTCATGAACTCCTGTTGTGGAGATCATACTTGCTTTATTATCCTTGTGCTTGTGCTTTCTTCGGGAACATGTGCTGTGCCTAAAATTTTTACAAACTCCCATCATCGTATTACTAAAAATATCATTTTTATATAATATTATTGTCGTTAATAAAACCATTTTTAAGTGCCAATTATCATTAAATAAAATTTTGACATTAATATAACAAACACCTTTAAAGTCGTTTTCAACCGAAACAAACCTTGGGAACTCGGGGCTAAGTGCAGGGACTAAAATTGACATTTTGCAAACTTAGGATGGGTATAAAAACCCCATTCCCAGCCATTCTTCCTCACATCATCTTCTTCTTCTTCTTTTCACTTCACATTTTCTTCATCTTGGCACCAAAACCGCCCCGTTTCGTCTCGTTTTCTTCATCTAGACTTCATCTACAACCTTGTCTATTCCATCCCTGCAGGTAGACAACCTTGGTTGTCCTTTTCTTGCTCGTTTTACTGCTGTCCATTTCTAGGGTTTTGGGTATTCGGGTTTAACCCGAACACAAGAGGTCGTGTGGATGCATGTGATGTCTTTCTGCGTGTGCTTCTTGTTTGTGTGTGTTTGTGGTGTGTTTTTGGAAGTACTTGTTGTGTTAAACTCGTGCACGAAGCAGCCAAAGGCTGTTCTGCACTTCAGCCGTCGCGAACCTGCAGTTCAGGCGACTGGGTCTGTCACGCGACTGAGCCGTGCGACTGGGTGAGTCATGCGACTGAGTCATGCGATTGATGTCATTCGGGCGACTGAGTCGTGCGATTGATGTCATTCAGGCGACTGAGTCGTGCGATTGGGGATGTCATGCGACTGAGTCGTGCGATCGAATGTATGTGTGCGATTGAGTCAATGCGGATGAGTGATGCGTGTGATTGAGTCAATGCAGATGAATGTTGTGTGCGATTGAGTCTTGCGACCGAATGGATGTATGCGATTGTGCGTGCATCGCACGACTAAAGGTCAATCATACGCATGAAGGTTCAGTCGTACGAATGAAGCTGATTCGTACGAATGAAGGTTGATTCGTGCGTATGGAGGTTAAGTCGTGCGATTGGGTGTTATGTGGTACGACTGAATGCCAGTCGTGCGAATGAAGGTTCAATCATGCGAATGAAGCTGATTCGTACGATTGAAGGTTGATTCGTATGAATGGAGTGTTTAGTCGAGCGTCTGGTCCTGTTGTGTGACTGATGATGTTGTGTGTGTGAATTCCCTCCTTGAATGTCATGTGATGATAATGTAACGTCAGTAAAAGTGTCATTGCTTGACCACAAAGATTAAAGTCAACGCTATCAACATGCACGTACTCTTTCAATTTAAATCAATCTAACATTTTACAAATTATCAACAACCCATTTGGAACTACAAATATTTAACAAGTACTATCTCTTATAAATATGGGATTTTTACACGAATGTCATTAGCAATGACGATTGCTTCTGGTACTTGGATCTACATAAGATCTGATACGTGTATCCGCTTGTGTGTGTTACCCACGACCGAACCAATACAACCCGAACCGACTGAACATTACTAATTGCTTTATACATGTCATTGATGCTTAACAATATCTGTCAATAGGTGTTTGACTGTTTATTGCATACAACGGGTGGTCCATACTCATAGTCCAGTCGTGCGATTGGATCATACTCATGATTTTGACTTTATGACCATTCCACACTTAATCCCTTTTAACTTTTGAATAAACATTATGAGCACTTGATCATCTCAGACATGATCATTTTAACTTGAAAAACTTTTGATCACCTCAGACGTGATCCTTTTAAATAAGTTGTCACCTCAAACGTGACTGATTTTACATTTGAAAAATACGTGTGGTCACCTCAGATGTGACCCTTTTAGGTGATTAAATCCCCTATTGAATTCCATGGCGTAGTCGGATATCTAACAAACTGAATTGACGAGATTAAACAAATAAAAGTCTTAAAGCTGAAATACAAAACTAAAATTGTTTTTGAGGTTTTGTGTGATGTAAATCCTAAGATAGAAATCTAATGGATTCATTTTCTGAAAGACAGCTTCAATTCATTTTGACCATAAATGGACCAATTCAATTTGGAATCATACATGCAAGTCAAATCATTTGGGACATGTCAAATCCTTTTGATGCTCGATTCTTGTTTTTCATCTAGAGTCGTTAGCAAGTTTAGGAAATCATACTAGTACTCTTAGATCCTCACATTGATTTGGACTTTCAAGGATTATAGCCACGATGATTGTTAGTATACTCGTCCTCTTAAATCCATACATAGACTTTTGACACAGATTGGTGATAGTTTAAGGTTTGATTATTTCAACAAGCATTTGTAGATCCCACACTTATATGGTAATCAACATTCCTCAGGAGATTTTTGAGTGGTCTCAAGGTAGATTACAAGAAGAACTATTCTTAGAACTTTCAAAGAGAAGCCAAGCCTTAGGTTAGTGCCACTGCACAGTAGAGAGGCAACAAACAACAATGAATTCTAGAATATATAGGTTATGCTTATCCTCAGGTCAGTGCCATCGCATAGCAGAGAGGCACATAACCTATCTTCTTGTTTGAGCAAGTTTAATCTTTTTGCACAGATCTCACCAACAACATAGGTTGTTAGTTTGATTGCTTTTGTATTTTTTTATGTGCTTTTACTTATATTTTGGTCTTACGCTCATATTTGTGGCGTTTATTTAGCTTGTCACCCCTTATTGGAATTTTGTTGATTGTGTTAACCAGGGATAAGATGATAACCCATAGATTGTTGAAGAACTTAGTTTAATCTTGAGATCACCAACAAGGTCTAATCCTCTATTGTGTTGAATCTACCGACATATCATCTATGGTCTAGCAACCTCTAGGTCTACTTTCTTTGTTTTACCTTAGTAGTAGCTAGTTTTACTATCATTTTTTCCTTTTATATTGCTCAGACTACACAGACTTATACTTTGAACTTCACATCTTATTTAATTTAAACTTTTAAAGTCCCAAGTGGTTTGTTCCTGTGTACTATCATTTTCCAAAGTCTTGAATCGGTATCACACATACGATCTAGTTTCTATCAGCTAGCCTCTCCTCCTCCCTCGTTTTTTAATGTTACTAACTAAACCTATTCTCCCCCTAAAATTCTAAAACCGTAACTGATTTACGCTTTTTAGGATTTTAATAGGCGACGAAATAACACCAATATAATTAAACTACTTATAATTAAACAAATAAATAAAGACAATAAACAATAAAAAATAAAAGAAATATAGAAAATACGCATCGGACTACACATGGTCATCTTCAGGAATTACTTCACTTTTCTTTTTAACGCCATTGACCTCTAACAAATATAGAAAATGTGGTTTATCAAAAGCCTTTGTATAGAGGTCAGCACGTTGAAAATCACTATTTATTTTAATCACATCGATTAGATTCTTTTCAAAACAATCACGTATAAAGTGATATTTTATACTTAAAAAAATCACGTATAAAGTGATATTTTATACCGATGTGTTTGGTCTTAAGACGTTGGACCGGATTTTTAGTTACTGCAATTGTAGCTGAGTTATCAACAAAAATAGGAGTAGAAGAGAAATTCAAACTGTAGTCCCGCATTTGCTGTTGAATCCATATGATTTGTGAACAGCAACTTGCAGCAGCAACGTATTCGGCTTCACAGGTTAACAAAGCAACCGAGGTCTGCTTCTTACACTGCCAGGTCACTAATCTTCTCCCAAAGAATTGACATCCTGCTGATGTAGACTTGTAGTTCATCTTGTAGCCACCATAATCCAAGTCACTCATCTTGTAGCCACCATAATCCAAGTCACTATACGCCGTAAGTTCGAAGTCATCATCATGAGGATACCACAACCCAAGTGTTGGTGTACCCTTCAGATAACGGAAGATCCTTTTGACCCCTATCAGATGGTCAACTTTAGGATTTGCCTAATATCTTGAACATAAACATGTCACGTACATGATATCAGGTCTTGAGGCAGTGTGGTACATGAGAGATCCAATCATTCCTCGGTACATGGTGGCATCGACCAGATCACCATTCTCGCAAGTGGAGTCCTAGCTGCGGAAGCATTCTCAATGTTAAACCAACTGAGAATATCTCTTACATACTTGGTCTGATATAGGAAAATCCATTTTGGTGTCTGATCCACCTGTAACCCAAGAAAGAATTTCATCTCTCCCATGACACTCATTTAAAACTTATCCTTCATTACTGCTTCAAACTCTTTACATAGATCTTCATTCTTGGACCCGAAGATTATGTCATCGACATAGATTTGGACTAGCAGTAAATCACCATCCCTTTCTTTGATGAACAGTGCACAGTCAATGACACCTCTGTGAAAACCATGTATCACGAGGTGAGTCGAGAGTTTCTCATACTAGGCCCTGGGAGCTTGATGAAGCCTATATAACGCATAGGCAAGGATTTCTTCACATCACAAGGATTTCTTAATATGGATGCTCAAATCCTTCGGGTTGACTGACATACACAGTCTCTCGGATTTCACCATGAAGGAATGCACTCTTCACATCCAGTTGATAAACTTTAATATTCATGTATGATGCATAGGCAAGGAAGATACGTATTGCTTCTATTCTTGCCACGGGTGCAAACACTTCATTGTAGTCTATGCCCTTGACTTGTCGAAATCCTTGAACAACAAGTCGAGCCTTGTTTCTGATGATCACACCTTGATCATCTTTCTTGCATTTCAAGACCCATTTGGTGCCAATGACCTTAGCACCTTTATTTCTATCCACCAGAGTCCATACTCCTAACTTCTTGAACTAAAGAAGTTCTTCTTGCATGGCACTCACCCATGCCTCATCATTCAGGGCTTCACAAACATACTTTGGCTCAAACAGAGACACAAAGCAACGATATTCACTGTCGTGAAGATATCCCTTTTCCATCACCGAGGCATAATCAGCTGAATACAACTGATTTCTGGTCTGAACTCTTGATCTCACATCCCCAATGACATTATCCAAAGGATGATAGACATTTAGGCATGATCCAGGAGTGGATGGAACAACTACCTCAAAATCAAGATTATGAACATTTGGTTCAGTATCTGAGGCAGTAGGAGTCTGAGGTTCCGAAGACTCAGAGGCATCAATGTTAGATGCTTGTGGACTTGAAGTAGTAGAAACCTGTTCCTCCTGGTTGTTCTGATCAGTCCCCACAGCTTCTTCATTAGAAGAAGAGTCACTATCTTCAAGTACTCCCCCGGAGTTGTTAGATGACTGACCTTGTGAACCGGATGATGTTGAATCTTGTGAAAGTGTGTTCAAGACATCATACAACATCTTTGTGGCCAACTCATCATCATATGTGGCGAGTGCTATGTTAAGGACTTGAAGAATCTATCATAGTCGAAAAAGAAGGCGGGTCCTTTTCCAGCAGGTGGTGTGGTGTATCTCTGAACATCAATGTTACACCACACATCTACTTGACCCGTTGAGTTGTTGTAAACTCTCTTGTTCGGTATGTTTTATCCTAGAAAGATACCTTCATCAGCCTTCTGCTGAATTTTCCTTCCCGAGTCTTCTTCAGTAGGCTGCACAGAGCACCAAACGGCTCGAGATACTCTAGATTGGGTTTACGTCATTGTAATAACCCGTAACACGTCTTTCCATGGCGTTTAACTACCAGAACTCGATTTAGCGTATAACATGCATTTGCAACTGCTTCATTTCAGAATTGGATAGGCAGTTTTGAGTCTGCTAGCATCGTCCGTGCTGTCTCTATCAAGCTGTGATTCTTCCTTTCAGCAACGCCATTCATCTGACAAGTGTAGGCAGAAGTGAACTGATGTACAATTCCCTTTTCCTTGTAGTAAGCCTCCATCCATTGAATCTTGAACTCGGTTCTGTTGTCTGAGCGAACTTGTCGTACCTTCAGCTTGTAGAGGGACTCCAGAGTAGTTACTAATTCCTTGAATGACTCAAATGTTTCTGATTTGGATTTCAGAAACATCACCCAAGAGAATCTTGACTAGCCATCAGTAACTACATAGCAGTACAAGTCGCCTGCGATGCTTCTTGTACTGACTAGACCAAACAGATCCATGTGAAGAAGTTCAAGAGGAATTTCGATGGAATGAACTTTCTTTTCCTTATGAAACTTCTTCGTCTGTTTGCCCTTCTTGCACGCAACATAGAAATCTGGAAGTTGGAAGTTTTTGACGTTAACTCCTCTCACTAGATCACTTGGGATCAAGTGATTCATCTTCTGTGGATTAATGTGTCCCATTCTCCTATGCCAGGAGATGGAGTCCTTCTCAGTAGCTTTTGACAAGAAGCACTGAACTTCATGATCCTTTTGGAGGCCTTTGATAGATCCAAGACATAAAGGTCCGTATGTCTTGAGGCAGACATTAAGACTTGATCCTCCAGGATGACATAGTCCTTTTTCAGGACATAGCACTTCTTGTTGTTAAAAACTACCTTAAACCCTTTATCAGAAGTTTGAGAAATAGAAAGCAAGTTATTTTGAAGTTGTTGAACATAGGTTACCTTGTCAAACTTCACTTTCTGATTACCTACTTCCCCTTGAGCTGTGATGTATCCACCTTTGTTTCCAGCAAACAAAACATGATCTCCTTTTATTTGTTTGACGTTTGATAAGAGAGCCTTGTTCCCTGTCATGTGCCTGGATGCTCCGCTATCTATAATCAATGTGTTGGCTTCAGCACTATAGCGAACACCCTGTACATTCAATTGAAAACATTATTTCATGTTAGGGACCCAAGCCTTCACTGGCTTGGGTTTCCCAGAGGCATCACACATCATAAACTCAACCCACTGACCGTTCGAGGGTGAGGGAAGCTCAGATGTCTTCTTGTTCTCATTTTCAGACAATGAGGTTGATTTTTCCTTCCATAAGCCAGCTTTGTGTAAGGCTTGTTTGTGATAAACAGATGATTGGCTAATGAGTTGAAATTTCAGTTCACTAGCCCTTTTAGGTGGTGTCACTAAGTTCCTCTTAAAAGAGCTGGGTTTTGGTTCCGGAAGTTCAACTTTCCTCCTCGGTGTCTGATAATAAGGACAATGAGACGCAATGTGTCCATACTCTCCACATCTGTAGCATGATCTGCTTTCGACTTTACAATTTAACTGTTTTTGTGGAGATATATGTGACACACGTGTGACCTTACTCTGTTTGGGTTTTTTCTCTTCTTGTTTAGATGTTTTATCTAGTTTAACAAAGTTAATTGCTTTAACAGTTTTAACATCCTTTCCTTTTCTATTATCTAGACATTGACATGATGCATGTGATTGGTTAACATGAAAGGTCCTTTTAGGTTCAGATTTAGACTTGATTGACCCAAACTTTATATTAACCTTTTCAAACCCTTCTTCCAGATTAACACAAGGCATTTTATCTTTTGCCTTTGAAGTGGCCTCCTTTTGTTTAGTACCAGATTCATTTGATTTACATGTGGAATCCGGATCACTTACAAGAGGAGTAGACACCACATGATCCTTGATTGGATTATTATTGATTGGTTTACATGTTATGTTCATCAATATTTCATGTGTCGGTGGAACCACTTTATACCCCAATCCCTCCCCGTTGTTTCTCTCTCTCACTAAGTTTTGGACAATATGAGATGAACTTGTCCAACCGTGCAGTTTTTGCTTTAGTGAATTAACTTCTACTTCTAAAACTGCCTTTTGTTTCTTAGTATCCTCTAGGGAGTTAAGATAGTACCTAATGTCATTAGCTTGGTTAAAGGCTACTACTTCTGTTTCCCTAAGCTTTTTGTCAAAAGGTCTATCTTTTCTTTGTAACTATGCTCATTTTGTTTTAGAACTCTGTTAGCTTTAGTGCATAGTTCCAAGTCCTTTACTAAGTTATCATTATGATCTAATAACCTAGCAAATTTTAAATCAATGCTTTCCCTAAATTTATTACAATCAAAACAAGCATGATTATTGAAAAGTTGGTCAGTAGTACTTACCTGAGAGGGTTCTGATGAATCAGCCATCAATGCAGAGTCTGGTATTTCTGGTACCGGTGATTCTGACGTTGTTGCAGTTTTCCCTTCTTCAGGCAGGTAATTGACAACTGGGACAGTCTCTTCTGTGTTTGACATCGCGAGTTCGACTGCAATATCTCCTTCACTAGCAGAATCATCATCTAGATCCTCCACACTAGCGATATTGGATTCTCCTAGTGAGACAAACCGAAAGCTCCAGTCCTGTCCTTCATCATCATGAACAGTCAAGGCTTTAGGATCCTTGCTTGATGAAGTAGGACTGCTAGTGGGTTTATCCTAACGATTGAAGGAAGTGAAAGGATTCCCGTTTCCAGTATTCTTTGGCTTCACACACACTCCCGTTTGAAGTGCCCTTTCTCGCCGCAGTTGAAACAAGTCACCTTGGTCTTATCGAAACCAAAGGTAGTGTCCTTAGTTTCAACTAAGTTCTGTCCAGTTTTCTTGACAAATTTCTTAGCTCGCCGGACAGCACTCGCTAAGGCCCACATTATGTCCATCCTTTCTAGCTCTGTCTCATCAACCTGCTCATAGTCCTCATCTGCCATATGGCAGTTCCCAATTTTACCAGCAATTAGTCCATCATAGGAGTGGACTACCACAACTAAGAGATCCATGTGTTCTTTAGCTACCTCAACTATCACATTACCGAAATTCTCGGTCTTCAGTTTTGCTGCATTGGCTTCAGGTACAATGTATTGGGTACCAGACGACCTTGACGTTTCTGACCCTGAAGTAGGGCTTGAGAAGGACCAGATGAGCTTGATACAAAAGCTGTCTGAAGAGGTGCTCCAGATGTTTTGGCTGGTGGAGTCGCGTTATACAAGGCTGGGTTCTGATCATAGGAAGAGTTTTGTGCTCTATACTTCATTCTCAGCTCTTCATCTCTCTGTTTCAGAATAAAGTCATTTATATCTAACTTTGTTAGCATATCATTCTGTCTGAGGTTGGAGACAAATGAAACCCATTTCTCCAGCAACCCATCTGCAAAGCTAGACACTTTGTCCTCCATTGGCGTCGTTACTCCATGAGCGTGCATCTCACTCATCAAGTGGTAGAACTTATCGATAACATCATCCATGCTTTCTTTTCCAATCGAGGAGAAGTTGTCAAACTCCTTCTTTAAACCTTAGCCTTTTTGGCCTTCAATGATGCGTTTCCGCCATACCTTTTCTCCAATGCATCCCATAGTTTCTTTGATTGAGTATATTCCGAGAATTGATGGAAAATATCCTTTGGAATTGACTGTGTGAGCAAAGCATAAACTTTCTTTTCAGCATTGTATTTGACCTTTTGTCTATCAGTCATGCCACCAAGTGTGAGTTTGACACCATCAGCTCCTACTGGCATGGTGTACCCCGTCTCTACAGATTCCAACAAATTGAGATCTACTCCATTTAAGTAGATCTCGAAACATTGCTTCCATTGTGGGTATACATCTAACGTGATTAGCGTTGGGGGTTTATTATGATTCCCCACTTCATTCTCCAGTAGCAGTAAGTTCTGAATACGTGAGTCTCTCCCTACTGTGAATGCTGAGTATTGGTCCTCCATTGCTATAAACTTTAACTTTAAAGTAAACTGTTTTATTTGTGCGAATGAAGGTGTGCAATTGGGCTATTCGGGCGATTGAACTATGCGTATGGTTCAATCGTGCGACTGAACTAATGCGGATGACTCAGTCGGGCGAATGAACTAATGCGGTTGAACAATGCGAATAGTCTGCTCAATCGTACGAATGGAAGTACGAATGAGTCCAATCGTGCGTATGCGGATGCGTATGAACTCAGTCGTGCGATTGAGTCAATCGTGCGACTGAACCTGCTAGATTTTGAAAATTCATAGGTTTAAGGTGTTTTGGACACAAAAACACGAATTTCTTGCTAACCTTAATTGCCGTATGCTGGAAAAACTAAAATTTAAGATTAGGAGACGTCTAAAACTCGATTTGACACAAAAGATTGCATTTTTAGTGTAAAAAAAAACCATTTTTTATATTAAAACGATTGAATCACACGTAAATTTAGAGCCAAAGCTCTGATACCACTTGTTAGGATCGTGTACTGGATGAATACTAACAGATTTACATGTGTACCGAATAAAATAGTGCGGAATCCTATTTGATTGGTGATCCAATAAATGCGAACGCACGTAGAATCAATTAAATATTGAATCTAAACGTTATGAATGATTAGCAATCGATCTACTACGATCTATGAAGTTGGAACAGGTTGCTAGAGGTCCCTGGACGGCTAGGGTACGTGTAGGTATCGAATTATTCAAAGTGTCCCGTTTTTCCACGATTTAAGTGGTATTTATAGGTTAGGGTTTATCAATCGTGCGATTGGACCATTTGCATGGTTCAGTCGTGCGATTGAGTCATCCGGTTGATCGATTCGCACGACTGAGTGTTTAGTCGTGCGACTGAGTCAATCTCATGTTACAATCATGCGAGTGATCCAGTCTCCTGGTTCATTCGTACGACTGGTTCATTAGCATGAAGTTGTTCATGCGTATGGTCCATTAGCATGGGCCAATCTCATGAGAACTTCATATGATTAAGTTTGAATATGTTTCACAATCATTAATTAACTTTGATCTATTCAAACAACCACAAACCTATATAATTAGTTCAATAAGCATTAATCTACTAATCAATGAAATAATAAACATTATAAGCACAACCACACATTGTATTTCATTAAGTACCCAATCAATTACATATATGTAAGACAATAAAAACATTTACATTAAGTTCAGAACTAGGGACACATGTATCTAAACAATCCATGCCAATGATAATATCAAAGCTTCCAAGTTTCATAGGAATAAGGTCAATAAAGAAATCATGTTCATTTAGACTTAAAATGCAATCACGAATAATGACATCAAAGGTGAATGGTTCTCCATCGGCGACTTCAATGGTAAGAGGTCTTTCTAATTTCGTATGTGGCTTAGCAAGTATAGGCTCAAATTTTAATGAGACAAAACTCTTATCAACACTAGAATCAAACAGGATGTAGGCATAGTAATTTATCTGTTCAGTTTTAAAGATGTTTAACGATACAGGTAAAACAACAAAGAATCTTAGATTGTTGGTCCCTGAAATGATCATACATGCCAATTCAATTAGTGAGTTGATGGTTAATCTACTAAAAATCCCACAAGTCCAAGAACCAATGTGGATGAAGAATCTGCTAAGAAGAACAAGTGTTGGCTAACCGCATTTGTAAATGCGGAAGACATAGAACAAATACTGACAAGTGTTTGTTCTTCCACATTAACAAATGCAGATAGCCTAAAAGATATGCAGACAAGTTTTGTTCATCCGTATTTACAAATGCGGATGCCTAGACAACAAATGCGCATGAGTATTTGTTCATCTGCATTACTCAATGCAGATGACCAACTACTAATTCTGATAACAAGAGAAGAAATGCTGTCAATGCGGATGAACAAAAGAAATGCTGATGAAGACTTAGACTAGTTCTGATGTATAGGTCAGGGGTAGTTTAGTCAATTTGTAAAAAGGCATCTTGTCAGCCTATAAATAGAACAAAAAACCTCATATATGAGGTGACTATTGATAGACAATTAGAATATTTTGTTTCTTACATTCTCAAGGTGTATTATTACTGTTTAATGCTCAAACCCTAGCATTTATTGTAATCAATCACCTTCATCAATACAAACAAGCATTTATGAGTATTTTCTTGCATTGATGTTTATTGATTGTTTGATTCCTCTACTTAATCATTAACTCTATCACCATATTTGATCCTAGTGAGAATATCAATCTCATCACTTAGTCAATTGGTATTAGAGCTCTAGCTCTTGATTCTTTTTCAGATCTACCCAAGATCTTAATAGAACTCGATTGATCTGGTGATTGAGTTGCTAATAGAGTGTTCTATCACCTCTACTTAGTAAACAACAGAAAATACTCTTCAACAATTACTATTCATACTCTCACCTTCAAGAACAAAGCAGTAGTCTTCATATTCAAAGCTGTGAACAGTTAATATAACAAAAATTTGCAACAGTAACTCAAAAACAACAACATATCTGATTTATTGAGTTTGTTTTGGATGATTTGGACTAGTTGGACTAATTGAACTTAAAACTAATCTAATCTACATTTAAACAAGTTAAAAATATCTTGTTAAAATGGATTCACATAATTTTTCAGAGCTTGGTCACACTCCAAAACCTCCCATGCTTAAACAAAAATCTGAGTTTAAGCAATGGGAAATTAGATTCATGAATTACATCACAGGTGTAGATCAGGACTATTGGATCTCAATATGCCAAGGGCCACACATACCTGTTACATTGTCTGCTGATCAAGCTGCCATCTACAAAACATCAAGAATACCTATTAAGGATCTGACTCGTGATGATGATGACTACAAGAAGATTAAATTTGATCTCAAAGCTTACTCCCTACTCACTCAAGCACTAAAGATGGATGTGTTGAAAAGACTGGGAAAGTATGGTTTTGCTAAAGAAGTATGGGATGCACTGCTGATTATGTGTGAGGGAAGCAGTGAAGTTGCAGAGATTAACAAGGATAAGCTTGTTAATCAGTATGAAACATTTCATCACCCCAAAGGGGAGTCCATATCTAAACAACTACATAGATTTGTACAGCTGGTGAATGACTTAGAGATCATAGGAGTCACTTATAAAGTCAAAGAGTTAAACAAGATGCTACACACTCTTCCAAAGAACTGGAAACAAACTGTGAGTATGTTGAAATATACTTTTGATCTTGAGAGTACTACCCTCGATATAATGATAGCCCAGATAGAAGCACTGGAGCTTGTTGAAAGAAGTAGAAACCTGGGTGGACCCAGAGTGATTGAGGCATATAAGTTTCCATCAGACTCTCACTCTGAGGATGATGATTTTCTTTCCTTAAGAGATCGGCTGAAGACCACAGGATTCATTGCAACCCCACCAATCAACAAGCCATCAACATCATCCCAACCATCAGGATTCTTTACAACTCCTTCAACTAATCCTGATGATACAAGATCAGAAGAACAAAAGGAAACTTACAATGCCTTTGTTGCAAGCTTTAAAGCTTATTTGGGAGGAAGAGTCACCTCTGCACACATGATCTTAGAAGACTTAGAAGAAATGGATCCAAATGATAAAGAAGAAATGGATTTGCAATGACAAATGGCCATGATTGCTATGAGAGCCAAGAAGTTTTTTAGAAAATGAAGAAAGCTTAGCCTTAATGAAAACACCAAGCTTGGGTATGACAATTCTAAAATGAAGTGCTTCAACTGTGGCATGATAGCCATTTCTCTAGAGAATGTAACGCTCCCAGAAGAAACAAAAACTTTCAAAGGAATTCTCAGAGCCAATCATCTCACAACCAAACTCAAGTTTACACTCCAATAATCATCAACAACAGTATCATCATCAACAACACCAAAACTGCTATTTCCGACTCAGCGTCAACTGACAAATCAAGCTCATAGAATCGTCAACTGCTATTCAGATGAAGATGCTTGATTCTCAAAAGGATCCCGAAGATATGTCTGGGATCGGGTATAACTCTTGTCCTCCACCATACAATGACAACAACACTGTCATGCCAAATTCTGTTACACTCAAAGAGAAAATTGAACCTAACACTATTGAACCAAAAACAATAGCAAAATAGGTCACAAATCCTAAAAAAAAACAATGTTTACATTGAAACAAATGAGGGTACAATCAGAATAGGACACCCAATTAAAATCAAGGAGCGTTCAGACAAGACAGTGAGTGTAATCAAACCAACAAGCCCAATCAAGGCAATTGTTCCCTTTGTGAAGTTTATACTTGCTGTTTCCAAAGGTAAGAAGAAATTTGTGAAGTTAGTGAAAGACTCCGCTGAAAGCAGTTCTGATAAGGAGATTATATCTCCAAAAAATTCAAGCAAATCAGACAAGGTTTCACTGCAAAAGAAACACAAGAGCTCATTGATTTCAACAACTAAAATTCATTCAGGCCCTCAATCTTCAAAATTAAGACAAGGAGTCGATTTTGACCTACGTAACAAGGAGCACGTTAATCAGTTTGAGCAAGAAGTAAAGAAAGGGTTGAGGAAACAAAAACATCCCAAAACAACTAACAAAGTAGTGCTAGGAAGCAAACTACAAAAAAGGCTAATTTTGATTCCTCCCCTAAGCAAAAGAATGTGACTCGGTTGAAAATAGGAAAATTAACTAAGTCCAATAAAGCAAAATCAGATTCAAGAGGCAAACATATGTATTGTGACATATGTGACATGTTTAATCACAAAATAGAAAAGTGTTTTTTCAATCAATACTGCTCTATCTATGAATGAACAACCATTCCACTAAAAACTACTATTTCAATAAATACTGTTCAGTCTGTGATATAAACAATCACAATACATCTGATTGTTACTTCAATCAGAAGGGAGTGCGAATTGCTCAGAACAAACCCATATCAAGAACATCATCTGTGATACCCAATGTCAAGAGTCATTTTGATAAAAATCAATCTAGGATATCTAGATCAAATAATGACAGGAGTAACATGAAAGAATCATGGAAGATTCAAAGAAACAAACATCACAACATTAAGCAAAAGTTTGACCTTCCCGAATCAAAATTGATGTTTTACAATAAAAAACAAGTCAAATTTCTTCAAAAGAATAGAGATCAAAGGTTTCATTACTCCTCTGACTCCTCAGTTGATGTTGATTAGATGACTCAATCAAAATATCACAAGAAATATCCTAGGTCACCTCTAAATAGATCATAATTTAGAGGAATGTATCAAGAGGTCATCATTATGGATAGGAACGGGAAACCCACGACCATTATGGCTTGGTTTCCATATTCTAATTAGTTCTTTTGTGCTTGCAGGGTCACCTGTATGGGTCTAATAGTCTATGGTACATGGACAGTGGGTGTTCCCAACACATGACTGGAGATCGTTCCCTCCTTCATGATTTGAAGCAAATACAAGGAACTATTGTAGCATTTGGAGGAGATTTACAAGGTGGAAGAATTACTGGTGAAGGATCTGTGACAAATGGGATGTTAAGCTTTGATAGAGTGAACTACTGTGAACAACTAAACTTCAATCTTCTAAGCGTGTCAGATCTATGACAAGAATCTCACTTTACTGACACTCATTGCTACATTCTAAAGCCAGGATTTTAGATTTCAGAAGAATAGGTTGTCCTAAAATCTTCGAGGAAGAATAACACCTATGTCTTAAACCTGAATTCTACAACACCAATAGAAGAAACATGTCTTTTGTCTAAAGCATCAACTGATGAGTCCCAGCTTTGGCATAGACGTTTGGGGCACACCAACTTTAAAAACATGAATAGACTAATCAAAGGGAATCATGTCATTGGTCTTCCCCAAAAAGAATTTCACTTTGCTGATCACTGTTCAGCATGCCTCAAAGGAAAACAACATAAATCTTCTCACAAACCAAAGCTGGTGAACACAAACAATACTCCATTGAAACTACTTCATATGGATCTCTTCGAACCAACTCAAGTTATAAGTATTGGAAAGAAACATTATTGTTTGGTGATCACTAATGACTTTTCAAGATTCATATGTGTTTTCTTCTTACTTCATAAAAATGATGCATCTCAAATAATAAAAGACTTTATCGCAAAAATTGAAAACCAACTTCACCATAAAGTCAAAAAAAATAAGAATGATAATGGAACTGAGTTTAGAAATGAAGACATGTGTTCATTTTGTGCAACCAAAGGCATTGCTCATCAATTTAGTGCATCTAGAACTCCTCAACAAAATGGACTAGCTGAAAGGAGAAATAGAACACTGATTGAAGTGGCAAGAACAATGCTAGCCAATGCTAAACTGCCAATTACCTTTCGGGCAGAGGTAGTTAACACATCGTGCTTTGTACAAAATCGAACTCTGATCGTAAAATAAAGTAACATGACTCCATATGAACTTTTGTTTCATAGAAAACCATTTATTGGATTTTCTAAGTCATTTGGTAGTCTTGTCTCAATATTAAACGCCCGAGACTATTTGGGAAAATTTTCATCTAAGTCTAATGAAGGATTCTTTGTAGGTTATTCTTCTTTTTCAAAGGCTTACAGAGTGTTTAATCCTAGATTAAACATTATTGATGAGTCAACAAATGTTCAATTCAAGGAACACTCGATTCCCAAATCTACAAATGGTCTCGACTGGTTATTTGATATCGACTCGTTTACAAAATCTTTTGATTGTTTCACTTGTTTGATGCAAGAAACCTACATTCAGCTGAATCTTCTTCAGGTGTAGAAGGAAGAGATGAGTTTCCATTGATTCCTCCTACCTCTACTATGCATATGAATGAAGATGTTCCTCTATAAGTTGATCCTATCAGACAACCATCTATAATCAAAGTGTTTCAACTAAAGTTGGTCCCAGCTTGCTACCATCACATTCAAAAGATCTATCAACTGAGATTAGAAATCAAAAGCAAGCAACTCCTTTAGATGAAAGAGAAAGAACATCAAGTGATGGAAGCAATCAAAGTGTTGCTGATGCTGAAGCAATCACTGAAACAAAGTCTTATTATCTTCATAACTCCCCAATAGTACAAGATGAAATGCCTCTCACCATAATGATCTGAATATGTGCAATCTTGATGTAACCATTGCTGGTGACTCAATTCCAACCACCAGAAAACACAAGAATCATCTAGTAGAGAGCATTATTGTGAACTTAATGAGAGGGTGACAAAAAGCAAGTCAATTATTGCAAACATCTGTTTGTTCTCATGCTTTCTTTGTCAAAAAGTACCCAAAAACATCAAAGAGGATATTCAAGACAATAGTTGGATTGAAGCAATACAGGAAGAATTTCTGCAATTCAAGAAGCAAGAAGTATGGCAACTGGTAGATCTTCTCGAAGGACAATACCGTATCAGCACCAGATGGCTGTAAACAAACAAAACTAATAATAGAGGGATCGTCATCAGAAATAAAGCAAGACCAGTGGCACAAGGTTACACTCAAGAAGAAGGACTTAATTATGATGAAGTGTTTGCACCTGTTGCCAGATTAGAAGCAATAAGAATCTTTCTTGCATATTCAACATCCTTAAGTTTACTATTTATCAAATGGATGTTAAGTGTGCCTTCTTATGTGGAAATATTGCTAAAGAAGTCTACGTGAGTCAACCACCTAGCTTTGATGATCCAGATTTCCCTCACAAGGTGTACAAGATTGACAAAGCACTGTATGGTCTTCATCAAGCTCCAAGAAAGTGGTATGAGACTCTAACATCTTTCTTCTTGAAAATGGATATGATAGAGGAAAGATTGATCAGAGTCTCTTCAGAAGGAGAAGAGGAAGAGACATGTTGCTAGTCTAGATTTATGTAGATGATATCATATTTGGCTCAACAAACAAGCAACTCTGTAACGACTTTGAAGACCTTATGCATTCAAAATTTCAAATGAGTGCAATGGGGGAACTCACATTCTTTCTAGGCATGCAAGTCCAACAAACACCAGATGGAATCTTCATCAATCAATCAAAATACGTAGAATAATGTTAAAGAAATTTCACTTTGCTGACTATCAGTCTATCAGAACTCTTGTGGATAAGAAAGTGAAGATTGGACCTGATCTAGAAGGCAAATAAGTGGCCAGACTCACTATCGATCTATGATCGGTTCACTTATGTATGTGACAGCCACTAGGCCTGGCATTACGTTTGGTGTTTGTGTGTGTGCCAGATATCAAGCTGATCCTAAGGAATCTCATGTAAATGTTATGAAGAGGATATTCAGATATCTTAAGGGTAAACCAACTCTTCGGTTATGGTATCCAAAGGAAGGAGACCTCAATCTCTATGCCTTAACTGACAGTGATTATAGAGGATGCAATTTCAATAGGAAGTCTACTTTTGGCGGTTGTCAATTTCTTGGTCCTAGACTGGTCTCCTAGCAGTGCAAGAAGAAGACAAATGTATCTGTTTCAATGGCAGAAGCTATGTATATTGCAGCATCAGCTTGTTGCTCTCAAGTCCTTTGGATTCAAAACCAGATGCTTGATTATGGTTTTAACTTCTTGCATACACCAATTCACATTGACAACACTGCACCTGTTTTCATTTCAAATAATCCAGTTCAACACTCAAAAACAAAACACATTGAAATTATATATCAATTTTTGAGAGACTGTGCTGAAAAAGGGTTAATCAAATTGATTCAAGTACCTACTGAAAATCAATTAGCTGATTTATTTACCAAGGTATTTGAACCTAGTAGGTTTCAATTCCTAGTTTGATCAATTGGTATGATTAACCTTGAATAAAACCAATCAAAACATCAAAAACAATTCAAAAACTTCAAAAAATTACAAAAGAAGTCAATTTTAATGAAGAAAAGAATATTTGGGAAATGATATATTTACAGTCGTTATATTATTCACTGTGCTTAATTTTAAAATTTGAAAGAGTGTCATGACTTACTAGATATGTTGGTAGGCTTAACTTGGAAGAGAAGATACATGTTGTGATAAATTAAAGTCTTATTCAATGGTGAAACTCTCATCTTAGAGTACCGGTACGTATTAGTTTATCTAAGTGTATGTATGTGTAGTAACCTAAACACACCAGGGAATGATACTTTATGAATCTCTTTCACCTACATCATGATTCATCTCTATTTTTCTGAGCAATGACCTCATGAAACAAGCACATAGTGCAGATGTACTGATCCAAAAGATTCCCAATGAGGAACACATCCAAATTGGATGAATCTACAAAAACAATACATTCCATGTGAATGAACAAAAGAATCCAATCATGGATTGTAACACCCGAATATTTATTATTTTGAAGCCGGTGAAGAAAGAAAAGAAAATAAAGTCCAAAAGTCGAGGGACCAAACTCGCCAACGAAGAAAAGTTGGGAAATGTGGTGATATATGTAGGGAGAGGGCAGCCACTCTCCCCACACCCACATTTCAGTCTCATAAAGAGAAGAATAGAGAAGAAGAGAAAAAGAGGAAAAGTGCCGGTTCGGGTCGGTTCGGGTCGCCAAAATCGTCGTGAAGCAAGCCAAATCGGAGCTTTGTCGTTGTGCTCGTTTAGGTGAGTTCTAAGACCCCTCTTTTACTTGTTTTCAAACGATTTGGGGCTGGAAAACATCTGAAATCGAGTTTTTCGTATGTGTGTAATTTGACCCGTTTGTGTATGTGTATGTGTACGTATGATGCGTTTGTGACTTGATTTCTTGCTTGGTTGTGCTTGATTAATGTTATGGTATGCATCCCTAAGGTTTAGGATGGTCGATTTAGGCTTAAAATGGGTTTAGATGAGTTTGGAGGGCGAAAACCCTTGGCTGCAGTTGGGTTGAACTGCATTCTGCATCAGTTACGGCTAGGCGACCGACTGGAGGCCGAATGGAGGCCATACGGCCGATTAGGGTGCGATTGGGGGTCCATTCGCACGATTGGGGTTCATTCGCACGATTGAAGGGCCAGTTGCATGGGGTCATGCGACTGAAGGTCCATTCGCACGACTGGATGTTCATTCACATAGGTGTTCATCCGTATTAGTTCATTCGCATGATGTTCAGTCGCATGGAGGCAATGCGACTGAAGGGTGTCCATACGCCCAAATAGGGCTGTTGAACCCGAGGAAGGTGTAGATTGACTTCTGACTTTCGGGGGAAAGTGCAGATGTAAGTTTTGACGTAAAGGTTCCCATAAGAGCTTTTTTTTAAGATGACGATCGAGGTCTTAGAAAGCATGTTGGGCATGATGAGGGTGATGATGTTGTATGTTATGTATGTATGATGTGCCCTGTATGATGTGATGTTGATGCATGTTAATGTTCCTTATTATGATGTATGTTTATCTTTCCTATGGCTTTACCTATTATGATGAATGAACGAAGTATTATGTAAGGTAAAGTGAAAGATAAAGAAAGAGGAACATGATGAATGAATGCATGTATTAATGAACGAATGAAACGTCTTGCACACATCGGATAACGGGTCCTTCTTGGTGATTGACCCTGCATGTAGAACCTCTACCGCTCACCCCTAGTACTGTGGCATACGTTTAGCTGTCATTTGTTGACTTCGGCCCAGTAGCTCAGAATGATGGTTACTCCTAGTACCGTGGCATACGTTTAGCTGTTCATTTGTTGACTTCGGCCCGGTAGCTACGACTAACCGGGGTGTAGCACATGGTATTAGTATGGATGATGTCCGATGCGCAAGTAAGGTAATGAAAGAACGAATGAACGAATGAAGAAGATAATAATGATATTATCTATGTGTACGTATGATGTGTGATCATGTAAAAGTAACGAACGATTTTATATGAAAGTAAAGTATGTTTTATTTATAAAACTAGAACTCACTCAGCAACGCTGACTTTGATGTGTTTCCAGTTGGCAGGTAATGATTGCTGAGGATGGCACGAGCGACCACTCAGCTCTTTTGGGATGGCATTCTTTTGATTAATGTTTTTGCATTGTAATGCTAACAAAATATTTTTGTAATGAATGTTGTATTAGTTTGCAAAAGCATTTACATGCAAATGGAAGTTTGTTTTAGTTTTCCGCTGCGATTTATAAATACAAATGTAATTATATGTTTTATGTGCGATGAGAACGCAGCTGTAAGCGTCCCGGGAACGGGGCCTTACAAGTTGGTGTCAGAGCCAAAGTTTAAGTGAAATGGGTAAATTTTCAAAATAAACCTAATCTTAAACTGAGAATGGGACGGAATGGGAATGGGATGCCAATCTGAGTAGCTGCGTGCCATCAGGTATTTTCGTTAAGTTAACCGGTTTTATGTGCGCATGGTATGTGTTATGTGTTATATGTAGATTTAAATACTGATGTAGTCAGGTAAGGTAATACTTGGGGTATGAAGAGTAAAGTAAGTGGCTAATCACAACTGGCCACTGTAATTAGGGACTTACTATACTTGACATAAACTGAGTTGTTTCCTTGAATGACTATGTTGGTGTTTGAATCTTTCAGTGTGCGTGTGATGGCCAGAGGTAGATCTTCGAAAGCTTCTAGGGGTGGAGGTCACGGTGTTGAACCGCGACCTAAGAGAGGGAGACCCAGAGTTGAGAGGGTGGTTCATGAAGAACCAGAGACCCCTCATCCGGAGGGTGGCGACGAAAGCGCCAATCTGAGAGCCTCAGTAAAGGAGGCTGTTGTAGAAGAAGTCCATCAAGTCATGCAGACAATCTTACCGTCTGTGGTGACTGAAGTTATTAAGGCTGTACGAGAAGGGGAAAGAAAAGAAAGAAACAGATCCTCTGGGGAACGGGAACAACCAGAGCCGGAAACGGTTCTGTCTGATGATGAAGAGGAAGAAGAAGAGCCTGTGCCAGAGGCAGTGCGAGGATGTAATTATGGGGCTTTTATGAGATGCAAGACCCCTACTTTTGATGGAAACGGCACTGCTGCAGCTGCTCACCGGTGGGTGAGGGAAATGGAGTTGTTCTCGATATCAACGAGTGCCAAGAGGACCAAAAGGTGAAGTATGCTACCCACTCTTTTGTGGATTCAGCTCTGTGCTGGTGGGACAACATTGTCCAAGCTGAGGGTAGTAGGGCCATTGGGAAATGAATGGCCTAAGCTGAGAAGGTTGGTGATTGGGGAGTTCTGTCCTCACAGAGAAATGGATAAGTTGAAAGGGAGTTTTTACAGTTGGAGGCTGGAACCATGACACACCAGTAGTATACCACCAAGTTTAATGAAATGGCACGGCTTGTGCTGATCAGGTGACGCCTCTGTCTCGGAAAATCAAGAGGTATATTCAAGGTTTACCGGTGGATGTTCGCCGGCATATGATCGCCGCCCGCCAAGCACGTTTAGGTCGGCGGTTGATTTGGCAGGGAGGCTGTATGACGAGCGGGAGGTGGTGGTGACTGAGGTGAGTAGAAGGGTGGTGGTGATCGGAACTGGAACGGGAACGTTTGGTCGGGGTGGTGCCCCGATGGGTAACAAAAGGCACGGGTGGATGAACGCCGTGTGTCACATCAAGTGCGGGGTCGAAAAGGTGTGGCAAGTGTGGAAGGGAGCACAGCGGGGAATGTAGGTTTGGGTCAAACTTGTGCTTCAAGTGTGGGAAGACAGGGCATATGGCGAAGGATTGCATGTCGGGAAATGTTTTAACTATGGGGAAACTGGTCATATGAGCAGAGATTGTAAGAAGTTGAGGACTGAGGGTTCATGGGTGAAGAAGACGGAAGTGATGGGCCGAGGGTGAGCGCCAGAGCGTTCACCATGACACAAGAGGAGGCTAGGACGGACCCTGACGTTGTGTCCGGTACGTTTCTAGTGAACCAGACTTTAGCTTATGTGTTATTTGATTCGGGTGCTAGTAGGAGTTTTGTTTTTGCTGCTTTCTGTGCTAAGCTGCCTGTTAGTAGTAGACGTGTTGACGCGCCCTTTGATGTAGAAACTGCCATAGGTAAGTCTACCAGGATTTCTGAGATTATAGAGAATTGTGATGTGGAACTTGAGGGTCATAAGTTTCCTGTTAGACCGTTTGTGATGACCTTGGGTGGTTTCGATTTGGTTCTTGGGATGGATTGGTTGGCAGACTTCGAGGCTAACATTGTGTGTCGCAAGAAGATGATTCGGTTGACAGCGCCTGACGGAAGTTTGGTAACGGTTTATGGTGATCGGGTTACTACAATCCCGAAGGTGATCTCAATGGCGGTGGCGGGAAAGTGTATGAGGCGTGGATGTATGCTTACTTGGCCTATGTAAAGATGTGGATACACCAACACCACAACTAGCCGATGTACCGGTTGGTGTGACTTTCCAGACGTGTTCCCAGAAGACTTATCAGGAGTGCCACCTGACAGAGAGATTGAATTTCAGATTGATCTAATATCGGGTGCCCAACCTGTTGCCAAGGCACCGTATCGGTTGGCTCCAACCGAGATGAAAGAGTTGATGGAGCAGTTGCGAGAGCTGCTTGATAAGGGGTTCATTAGACCGAGTATCTCTCCTTGGGGTGCTCCGGTCCTATTTGTAAAGAAGAAGGATGGTAGTATGAGGATGTGCATTGACTACCGGAACTGAACAAGTTGACAGTGAAGAACCGAAACCCCTTACCGAGGATAGATGATTTGTTTCGATCACTTCAGGGTGCCAGTTGGTTCTCGAGGATAGATCTTCGATCAGGTTATCATCAGTTGAAGTGAAGGAGCAAGATATCCCTAAAACAGCTTTCCGTACGCGCTATGGTCATTACGAATTTCTGGTCATGTCCTTTGGTTTGACCAACGCGCTAGCTGCTTTTATGGATCTGATGAACCGTGTGTGCGGCCTATGTTGGATAAATCAGTGATTGTGTTTATTGATGATATCCTGATTTATCGAAGAGCGAGATTGAGCATGCCGGTCACATTCGAGAGGTTCTAGAGACGTTGAGAAGGGAGAAACTGTATGCTAAATTCTCCAAGTGCGCGTTCTGGTTGCGCGAAGTTTAGTTTTTGGGTCATGTGGTGAATCCTGACGGGATTATGGTTGACCCGGCGAAAGTGGAGGCGGTTATGCAATGGAAGTCACCAAAGACGCCATCCGAGATCCGTAGTTTCTTGGGCTTGGCGGCTACTATAGAAGATTCATCCAAGACTTCTCTAAGATTGCTTCTCCACTAACTAAGTTGACCGAAAGGATGTGAATTTTGTATGGGGTCAAGCTCAAGAGAAGGCGTTCGAAGAGCTGAAAGCAAGACTGACTCAAGCTCCTGTTCTGTCATTACCCGATGGAAGCGAAGATCTGGTGGTTTATTCTGATGCTTCCTACTCAGGGTTGGGGTGTGTGTTAATGCAAAGAGGGAAGGTTATAGCCTATGCATCCCGACAATTGAAGGTCCATGAGGTTAATTATCCACTCATGACTTGGAGCTAGCAGCCGTGGTCTTTGCGTTGAAGATCTGGAGGCACTATACCTTTACGGGACGAGGTGCACCATATTCACGACCACAAGAGTCTGAAGTACTTCTTCGAGTAGAAGGATCTGAACATGAGGCAGAGATGGTGGTTGGAACTTATAAAGGATTATGATTGTGAGATCCATACCATCCGGGCAAAGCTAATGTGGTGGCGGATGCCCTTAGTCGAAAGAAAGGCCCGAACCGATTCGGTGAAAGCTTATCAACTAATCATGACCTCTGATGTGATGAAGCAAATCAAGGAGTTTCAGATGAGGCATTGAAAGAAATCACCTTAACTCGAAAGAATGAGAGGTCGGTTGGGGAATTGGGTGAAAACACACTCGGTGTTAGAACGCGATTCGGCCGTGTGTGGATTCCTCTTTTTGGGGATCTACGGGTGAAGATAATGGATGAAGCCCACAAGAATCGATACTCCATTCATCCTGGTGCCACGAAATGTACCATGACATGAAGAAAGATTATTGGTGCCGGGTATGAAGCGTGACGTGGTGGAGTATGTGAGTAAGTGCCTTACTTGCTTACAGGTGAAGGCAGAGCATCAAAGCCGTATGGGAAGATACAACCTTTGGATATACCAGAATGGAAATGGGAGCACATCACCATGGACTTCATTACGAAGCTGCCGCATACCCCGAGGGTATGATGCCATATGGGTGATAGTTGATCGTCTGACGAAGAGCGCTCATTTTCTCCCGATCCGCGAGACGTATTCATCTGAGAGGTTGGCTGATCTGTTCATCAAGGAAATTGTAGCTCGTCATGGTGTGCCGGTGTCTATTGTGTCTGATCGTGACACTCGGTTTACATCTAAATTTTGAAAGAAATTCCACAACGCTATGGGGACGAGGTTACATATTAGCACGGCTTATCATCCCCAGACTGATGGTCAGTCAGAAAGGACCATTCAGACACTGGAAGACATGCTTCGGGCGTGTGTGATCGATTTTGGTGGAAGTTGGGATGACCACTTACCGTTAGTTAGAATTCTCATACAACAACAGCTATCATGCCAGTATTGGTATCCCACCATATGAGATGCTATACGGTAGGAGATGCAGAACACCCGTTTGTTGGGGTGATATGGTCAGAAGGAATTGGGGAGCGTCGAGGTAATCGAGGCTACGACAGAGAAGCTTGAAAAGATTAAAGCCTTCATGAAGGCAGCCAAAGATAGACAGAAGTCGTATGCCGATAAGCGACGTAGGCCAATTGAGTTCCAGGTGGGTGACCGGGTTATGTTGAAGGTCTCACCTTGGAAGGGTATATGATCAGATTCAGAAAGCGGGGCAAGTTGAGCCCAAGATATATAGGCCCTTTTCGAATCATTGCTCGAGTAGGGGAGGTGGCCTATAGATTGGAGTTGCCAGATGAGTTAAGTGGGATTCACCCGACATTCCATGTATCTCATCTGAGAAAGTGTATAGCTAATGAAGACATGATTGTTCCACTGGAGGACATTGAAATAGATGAAAGGCTCAATTATGTGGAGCAACCGGTGGCAATCATCGATCGTAAAGAAAAGAGGCTAAGGAATAAAGTGGTTCCTCTTGTGCGTGTACAGTGGAAGCACAGGAAGGGATCCGAGTCAACGTGGGAGACTGAAGAAGAAATGAGACAGCATTATCCACGTCTGTTCGACGAATAACAGGTTTCAGGGACGAAACCTATTTAAGGGGGGGTGGACTTGTAACACCCGAATATTTATTATTTTGAAGCCGGTGAAGAAAGAAAAGAAAATAAAGTCCAAAAGTCGAGGGACCAAACTCGCCAACGAAGAAAAGTTGGGAAATGTGGTGATATATGTAGGGAGAGGGCATCCCACTCTCCCCACACCCACATTTCAGTCTCATAAAGAGAAGAATAGAGAAAGAAAAGAAAAAGAGGAAAAGTGCTGGTTCGGGTCGGTTCGGGTCGCCAAAATCGTCGTGAAGCAAGCCAAATCGGAGCTCTTGTCGTTGTGCTCGTTTAGGTGAGTTCTAAGACCCCTCTTTTACTTGTTTTCAAACGATTTGGGGCTGGAAAACATCTGAAATCGAGTTTTTCGTATGTGTGTAAGTTGACCCGTTTGTGTATGTGTATGTGTATATATGATGCGTTTGTGACTTGATTTCTTGCTTGGTTGTGCTTGATAATGTTATGGTATGCATCCCTAAGATTTAGGATGGTCGATTTAGGCTTAAAATGGGTTTAGATGAGTTTGGAGGCCGAAAACCCTCGGCTGCAGTCGGGTTGAACTGCATTTTGCATCAGTTAGGGCTAGGCGACCGACTGGAGGCCGAATGGAGGCCATACGGCCGATTAGGGTGCGATTGGGGGTCCATTCGCACGATTGGGGGTCCATTCGCACGATTGGGGTTCATTCGCACGATTGAAGGGCCAGTCGCATGGGGTCATGCGACTGAAGGTCCATTCGCACGACTAGATGTTCATTCGCATAGGTGTTCATCCGTATTAGTTCATTCGCATGATGTTCAGTCGCATGGAGGCAATGCGACTGAAGGGTGTCCATACGCCCGAATAGGGCTGTTGAACCCGAGGAAGGTGTAGATTGACTTCTGACTTTCGGGGGAAAGTGCAGATGTAAGTTTTGACGTAAAGGTTCCCATAAGAGCTTTTTTTAAGATGACGATCGAGGTCTTAGAAAGCATGTTGGGCATGATGAGGGTGATGATGTTGTATGTTATGTATGTATGATGTTGCCCTGTATGATGTGATGTTGATGCATGTTAATGTTCCTTATTATGATGTATGTTTATCTTTCCTATGGCTTTACCTATTATGATGAATGAACGAAGTATTATGTAACGTAAAGTGAAAGATAAAGAAAGAGGAACATGATGAATTAATGCATGTATTAATGAACGAATGAAACATCTTGCACACATCGGATAACGGGTCCTTCTTGGTGATTGACCCTGAATGTAGAACCTCTACCGCTCACCCCTAGTACTGTGGCATACGTTTAGCTGTTCATTGTTGACTTCGGCCCAGTAGCTAAGAATGATGGTTACTCCTAGTACCGTGGCATACGTTTAGCTGTTCATTTGTTGACTTCGGCCCGATAGCTACGACTAACCGGGATGTAGCACATGGTATTGGTATGGATGATGTCCGATGCGCAAGTAAGTTAATGAAAGAACGAATGAACGAATGAAGAAGATAATAATGATATTATCTATGTGTACGTATGATGTGTGATCATGTAAAAGTAATGAACGGTTTTATATGAAGTAAAGTATGTTTTATTTATAAAACTAGAACTCACTCAGCAACGCTGACTTTGATGTGTTTCCAGTTGGCAGGTAATGATTGCTGAGGATGGCACGGGCGACCACTCAGCTCTTTTGGGATGGCATTCTTTTGATTAATGTTTTTGCATTGTAATGCGAACAAACTATTTTTGTAATGAATGTTGTATTAGTTTGCAAAAGCATTTACATGGAAATGGAAGTTTGTTTTAGTTTTCCGCTGCGATTTATTAAATACAAATGTAATTATATGTTTTATGTGCGATGAGAACCCAGCTGTAAGCATCCCGGGAACGGGGCCTTACATGGATCATCTTCCAAAGTGAAGTGAAAAGAATCCCAATGTGGATCATCATGAAAAGGATCAAAGTAAACGAATCCCAATGAGGATCACTGAAAATAAGATCTCATAACTTAAGTAACCTGGTCATGAAAGTTGTGAAAAAGTTCTACCATGCATTATATACGTATGGTTTATAATTCCATGCTTTTGAGTGTGAGGTACATGAATCAACCAAAACATGATATATATCACATGCATTAAAATATCAACCTGGTATGAGTTTAAGAGGACAAACATACCTTCAATAAACAAGTTCATAAACATGTCCATTTTATCATAAAGGATCCACATATGTAATGTAAGATTGATATGATCCCAACAAAAGATATACTTCTCTTCATTATTAATAATAAAAAATAATTTATATTCAAAATTTTTTTATTCTTTAAACTTTCTATCCAGATGTGGATATAAACTTTAGGGGGAGTAATTTAAAATTTTTGATTAAGTTTTTATAGATATTTACTATCATAAATTACGTTCTTAAAACTTAAAAACAAATCAAAAAGAAAATGTTTGTGTTGGTGCAGAAGTTATACGATAGTATCTCAGCTTATGCAGATTCTTGGAAGCATCAGAAGTCTAAGATCAATCAAACAATGGGAAACTTTTATCACTTCTGACATACAAGTCAATCCATGAAAGAATTGATAACCCCAACAACGGGTAACAACTTCATAAGACAATTCAATCAATGACAGTTCTTCATAACAAGAAAAACTAAAATAGAAATATTAAGCTTTGATTAAGTTCAAAAGTTAATGTAGGTAAGTGCATTGGTTAATGCGGGTGAAGGTAACCCATGCATATAACCAATGCGGGTAACTGTATATGTCAAAGTGAAACTAATGCGGACAAAGAGTTTACTCTACTGCATTGGTGTCTAACAAGTATACATGAAAAGTTTGGTGTTAAAAACCTATGCGGAACAAAAGTGTTCTACCGCATTTGTCAATGCGGATGATATTTTCATTCTCGCATTTTTTTTACTCATCCACACTTGTGGATATGTGTAACATCAACACTTTACATGTACTTTCAAAACGAATAAACAAGTGCTTAATCTCTTCTATCACCATGAATGATGATCAAGTAAATGTGGAAATTTTACTCTATCACATTTGCTACAGTGAGAAAATGCTAATCAACTTTGATCAACCACATTTGCTACAGTGAGAAAATGCTAATCAAATTTGATCAACCACATTTGCTACAGTGTGCAGATGCTGTTGAACTTTGATCAACCGCATTTGCTACAGTGAGCAAATGCTGAACAAGTTTGATTAAGCGCATTTGCTACACTACACAAATGCTGATCAACTTTCTTCATTCGCATTTGCAACAGTGCACAAATGCGGATAGCCAAAATCTTAAGTATTCCACTTCCACATTTGCTACAGTACACAAATGCGCATGACCAAATTCTTAAGTTTTCCACTTCCGCATTTGCAACAGTAATCAAATACGGAAGTCTAAAACTTTCCGCATTTGCTACAATGTGAATAAAAATCTGACCACATTTGTTCTGAAACTTGTAAAAGCTATTGTTTGACTATTTAAAGCAAGTTCAAAGGGTCATTTAATACTTTTCAAAATTAAGAGACTCTAAAGTGCGACGAGCGAAAACCACACTATTCATCTTCATCAATCATCATCATCTTTAACAATCAAAGATCTTAGTTTCATTTCATCTAATCTGTCCTCATCTTTGATTCTACGCAACATTAGTATCAAACAAAAGGTGAAAGTTTTAACATTTTATAACATAAATTGTTAGAAATTTGGACCGATAATGAACTTATAACCCTAGGTTAATAAGAACACTCAAAATCAGATTTATCATAAGAAAGGATGATGATTTTCGACTTTAATAAACATGCAAACTAAGAAGAATACCACTCAACAAGGAAACTTCAAAATCATGTTCATCATATGAATAGAGCATGTTGAAATTTGAAATGTTGAAATGTTGTGATCAAATCTTGAAATAAAATTTGATTAAAGGTTAACAACATCAAAATCATATCTTCAAACATGAAAAACACAATAACAATGATTATTCTTGATAATATCATAAGTTGAAGTGATTCCTATAGAACAATACCTTCAAACATTCATCTTTGACCATCAGATGTCAAACTAATGAATCTTGCATAATGTATAGCATATATTTTCATCAATCGAACTCATATGCCTCTAATGCAGGGTACACGGCTAATCTTACTTGGAGCAAGCTCCACAATGTTAGTGGTTATCTTGACCCTGATGTACCTGAGGCAGATGGTCTTAGAGATATGATCAGATTCATTTCTACTACAAGAGTAGCACATGCCATCATAGTTAGACCTGTTATTTATGAGAGATTCATAAGGTCTTTCTAGAGTATTGCTGCAGTGATAGAAGTAGATGGTGAGAAGACTCTGTTAGGAAGAATTGATGATGACCATTCTCTGACCATCACCAAACAAACTATAAGACAGTGTCTACAGTTTGGTGATGAGGCAAACACACCTATTGAGCTTGAAGATGAAGAAATCACTACCTTCATGGCTAACATTGGTTATGAAGGAGGATATGAAGTAAAGAAAATAATGAAGGGACTGGTGCACTTACAATGGAGGTTTTTGATTCACCTCTATCAACATTGTTTGTCCAAGAGGAAGACAAGATGGAATGATATTCCTATGATCACTTCATCAGCAATATGTGCTTTATGCACCAATAGGCCATTCAACATGTCTGTCTATGTGTTCAATGGTCTAGTATCCAACATTCAAGTAGGAAGAAGATACATGTTCTTGATGTACCCAAGGTTCATACAATGCCTCATCAATGAAGCATTCCCTGATATTGTACCTGAAGGACCTGTTTTAGATATCCGTCATTATGATGCAAAGTCATACAAATACATCAAAAAGAGAGATCCAAGGGACTTCTATAGTGGAGCTCACTCTCCTCTTTTTCCATGGATGCTTCAACAGATCAATCTTGAAGAACAAGTTGAAGAACAGAAGGCTCCCGCTGATGAGCAAATTCAAGAAGAAGAACCAGCTGCTCATGATCAACAAACTATGGATGAGCATGATGAAGAAAGAGATGAAGGGCATAGGTCAGTGTCACCCCAAGTGGATGTAGGGGTGATCTTCACACTGGACCTCATGATCATGATGTTGATATGGCCTCACCATTTGTACCCTCACCAATAGCATCTCCACACAGATCACCAGTTCCATCACCTCAACCCATCATTTCTCCACACATATCTCCTATCCATCATTCACCCATATTATCTGCTCAACCATCTCCTATTACTACCGAACTGTTGAGTTTGGTGATTCTACCAGCTCCTCAGAGAAATCCAAATCATCATCTGATGAGGTGGATCACCAAGCCCAATATCTATAGAGAAAGTCACTTCTAAGGTTGTTCCTTTTAAAAGCTATGTAGAATTTAGTGTCAACAAACCGGATGAGAAAGATGAGTTAATTTCAGAACTTATGCAAAAGGTAGCAAAGATGGAAAGATTAGTCAACAGAAGATCTAACACTATTCAAGACAGACTTCTAGAGCTTGATGAGAAGGACAATGAGTTGAAAGAGATGAAAGAAAGATATGAGGCAAAAAAGAAAGAAAAGGAAAAGGAGATGGAAAATTTAAAAGCTGCTCTTCAACAATCCATAGAGGAAATAAGTGGTCATGTAGACACTTTAGCCATACAAACAATTGCTATGGAAGAGCAAAAAGAATTGATTGAAGAACAGGTGAGATCATTATCAACTTGTAGAACCAGAATGAAAGCCTAAGCAAAAGAGTATCTAAGCTAGAGATGTTGTTTGAAATTAGTGAGGAAGCTGAAGCAGAAGTAAGAAAAGATGATGAGAAAAGAACTAATGTTAGTGAGAAAGAAACTACCACTGAGAGCTCATCAGGAGAGAGTGGTGATGAATCTCCTCATGCTAAAAGGATGAGATTCTCTTAGACTGAAAATAGAGAATAAACAACCAAGACAAAGCATGATGAGTCCAGCTTGGAAATGGTCGTTTACTCAGAGAAATCGACTGATTTTCACATTGAAGAGGATGAATTCAGTGACATGATTAAAGCTTTGGATAGCTTCACAGCTGAAGAATTTATCATTGATGATGATTTTTGGGACCTCATAGTTGAGGAGAGGATTGTTGCTAAACCTATAGTTGTTATTCCTTAATCTCTTGTCCCTATTGAGAAGGAATTGAGCATGCAACTAGTGTCTACTGTATCACTCACTAAAGAACAAATAGAGCTGATTAAAAGACTATGTGAAGAGCAACAAGAAAAAGAAGAATCAACTGCTACCATTCATGAACAAGAACCACCAAAGGCTGAAAAATTGCCTTAAGAAGTTGAACAACCTAAAACCTCCTCTGGTCCATTAGTGCAAACTTATACCAGGAGGAGGAAGTACTTACAAAGAAGGCCAAGGGAAAAGGCCTATAGTAGAAGAAGAGCTAAGCAAGAAAAGTAAAAAGGATAATCCTAGAAGCCTTGCAGCTATTGCAAAATTTTTAGAAGAACATGACCAGGTTGAGGCACAACTGAAAAAGAAAGTTGATTTTGTAGACCTTGAGGAAGGAGAAATTGAGGTTGGCTATGTGGTTGATGAACCAATAGTAGTTGATAGCCCTATGAAGGAGGAAAAATTAGTTCAAGAAATGGTTGAAAAGGTATAGACTGATGATCTAATGGTGAAAGCCATATTCTTAATTAATCATGGATATGACCCGGATGAAGTGTTCAGTATGACCTATGAGGGAATGAAGGCAGAAGAAGAGAAATTGAACAAGCTGCTAGACCCCATGTTTGAGACTGAGTATGAGAAGACTCTTTTTCCAAAAGCTTCTGTGCCTAAATTATCATCTATGAAAAAGTAGAATTCTACTCCTCAATCCTTATATCCTGATCCCTATAACATGTCCGATAGGGAAATGAAGGATTATCTCTCCAATCAAGGGTTCACAAAAAGAAAACTTGGGAACATGAAGACCAATTCCCTAAGGGATGCCATCCTTAGGTTGATCAATGAGAAGAAAGAAAGGCTTAAGAAACTAGAAGAAGAGATTAGCAGTATGAAGCCTAGAACCAGAGTGTTAGCTCAAGATATGCAGCTAACCCATAGGATCATGACTCTTTGGCAGTTGAACTACATAGATATCCAGAGTGATTTGTAGAGCCTTCACAATTGAAACTTCAAGAAGGTCTGACCATTGCAAAGATAATTAAAGGTGTGTCTACTCCCAAGGGCAAGACTGATTAGGAAATCATCTTGGAAGTACGACAGTGATTGGAATATGTTCATTGTCAAAAGGATCTCCGGGCTGGTTCAATTCTTTACAAAGTACACTGCTCTTGTAAATGCCTTGGAGATTCACGACTTAAAGGAACTAGCCAATTTGGAACTGATAAATCATAAGGCTATGTTCAGGGGTTATGAGTTTGAAGAGATACTTAGAATGTTTAAGAGAACTAATAACTTCGAATCTCTGAAGGCTATTTGTATGAGGAAAGACAGATCCTTCATCAACCCTCTTGAAAAGAAAAGGACTAAACAAGCAGAGGAAGTTGTGTTTTCGGAGCTTAAAGTGAAACCAATTGAGTCATTAAAGAGAAGGATGGTGTCTGACACTCATTCCTCCATACCAATTTCCAATGTTTATTATGATGAAAAGACTTATGAGATGGTAATTGAGAGAAAATGGGGAGGAAAGGAAGGTGTAGAGATTATACTATTCAGTGGATATGAAGTGAGGCTACTTGATGAATCTTACATCCACTACATCTACACAAGACACTTGAGAGAAATAACAAACAAGCTGGGAGAAGAAGACATGTACTTCTTCTTAAAGTGTATTAAAATATTAAAGATGGCATATGATCATATCATTGCCACAAGAGAAAAGAGAAAGAAGAAAAAGACTCCTCTGCAACTCGGAAACATTATAAAGCTGGAGGTTGATGTAGATGGAGATTTACTGATACATAGCGATGGGTTGTCTACTGTATCCATATGGGAACCAGTTTCTCTTAAGAAACTACCATTAGAAGCCATCTACACTATGAGACAGATGAAAATCCATGTGCTAAACAGAGAGAAGATGACAGATGCAAATGACTTTGTCAACATGATAAATGCCATTTTGGATCCATCACAAGCAGAACTCAAGTGCCTCCACAAGACCCAGCATAATCCTCACAACCTCAACCACCACCAAACCATTGAAGAACATAGGTTGTATAATCCTTAGGGGGAGTATTATTGGACCTTGAAAGGATCATACATGCCAATTCAATTGGTGAGTTGATGTTTACTCTGCTAGATATCCCATAAGTCCAAGAACTAATGCAGATGAAGAATCTATCGAGAAGAACAAGTGTTGGCTAACCGCATTTGTAAATGCAGAAGAAATAGAACAAATGCTGAAAAGTGTTTGTTCTTCTGCATTAACACATGCGGATAGCCTAAATGATATGCACACAAGTTTTGTTCATCTATATTTACAAATGCGAATGCCCAAACAACAAATGCGCGTAAGTATTTGTTCATCCGAATTAATCAATGAGGATGACCAACTACTAATGCAGATAACAAGAGAAGAAATGATAATCAAGTCCAACTCCTCCGCATTTGTCAATGCGGATGAACAGAAGAAATGCTCATGAAGACCTAGACTAGTTTTGATGTATAGGTCAGGGGTAGTTTAGTCAATTTGTAAAAAGGCATCTCATCAGACTGTAAATAGAATAGAAAACCTCGTACATGAGGTGAATTTTGATTGACAATTAGAATATTTTGTTTCATACATTCTCAAGATTTATTATTACTGTTCAATGCTCAAACCCTAGCATTTATTGTAATCAATAACCTTCATCAATACAAAAACGCATTTATGAGTAGTTTCTTACATTGAATTTTTATTGATTGTTTGATTCGGCCACTCAATCATTAACTCTATCACCATATTCGATCCTAGTAAGAATCTCAATCTTACCACCCAGTCATATATCATAAAAGTTAGGGTTGGATTTAATATACCGTTCATCACATCGTTGTTTGCTTGTGCTTGGTTTGCATTGATGTTGAAAGCACATCCTCGGGCTTGTGGAACGTTACCCTCAAGACATCGGTATTGTGGGAAAAAATGACCAGGTTCCCCATAGTTGTAGCAAGAACGATTAGCAACCAACACGACATTATTGAGTGAACGGTGACAAGTAGCCACCAAGTGTCCAAACTGTTGGGTTTGTTGGACCATTATCAAGATAGTTTAACCATTTAAACTTGAAAAATGCAGCGGAACAAATAACATAGGATCATATCAAGATAGTTTAACCATTTAAATCTTATGATTTATAATCTGAAAATTAAGTTTAATAACATAACATCAACAAACCCAAGAACATAGGATCATATATATGTGTTTGAACTAGCTAGCAAGAACAAATAACAACCAAAACAAAGACATACAAACACCTTTGTATACCTACTGAAAACCATGATTAAGGAGGAAGAAAATGAGGTTCTTGAATGACCAACACCAAGGAGAGGTGTCCTCAAGCATCCATACCCACAAGCATCAAGCGAGCACCTTTGTTGCTAGGATTTGAACACCAAATCAAACCAATAAGGCTGCTGAAAACCCCTTTTCAGCCAAGATTTTCTTCAAGGTTGGTGAGATTTTTGCCTAGAGGTTCTTGCATGTGTGAGAGAGAGAGAGAGTGAGAGGTAAAGTGTTGGACCATTCAATTATGTCTATTCTCAAGACACTTGAAAGACCAAAAACCCATTAAGGGGCGGCCGAAAGTGGTCATCCAAAAGGGGTTTCCCCCAAAACATTTTTATAAAAGAAAATATTTACAAGTTATTGTATGTTATATAATTAACCTATTAATTATATAACTCTCACACTCTCTTATTATTTGATGTCATTTGACCAAAACAAATAACATTACAAATAATACTTATGCATAAAATAACCTAATAAGTTGTTCCATCTCATATGCAATTTATTTAGAAAACCCATTTTCTAAATTGGTGTAATTATTTAATTGCATCATCATATCATCAATTAAATATTTATATTGGTATTTGCAAAGCTTGTTATTGGGTATGACCCAACTTGGATCATAGCGTACTAACCACATCAATGTTCTATGTGTCTTGGACATAAAGAATCCAACAATCTCCCACTTGCACAAGATTCATAGAAGATTGATGCAAACAGTAAATACCACCTAACAACGATTTACTACCCTTAATACGCATGATTAAAAGCCATTCAATAACATCATCCCCTTCAAGTATCCAACTTGAAATGATTTAGGTGAATCAATCATTTATCCTTTTGTTACAGATGTCATGTTAAATCCAAGGACATAGAATCATCATTCCTTGTTGATTTAACTTAATCAGGCCTTAGACATCTTGCTCTCAGAAAATAAGAGGAACAAATTCCATCTTGACTTCGTTTCTCACAATCACCTCGTGTCACACCTGATCATAGCCTTATATACTGTTCATTATTTTAGAGCAGTGAAGAACTAGCTCAAGGTATAACATTTGGTGAATATCAAAACCCAATATGTATCTCAAGTCAGAGGATACCAAATGATATTCGGCTTTACTCAAATTTACTTATGATCAATATAGAAGATTCCATGTTGTAAAATTGAGATGTGGGTCAGTCCAATATTTGTATCCCACAAATATCTATGAACTTTGGCAGCAATCAATTGCTCTATATTCATTCCTTATGAATATCCACCAATCCATGTTCATAATAGTCTTATGTTCATATTTGTTCCCACAAACATGACCGACTACGGACATTTAGAATAATAAACACATTCATGGATGGATACATGCTAAAAAGAATATAACTCAAAATAGTATATAAAGAGTTAAATATTACATTGTTTCAAACTTTAAATACTAAACAGATCAATTCCAGTCACTAGAACATCGAAGTCCTAAGGCACAAGTATGACTTTCATGCTTTGCCCTTTCAAGGAGCTTCGTGAGTGGATACGTAATGTTTTGATTGGTGTGAACTTTATGAATACATATGTTTCCCTTTTTCAACTTCATCCTTATGTAGTTTAATTTCTGCTCAATGTGCCTAGCCTTTTGATGTGCACGGGGTTCCTTGATTTGTGCAATCGCACCCTTGTTATCACAAAAGATTTCTAGGGGGTCTTAAATGGTAGAGACCACCCTAGGTTGGTGATAAATTCCTTTATCCTTGCAGCTTCCTGAGCTGCTAATGAGGCGGCTATGTATTCAGATTCTGTAGTGGACAATGCTACCCCATTCATAATAAAGACATACCCCGATTGTGTTCGAGAATCATCTCGATCAGTTTGGAAACTCGTATCCGTGTAACCCTTTACAACGAGTTCAATATACTATTAATATACTTCATCAGATCCGTATATTAGAAACATTTCCTTAGTCCTCTTAAGGTATTTTAGTATACTTTTAACAACCATCCAATGGCTATTACGTGGACTCTGCTAATATCTTCTTGTCATGCTTAACGCGCATGACACGTCCAGTCTAGTGCATATCATCACATACATGATGGATCCTATAGCAGACGCATATGGGATGCCCTTCATTCAATCTTGCTCATCCTTTGAGCTTGGACATTGAGATGTACTCAATATTTCCCTCTTTGAATAGGTACCATACCTTTCTTAGAGTTTTCCATCATGAACCTTTTCAAGACTTTATCAATATATGCACTTTGGTTTAAACCTATCAACCGCCTCGATCTATCCATATAGATCTTCATTCCAAAATATAGGCGGCTTCACCGAGATCTTTTATGCAAAAACAACTTCCAAGCCAGCTTTTTACACATTCCATGGTTGGAATATGATTTCCAAAAAGTAGTATGTCATCAACATGCAATACTAAGAATGTTATTATGCTCCCACTAGCCTTCTTATGTACACAAGCCTTGTCAGTGTTCTTGGTGAAACCAAATTTCTTGATCTCTTCATTAAAACATTGATTCCAACTCCTCGATGCTTGTTTCAATCCATAGATTGACCTCTTTAACTTGCATACTTTATTAGGATGTTGTGGACCGACAAAACCATCAAGCTGAACCATATGGACAGTCTCTTCGAGATGTCCATTAGGAAAAGCGGTTTTGACATCCATTTGCCAAATCTCATAATCATAATATGGAGCTATGGCAAATAATATCCTAATTGACTTTAGGATTGCCACAGGCGAGAAAGTTTCATCATAATCAACCCTTTGAGTTTGAGTGAAACCTTTTGCCACAAGTCTTTCTTTGTAAGTATCCAAGTTTCCATGTATATCCATTTTCTTCTTGAAACCCACTTGCATCCAATCAGTTTGGAGTTAAGTGGAGGGTCAACCAATTCCCAAACTTGATTGTCATACATAGATTGCATCTCAATGTTCATGGCTTCCAGCCATTTGTCACAATCTGAATTGGACATTGCTTCATGGTATGTAGTTGGCTCATCAGAGTCAACCACATAGCATTCATTCATGAAAAATCCATATCTTTCAGGTGGAATGCTAACTCTACCAGATCTGCGAACATTTTGTGTATATTGATCAACCTCTTGATCATCATCAACTTCCTCTTGTTGATTGCTAGTGTTAACCAAATGTGTATCGGCTTGTGGATCTTGATCCTCATCAAATTCCACTGTTCTATACGTAATTCCTTCCATAAGGAACTTAGTTTCCAAGAACTCAGCCTTTCGAGCAATAAATACGTTTGCTCTGTTGGATCAAAGAAGTAGTATCCTATACAGTCTTTGGGATATCCAACAAATATACACTTAGTGAATCAACTTTCTTGGTCAGGGCCATATTCAAAATACGAGCCTCAGAGAGCAATGCGAAACCCCAAAAAGATAGACGTAATGAGCTTATAGCCATCATAGATTGAACCGTATCCAATAGGGTTCAGTTTCTCCTTTTAGACACACCATTATGTTGTGGTGTTCTAGGTCGGGTAAGTTGTGAGATGATCCCACAACTTCTTAGATGGTACTGAAAAGCCTCACTGAGGTATTCACCTCCTCTATCTGAATGGAGAGCTTTGATAGTTTTATTGAGTTTATTTTGTACTTCATTCTTGAAGACTTTGAACATTTCAAAAGCTTCATGTTTATGCGTCATCAAGTACACATAACCATATCGACTATAATCGTCGGTGAAGGTAATGAAGTATCTTTCACCCCTTCTTGTCATTGTCTTAAAAGGGCCACATACATCCGAATGTATGATTCCCAATAAGTCTTTTGCCCTCTCGTTAGTACCACTAAAGGGAACTTGGTCATCTTGCCTTGTAAACAAGATTTAAACTTATCAAATGAAACATTTTCATTTGTTTTCAAAAGACCATTCTTTTGACGTGTTTGAATCCGATTCTTGTTTATGTGACCAAGACGACAATGCCAAAGATAAGAATCACTTAAATCCATTTTAAGTTTCTTAGTGCTTGTTTGGTATAATGAGCTATTATAGGATGAATCATTATGAACCAATTCATAGATTCCATTAAAAGGCATAGCCTTGAAATAAAATACATCATCCATACAAACATAAATACCATTGTTAACAAACTTTATTTCATAACCACATTGTTATAAAAGGGAAATCGAAATTATGTTCCTTCCTAGTCAAACTAGGAGCATACAAAATGTTCTTAAGAACATCTTCCAAACTATTTGAAAGTTTCAAAATATTGTCTCTTTGGGCTTCGACATCAACTTTTGCTTCGTTCCCCATGTAGAGACTTGTGTCTCCCTTCTTGAAGTGCTTATTTCTTTTGAACCCCTGCAACAAATCCATATGTGAGTTCCACATCCGGTATCCAATACCCATGTGTTAGAAGAAATAACATTTAAACCAATATGAATTATGAAAGTTGTACCTGAGGTTTGCCCAGCATCCCTCTTGTTTCTCAACTCTTTGAGATAGGTTGGACAATTCCTTTTCCAATGACCTATCTCACCACACTCAAAGCATGGATCATTCTCTATTACCTTAGGTTTCTTAAGCTTAGGCTTTGGAGGTTCCGCTTTAGCCTTTCCTTTCCACTTTCCTTTGATGTACCCCTTTCCTTTGGCAACATTTGACTTGGGATCGGGGAATGGCCTTTTCTTATTGCCTCCCTCATTGATTGAGAGAACATGTAGAACTTTTCTGCCCATCCCTGCCTCGGCTGTTTTGAGCATTGCGTGAAGCTCACCAATGCTCTTGTCCCACCCATTCATATTGTAATTCATTATGAACGTCTCAAAACTTTTGGTTAGGCCACTAACGATAAAATCTGTGGCCAGCTCCTTTGAGACGGGACAATTAAGCCGCTCGAGGCGATCAACGTGACTTTTCATCTTAAGAAGATAAGATGATACTGATTGGGTTTCTTCCATGCGACACACATGAAGCGCTCGAACCGTTTCGAAGCGATCTACCCTAGCTTGTTGAAGAAACATTTCCTTCAACTGGGTAATTATGTCATATTCCCCAAGATGCTCCAAATCCTTTTGGAGTTCGGGAATCATAGTTCCCAACATAAGGCAGGAAACCTACATGGAATCCTCAGTGTATTGAAGCGAATCGTTATAGGCCTCAACATCCTCGGGGCCGGTTAGTCAGGAATGGGATCGTCAAGGACATAGGCCTTTTTCTCTTGCTTGAGAACAATTCTCAAGTTTTGAAACCAGTCCATAAAGTTATTATGGTTAAGACGATCCCTTTCTAAGATGGTTCTCAGCGATAGGTTAGGGACGGTCGGGGTGGTAGCATTATTGTTTGCGGCCATTTCTACAAAATTACAAAGTTCATTTTAGTATTTCTGAAAAATTACATGTTAATTATTAATACCCTTTACACGTCTCATAGACAATTAATAACTAAAATCTAGAATCCAACGTTATATTTAAATGATGGTTAGGTGACCTTTATTCCATTATTTAAATTAACAAGGTAGTCAATATTTGACAATTGCAACCTATTGCAACTTCTAGCTTTATGGGATCGGTTAAACATCTTATGTTTAGTTGGCATGTAAAATCCTATCAACACCATTGTACGCCATGCTTTGGTGACCCTATGCACATGGTTTCCAATTCAAGTCGTCCTACTTACACACACATGTGAGTTTACACATACAAGTGGTTAGGTGACCTTTATCCCACAAATATGTTAAGCCCACCTCAAACACACAAGTTCCCTAAAAGTGGTTAGGTGACCTTTATACCACAAGTAGTTCTCAAGTGATTCGAGTGTCGTGTAAAAGGATGGTGTTTAACTTGTTTCCAAAGGGATTTAAGTTTCCATTAATTCTAGTTATGAAAATTCTATGTACCTTGTATTCGCATGCTTTCAAATACATGGTACCCTATGGTTCTCTTTTAATAAAACCTCTTTTATTTTGAAATCATTAATCCTTTTAATAACCTTTTATTAGTCACTTAATGATTAGGAACCAAAAAATTCAGCTTGTTATGATAATTTATTTAGATTGTTAAGCATATCCACATATCAAACAATCAACATAAAATGAATAATCAAACAAGCATATATAAAACAACCACATGTGCATAACCATAGCCACTATCTTGACAACACTTGTTTGCCATTACAAGTGTTGTCATTTGGTCTTTCCTAAGGGTTGAACACAACATAAAAGATGAGATCTCCAAAGACCCCGACTTGAAGTTGCATCCATCTTGTGCATCTTCTTTTACAAAATTCATATCCTAATACAAATTTTCTAATAAAAGAAAACACACTTAATCCATCTATTACATTGCCATTGAATGAATAAATAATTTACATCCAAATACAAACACAAAAGAATAATATTACAACCCATTATGATTGAAATCAACCAAAACAAACATCCATTCAAAACCAAATCAACACAAGGTCAAGGATAGGTTATGTACCAATATGAAACATCATGTACAACATACAAGAACCAAATAAATCCCCATTTGACCCTAAATTTTCAGCCAACATAAACCAATAATTTAGAGTGTTTTTCTCCAAACAAAACACAATCAACCATTTGATATCTTTCTTTCAATTTTTAATCACAAGCATGTTAGATATAACCTTGAAAGGTTGGGGATTTATAACAACACCACAAAACAGCCCCTATAAGGTTGTTAAAGTCCTATAAAACCAATTTTACAAGGACAACGGAAGCTAGTCATCCACATATCTGGCTCTAGATGCCAATGTTGGGTTTGTTGGATGATGGTCTGCGGATAGTATATATATTTGATAAAGATTTATTGCACAGATTCAGTTTTAATTGGTTGTTACTAATACTAAGCCACACACACAAAAGGCAGTGTACCTGTCGTGCGGTAATATAGTGTTGATAAGAACCGAGTATCAATCCGTGGACACACCTAGCCTACTCAACAAACTTGATGTTTGACTATCAGATTTGGTTTTTGTTAAAGAAAGTGATATTTTGTATTGGAAATATTTTTTTGGGTTTAAAAGTAAACAGTAATAAAAGGAAAGTACAATAAGAATTGAAGCGTTTGGATTTAAAATCAAGGAATAAAAGTTATCATCCTAATTAGAATCCTCTTATGTAATTGTGATGAATTGGTGAGGTGATGTAATTATGTTAATGTTTATAAAGATGAGCCGACGCGATTTCTCGACTATCCTGCTGCCGTAGTGACTTGATCCTGTCAGGCTGATTTTACTGCTCAGATCAAAGCCCTAGTAATGTAGGTAAATATTTTTGTGTCCTATTTGACATACAATTTCTGAAAACATAATTTAATGTTAAAAAGAGAGTTGATCAGGTTCCTTCCTAACATACCATTAATTTTAGAAAACCGTAACAATTACTGAAGTTTTCGAACTAATAAAAGGGAACCCGCAAATGATCAGAAAGTTAAAGTGATATGATTTCTAATAACCATTTCTAGTTCATTAGCCATGGATTTATTATGAAGACCGGTTTCGCGAATGAAAGTTAATCATACGGTTTTCAACCTTGTATGAAAATTACAATCACAAACCATAAAGTTATAACTTCCTGGTCAAATGTAGATGCTACCCATCAATAGTTTTCCCAAATCCACCATAACATTGACATAATACTTATCACACCATTATTTCATCACAAATTACATAAGTTTTAGCCGATTAGGATGATGCATAGAGTTTAGCTCATGATGAGCTTTAACATAACAACAGATAACAAGGAAGATAGATAAGTGATCATCGGTGAAATGGAACAATCAAACCGATAATCCACAATGGATGATGTTTAGGTGATCCCAAGCTTCTTCCAAGTGTTGTGTGCACCTCCCGAGCCTCCGAATGATCTTGAAGTCTTGATTCCCGAGAGAATTCAGCAGAGTAATTCTTCCACCAAAGCTTGCCAAAAATGGTGAGCTTAGGCTTCTATTTATAGGCTTTCTGGAGTGTTTAAGCACGGCCCCGTGCTAGTACAATGCTTACGAAAGTTGGTCGGCTCGTACGTGCAGGTTATGTCGGGCACGACCCCGTGCTAAATGGGGCACGACCCCGTGTTGGTGGTGGGGCACGACCCCGTGTCTACTTTTAGGGACAGTACTTTTTGTCCTGTCAGATGTCCAAGCAGGGGGGTGTGTTAATTTAGCACGGGGGTGTGTTTTTGGGAAGGCATGGGGGCGTGCTTAATGACGCACGACCCCATGCTTGGAGTCCAAAGCTCGGATTGCTTCAATTTCTTGTTAATATGCTCCTTTTGTCCATCTTGCCCTTTTAAACACCTGAAAACACAATTTAACACTTTTAAGTACATTTTCATCATTTTAAGGAAGATATTGAGGAATAATTGATGTGCTTTTGATAGGATTTTTATGTATAATTTGGAGCACATCAAACATCCCCACACTTGAACTTTGCTTGTCCTCAAGCAAAAATCACTTAAAATGACAATTCCACCAAAAACCAAATAAATCAAATTATAAACATGTCTTTCGACAAGTATGTAAGTAAATACTATCCAAATATAAATATTCTAAGCACATGTAAAATGATATCCTAGCAAGCAATAGGTTGGTCAGTAAAGATTATTATCATGTGAAAATCCACACTTCTCACAAGATGCACTCACACTCGGCTATATATGTGGAGTCCTAATCAAGATTAAGTATGACTAATACACTCAATTGCCTAGTATGAATACGTGTGAAATCATATGCTTGTTAAGGGATCAAATCTCCACCTACTTAGATATTTATTTGCATAAATCATTAGGTCTTTGATGGGTTGTAACTTGGCTCGGGCTCGGGTATGGAATATTTGGAAGGAGTGGCTAATTGCTAAAGACGACGGTCTTGGCTTATTTTTCTAACATAACTACAAGGAAAGCAATAAAGGTTCCCTATACAATACTTCAAGCTAGAAGGGATATGCTAGCTTGAGGACTCGTTTAAGGTTAGATTGTCAAGACCGTATTTTTCTTTCAAGAATCGTACTTCATCTTTTACCCGAAGATACACAAAACTATCCTTTCTCAAGGATCGTTCGGCTTGAAGCCTAATAGCACCCAATCGGATTAATTCTGTGTATTCGTATTGAGATTCAGTTTGATTCTTTTTGCATTTTCCATTGTGGGACCAATTTCCATAATTTGGGCATCTTTCATATCTTTTCGCCCGTCTCTTTATAGCACTTTTTGAAATCCCACAAAATGGCGGAACTTGTTCCTTTTTTCGCCATTTCTTCTTGCGTTAAACGTGAGATTGAAAATTTGTTCGCGGATTTCCGGGGGAAGTCCGGTTTTGCGTGATGAAGGCAACAAAGCAAATTGAAATCAAAAGAATGCATTCTATTTCTTTAAGGTCTGCCGGTAAAAGACCAATTTTTTTATAAGCCAAAAAACGTGTCTTAACGAAAACGGGTTTTGTTGAAGGCTTTTTGGTTAAATGACTTGGTGACTCGGGTGATTGAAAGATAAAAACGTTTAAGCTCAACGGGGCTAACTAGGGTTGACGTTTGGGTAAGGAAAATTAAAGACAATGGTTGGGGCTTGAATGGTTAAGGTTTCCTAGTGCCTAACTCATTTTTATGCAACAAATACTAATTAAGGTCTTGAAATGTATACCCAAAACAAGTTCTAATCACAGTATCATATGGCACCCTCAATTAAATCCAGAATGAAAGTAGAATTGCAACTTGCAAAAGTTTGTATAAAGCTCAAAAATAAAGTCACATACGGATGGAATTGGGTAAAAGTGTTTCATTTTACATGATTAAATATTTTACTAGATTATTGCTTTTAAGGATATCACAAAAAACATTTTCAATTTTTATTTGGACGTCATGGATTTACTTCTTTATTTCCCGAAAACGTATATTTATAATTTGGTTTATCAAAAATTATATTAAATTTTTGGTTTCTTGTCACAAAAATTATTTGATAAGTGATCTTTTCTTAAAAATTTTAATTTGGACCTCTTTAGCAAAGTCAAATGCATTACTCCCATCCCCACACTTAAAATTCACATTGTCCTCAATGTGATTAAAATATTCATGATCGAGAAAGGGTAACGAAATAACTCCCCTAAAAATGATTAATTTTTCACTTGTGTTTGGTTGCCCTCGAGTTGTTAGAATCCTCAATATCACCTGAAATGTCACCAATTTATTGAAAGCATTAAAATCCTAAGCACACAAAATAAAAACAAAACGACATAAATTAAAAGATAGATTGGCACAAAACAACTGTGCCGGGGCCCCGAAAATGATACGGTTTTCAAGGGCTTTGTGGTGGGATATCCCCCCACTCGTGGTACATTCGGTTTCTCATGTATGTGACATCTCTGCTCAAGTCATCGACTCGGGAATTCAGATTTTCGACTCGATTGAAGGCTCGTTGGGCATATTCAAATGATCGCCTTGCATGGGTTTCAGTGGTTTGGATTGACTCATAAAGGTCTAACATGGTTAGAAATTCCCTTGTTCGTGAACTTGAAGATCCAGCTCTGGCTCCTTCCGGCTGTATCGGCATGTCGAGGTCCATGATAATTTCTTCGGGATCCGCCAGATCCCAGATCTGTCCCTTCTTATCCATGAATCTCGGTTGCCCATTTGGTAAACTTGTCACCATGTACATACTTGTACAGATGCTCAAGTCTAACAGTCCTGGCATCACTCCTTCGGTTCCTTCAGTGTTATAACCATAGCTTTCATACAGGTTCAAAATCCAGCATCCTCCAAACATGGGTGTTGGAGCACCTGCAATCGCGTTCCTGGCAAAAAGATTACAAAACAAATACCCAATATTACAACTGATTAACCATACAATATAAAATAAACAAGTCCCTCAAATTAACAACTCCCTCGCTTTGACCACGAGCTGTTATGGAATGGCTAAGTAACCGATGAATGTTTCGTAGCAGCGGGTCTCGTATCTAACTGCTTATTGTTTTGCTCGAGTTGAACCCTCCGGTTCCAATCCGCTCCCAAAATGCTTTCCTCATTGCACCACTTTCCGCATCTCTACTTTCCTCGTCCGGAAGGTATGATACGCCGGCATTCCAGATATAGCCTCCTCCTCCATTTCTTGTTTCGTGTATATTCCAAGATAGACACCGAACAAGGCAATGTATGTCTTATGCCAATTTCCAGCTAGTCTGAATGAAACTGCATTTTCATCCCAAGGATCAAGTCTTTCATGCTAAATTTAAAAGATGCTAAAAATTCAACATTGAATGGAAAAGGACAAAAGGCTGAAAATTGGCAGGTGGTGTCAATTTTTGTCGAACACGGGGGCGTGCCCCTTAGAACACGGGGGCATGTTCATGTAAAACGTTTGGTTCCAGTCTTTTGTTGTTCCGTTTTTCAGTTTCACGCGTTGTGTAATTTTCCCGGTTATGTTTTGTCACTTTCAAATCATCAGAAAAGATACGAAAATAGTCTTATAGTTAAATAAAACAAGCCAAATTGAAAATTACATTCCCTAGAATCCTACATTTATATGATACGTTTAAAGCCGAGAATCTGAAACAGCAAAACCAGACTCTTTAACGCGCAACAACGCACTTAACACATCACGGAATGTTTCTAAAAGAAACCTCCACACATTTCATGTGGGAGGTTTCGCATGGGGTAGTGAGAAGAGCGGTTGCTCAATTCAGCGAGCTACTGGTTAATGGAAATGAGTTCCTCGCTCATCTGCTGAACTTTTTGGATTAGTTCAGCTAAGCGTTGGGAAGCAACGAGGTTCATTTCAGTTAGTTGCTTGATTAGTTCATGCATCTTGAAGAAATATTCTTGAGTCGTAGGTTCTCGCGTTTCAGAACGCGCTTTCTTCGTAGGATTCCAGTTTGAGCTTCGTGAATTGATTCTTTCATTTTTTCACACGTTTTTAAGCAGGAATGGGTGTGATGAAAGAATGGAACAAGTGTGGTATTTATACACAGGTCGTGGAAAGTGAACACGGGGGCATGCTTGGCTAGGCACGTCCCCGTGCTTGTCAGAATTCGTCTTAAATTCGACATGCAACGTTCCAGAGTCGTCAACGGAGATCGTGGAAAGAATTTGTCAGTGACACGGGCGCGTGCTTGATGGGGTACGGCCCCGTGCTTATGCTTGTGAAGTCCTAAAAATTTTATAAAAAATGAAAAGAAAAATGTATGTTCATGTGCCGCGTTTAAGTTTTGGGTCTTCGGCATTACCCTTCCCTACACTTAGTTTTCGTTGGGGTGGACGTTTAATTCCTCCGAAGAGATCTTGGTTGGTCCATCATTATACGGTTTCAAATGATGACCATTTACTTTGAAACTTAAACCTGCGGGGTTGTAAATTTCAATGGCACCATTCAGAAACACGTTTTTGATCGTATAAGGTCCAGACCAACATGATTTCAGTTTTCCGGGAAATAAACGTAAATGAGAATTATATAGTAAGACACGTTCTCCCACATGAAATTGTTTTGTGCTCTTTAATCGAGCGTCGTGGAACTTCTTTGTCTTTTCTTTGTAAACCCTGACGTTTTCGTACGCCTGTTCCCTCAATTCCTCCAATTCATGAATTTGTAGGAATCGATTCTTTCCTGCAAGGTCTTGGTCCAGGTTTGATGCTTTAGGTGCCCAAAAGGACATATGCTCTAGTTCTACACGTAGATGACACGACTTCCTATAAACTAGTTTAAACGGTGTTGTGCCGATGGGAGTCTTATAGGCGGTTCGAAAAGCCCATAATGCATCATCTAACTTGATTGACCAGTCCTTATGATTTTGACCTATAGTTTTCTCAAGGATTCGTTTGATACCTCGGTTAGTGACTTCGGCTTCCCATTCGCTTGGGGATGGTAAGCAGTTGTAAAGCGATGGTGAACTCCATAACGTGCCATTGCTCTTTAAGCTGATTGTTACAGAAATGAGTTCCTCGGTCACTAATCAGAGCTTTGGGGGTACCAAAACGAGAAAATAGTTTCTTAAGGAATTTGACAACGTCCTGGCATCATTAGTAGGCAGGGCTTGAGCTTCAGCCCATTTTGAGACGTAATCAACTGCTACCAAGATGTAACGATTGCCAAATGAAACCAGGAATAGGCCCATGAAATCAATACCCCATATATCAAATATCTCGCATACTTGAACTGGTTTCTGAGGCATCTCATCCCGTGTCGCGATATTGGTTGCTCTTTGACATGCATGACAGGTGCGTACCATGTTATGAGCATCTTTGAAGATTGTGGGCCAGTAGAATCCAGAGTCGAATACTTTCTTAGCTGTTAAGGTTGCTCCATGGTGTCCTCCTGTGGGTCCTTCATGACAGTGCCTTAGAATTTGTTCTGCTTCACTTCCGTATACGCATCTTCGAATGAGTAATACAAAGTAGAAGATAGATAAGTGATCATCGGTGAAATGGAACAATCAAACCGATAATCCACAATGGATGACGTTTAGGTGATCCCAAGCTTCTTCCAAGTGTTGTATGCACCTCCCGAGCCTCCGAATGATCTTGAAGTCTTGATTCCCGAGAGAATTCAACAGAGTAATTCTCCCACCAAAGCTTGCCAAAAATGGTGAGCTTAGGCTTCTGTTTATAGGCTTTCTGGAGTGTTTAAGCACTGCCTCGTGTCTAAAAGACACGGCCCCGTGCTAGTACAATGCTTACAAAAGTTGGTCGGCTCGTACGTGCAGGTTATGTCGGGCACGGCCCCGTGCCTTATAGGGCACGACCCCGTGTCTACTTTTAGGGGATAGTACTGTTTGTCCTGTTAGATGTCCAAGCACGGGGGTGTGTTAATTTAGCACGGGGGTGTGTTTCTGGCAAGGCATGGTGGCGTGCATAATGAGGCACGGCCCCATGCTTGGAGTCCAAAGCTCGGATTGCTTCAATTTCTTGTTAAATATGATCCTTTTGTCCATCTTGCCCTTTTAAACACTTGAAAACACAATTTAACACTTTTAAGTACATTTTCATCATTTTAAGGAAGATATTAAGGAATAATTGATGTGCTTTTGATAGGATTTTTATGTATAATTTGGAGCACATCATTGGACCATTATCAAGATAGTTTAACCATTTAAACTTGAAAAACACAACGGAATAATACCTTAATCTTATGATTTATAATCTGAAAATTAAGGTTAATGACATAACATCAACAACCCAAGAACATAGGATCATATATGTGTTTGAACTAGCTATCAAGAATAAATAACAACCAAAACTAAGACATACAAACACCTTTGTATAAGTACTGAAAACCGTGATTAAGGAGGAAGAAAATGAGGTTCTTGAATGACCAAAACACCAAGGAGAGGTGTCCTCAAGCATCCATACCCTCAAGCATCAAGCAAGCACCTTTGTTGCTAGGATTTGAACACCAAATCGAACCAATAAGGCTGCTGAAAACCCCTTTTCAGCCGAGATTTTCTTCAAGGTTGGAGAGATTTTTGCCTAGACGTTCTTGCATGTGAGAGAGAGAGTGAGAGGTGAAGTGTTGGACCATTCAATTGTATGTTATGTAATTAACCTATTAATTATATAACTCTCACAATCTCTTATTATTTGATGTCATTTGACCAAACAAATAACATTACAAATATACTTATGGACAAAATATCCTAATAAGTTGTTCCATCTCATATGCAATTTATTTAGAAAACCCATTTTCTAAATTGGTGTAATTATTTAATTGCATGATCATATCATTAATTAAATATTTATATTGGTATTTGCAAAGCTTGTTATTGGGTATGACCCGACATGGATCATAGCGTACTAACCACATCAATGTTCTATGTGTCTTGGGCATAAAGAATCCAATACAAACTTAGTGCACAGTGTATAGATGCGGCACGGGGTATTACCCGCATGATGATACCTACAGACATTGCACAAATGTATAGGACCAAACTTGAAACACATGCTTGTGCCATAGGAACAAGTTGTCTTTGACATACTTTGGGTGTAGCCACATCAAAATTATGAGCGGGTGTGAACTTGTGTTTCTTGTTGTTGTAAGACAGTTCATTCTTACTCTCTTTAGCTTCTTCAAGGACCATAATTTCAGTCTTTTTAGCACCTTTGACAGACAAGGTGCCCGCTCAAATATAGTTTTCAGTAAGTTGAGCAGTGATGGTAATTGCATCTTTCAAAGTTGTGGGTATATTTCCCACCACGGCATATTGGATTTGAGATGGCACACCCTTGATGAATTTCTCAATGTTTTGGGGAACAATATCAACCATGTGAGGCAACAGGTTGCTCAATTCGTGATGCCTAGTTGAATAGGCCAAGTGATCTTCACCATCTTGCTTGAGATTCCAAAATTCCTCCTCCAACTTTTGCAACTCACTTCTCGGGTAGAACCTTTGGATGGCAATGATCTTGAATTCATCCCAAGTTAGTGCCAATACAACACCAGCACCATGGTTCCTCTTCTCACTATTCCAAATGTAGTGCCCTTTGTTGAATTACACTCGTGGCATAACGGACTTTGAGTGCCTCGGGACACTCACATTTGATGAAGGTGTTCTCCATGCTTTCAAACCACTCAAGAAGTCCAGTGGCTCCTTCCATTCCACTAAAGCTAGTGGGTTTGCATGAGTTGAAGTGCTTAAACATTCAGGTTTGATTGTTTTGCCATTGATTTGCACTATTCTCTCCTTTCCCATTGCCATTGTTGTTGTTGCTAGAGTTGGTCATCAAGGTACTATTCAGTTCAACAACCATGGTCGGAATGACGACAGCCATTTGATGGGCAATCATGGCGATTAATTTGCGGTCGGAGCTCCCACGCTTTCCATGATGACGAGACATGCTGGATACAAAGTAAGTTAGTCACTGGAATTTGGAGGTAAAAGATATAAAATCAAACAAAGATTATTCAAGACATGCAAAACACACATGGAATGATTCCATTTGGTAACACATTACCATTTGGAAACATTAACATGTCAAGGTGAGTTAACTACATTTGCCTTAGAAACTTATGTATATTGACCATAGTTTATTACTCATCCTAGAAATCCCCAGGTAAGCATAACTAGTCTCACGGTTGATAGGGATTTATGCGAAACACTTACCTTAGCCCGATGGCTTTTTGCTAGGAAATCCAGAATACAGGTGTCTATGAGTCATAAAATATTTCTTTAGGTTCATGGAATTAAAACCTTGATGATATTTTCATAGATTAGACATAAAGTCTAAATATTTTAACCTTTCGATATAAAGCATACGATCCCACATGTCATTGAGAATAAGTTTAACAAAGATCCATCATGGTGAGGTTAAGGGTTAAGAAAAAGTTTTATGTGAGACGAAGAAACCAAGTTTCTCAATTACAAGGCAATCCTAACTAAAGACATCATAACATTTTGTAGCATGCAATAATATATATATATATATATTTACAAGATCATAAAGATTTTCCTTATGAGGTTCATGCATCACTATAGTCTAGGTCACCATTTCTAATAACCTAAATCCCTATAGTTATGAGCTCTGATACGAATCTGTCACACCCCAATCTTAAAGACAGAAACATCGAGATGTGAGGGTTAAGTTTATCCACAGCCACATAACACTACAATTACATGTTAATATGATTATTCATAAGTTTAATAAAGCATTACAAACAAAAGTCTCAACAAAATAAAAAACAAAAAGTTCCAAAATTTCAACATTTCATGACATTTCATTTATTTTCTAGGTCCAAGTCCTAGATGTAAGCATGCTTCAAAACTTAGTCATCAACCTTGTGCATTTTCTAAAAAATGTTAAAAATAAAGATCAACTCTTAAAGTTGGTGAGTTTCCATGGGTTAAGCATACATACATACATACATATATATATATATATTATATATATATATATATATATATATATATATATATATATATATATATATATATATATATATATATATACACATACATACAGATCTACAAGTAGCAATTCGTGTCAATGGTTACGAATAAAGCAAGTTTATGAGATAACATATAGCTACAATCAAACCTTGACCAAGAATATCAATTACAAGTTATAACAATTAGCTAAGTGTACTTGGTTACCATGATGAACACGCATACGTCATCAGGAGTCGGCAATAACCTCGGCTTTAGCACCAAATAGGCTTGTCAGGCCCATAGATCTATGACGTCGCCAGGCTAGCAATAGTTAACGATTGTCAACATATAATGGCTATCATATAAGACTCACAATATTACAAATAACCATAACAAAAAATAAAGATGACTTGCACGTGCATTTAGAAGTATCGAGATGTTTATGAGTGTAAGTTTATACGTTAACATGTTTCATCCAAAATCTATAAAATAAAGTAAAATATGGGCATGAAAACTCACATGATATATATATATATATACATATATATATACATATATATATATATATATATATATATATTATATATATATAAAAGATGATAAAAAGAATTTAAACGATACTCCAACGATTCCTTTTACAAGTTACCTAACGTATATATTTCAAGGTTAAGTTCAAAGGTAATATTAATGATTAAACATGAACTAGGGTTTAAATAGGAATTTGGAGGTTTTTTAATAACTAAACAAAGTTAATTAATAAAATCAAATATGTTTTAATCCAATGAAAAGAATATACCATTTTGATAATTTAATATGGAAAGGAAATAAAATTATTTTTAAGGATTTGTGAAATTTAATTATAAAATGTAAATAAATTTTGTAATTATCATGACTAAACTATAATTACAGGTATATATTGACCAATAATAATTTATTGATTTAAAGTTTATTTTTATAAAAATAAACTAATATAACATTTGTTAAAGTTATTTTATAAAAATATTAAAGTATTTAATGTAATAAATTTGTAGAAAATAATTAGGTGACTTTAAAAATAACTAAAGTTTATGAAAATGATTTTTATAATTATTAGAATTTTTCTATAATTTTTTTAAAGGCTAAAAAATGTTTAAGGTTGCCTGGGTTCAAGCCCGGGACCTCAAAGTTGAAATGGGAGTATGTTACCATTAGGCTGGGTAGCCTATGCTTTCTAAGGCCAACTCCCTTATTTTATAAACACAAGTCACATGAAAACCCCAAATCACAAGAACCCTAACTCGATTGAATCCAAATTGAAGCATAAAATGTAAACAATTACTAAAATAATCATAGGGTTTTGTTCCCCATGTAAAATCGAATGGATAGGTTGTTTCAATTACCCAGATTGAAATTTAGATCAACAAGAACAGATGATGAACGGCCCACAACCAACGTAGTGTTTGATTGATGTTCAAATGATGACTATAGTCAAATTAACTTCGTGTGAAGCCTCGGAGGATGTTCACGACCCTTAGCCCTCTATCAATTTCAGTTTAGATTGCTCGAAAGATGGGTTTTGATTGAGTTGCAGGTTCGCGATGAAGAGAGAATCGAATGAGAGGTTCAAGTGTGTTTCAGGTGGAATTGAGTTCGACAATAGTTTAGGATTAGTTTAACGTTTGATTAGGATCCCTTTAATTTGATTATTATTAACTTTAAATGATTGAATGACTAAATTGATAATGGCAATGGTTACTTGGATTGTGTGGGTTTATAACCGTTGTTTACTCAATTAAAGTGTGTCTTTATGTTCGAAGCATGTTCACAAATCAATTTGGAACGGTTTGGGGTCGGAATTCGATGAATTTCCTGGGTTTGGGGCATCGCCAGAGATCCTAGCCAGAATTATGGGGATGAAGGGAAATATGGGGGTTGGGTTTTATAAATTACACATTTAGTCTCTATAGTTTCAAAGTTTGTTAATTTATGTAAAAACTCTTATTTAAAGTTTCAATTTTGTCATAACAGCCCCTAAACTTAATTAAACATTAAGTTTTAAGACTTAATAAATTGTTTAAATTTTATAAATTATAAATCTTTATTTATTTTTATTACTTTTATTATCATAAGTTAAGTAAGGTTAAAATCCTTAACTAATAACAAAAGTTGTAATTATTAGCATTATTATTATCATCTTTATTTTTATTATTATTTTTCTATAAATTATTTTATCAACTTTTAAACTAACAAAGAAACAAGCATAAACAAGCCATCAAGTTTCATAATCAACTTAAATAGTCCTTATGAGAACATAACAAAGTTAACTTTTACATAACGAAAACACGAAAGATTACAATTCTTTTGATAAAGTTAAGGGGATTTTGCAACTAAAAATGCAAAAGTTGACCTAAACCTGCACTTATTTAGTTTCTAAGGTAAGTCAACTGTAATCTCAAGCGGCAACCTTGCAAACACAGGTCATTGATTAGCAATTTGAGATCACCAATCTCAAGGGCAAGTTAGCTGGGAGACCTGTCAGGCAAACTCAACCAGGTCCACAAGAACTTGTGGATGTGGTAGACCTAATCCTTAGCTCCCTTATGCAAGATGGTGATAATACTAAAAAGGAGAAGGAAGTCCTATCTACAATCACAAATGCTGGGAGTTCTGCCTAGAGTATGGACATAAAAGGTTCATCATACTCACTTGCAGTTGTCCATACTCAACAACATCCTCAGGCCCACATTGATGTGGAAGCCCTCATTCAAAGCCTATTTGAGGAGTGGATACCAAGGGCAATGTCTACACCATCCTACCCTGCTGAAAACCCAATTATAGGATGGAGGTATGAAGTTGATGAAAGAGCCCTAGTACTCTCTAGATCTCACGGGTAGCAAAAAGTATTCAACTTCAGAACCTAAGATACTATGAGAGCCTTCCTTTAGTTGATCTACCACTTTCCAACCCAAGTCAAACAGGCAAGCTAATCGATTAGCTAAGAGGATTCAATAATAGGTGATTGAAGAGTTCAGAATAAGAACTTACCTATATAGACAGAGTCTAGCAGGCAAAACTATTGCTCAATGGGATACTGAGGTAGACCTTAAGATTATCTTGTAAGGGAAAGCTTGCTTGAAGGACCAATAGTTAAACTTGTGAACCTTGAAATGGGAACTTCCTTAACACCTAGTACCCTTAGTGAGGCATCAGCTGGTGAAGGTGTTTCATAACCTCTCTTTGACAAGAGCTTAAGTTCTACACCAAATGATAAATAAAGCTATCTTGACCCTAAGTGACACAGGCGAATTACTAAAAACGGGAAGAGGATAATGTCCTTTGACGAGATTAGGGAGGAGAAAAGAAAGAGTAAGAGAAAGACAAGGGGAGAGAGTTCAAGTGAGACCCTTGGCTTTATAGAAGCTGCAATTAAGGCTGCCCATAGGCCAAACACTCAGGAGGATGAGTTGAGGGTAGCCAGATTGAATTACTTAGGGTCTAGGACCTATAACATAGATTAAATAGTCTCTCTTCCCTTGGATGAGCTAAATGAATTAGCGGAATTGGAAGTGTCAATAGAGAGGAAGGAAGCTAAGGATGAAGAGTTTCTTCTAAAAATCAAAGAAGTAAGAAGAAAAACATTATACTATGGTCCTGCCTTCTCCCTAGTTCAAGAAAGCATTGAGGTAGAGACTATGGCAGCTGAGCAACATACTCAGTTAGATAAGGAACAAGATAGACAAAACATGACCAGCTACTTGAGTGTCACAGGTCTTCATTAGGCAGCATACCTACTTCCTTTGTGTTATGAATGTATGGAGTTTGAATACCTTAAGCAGCTTCAACAATTTGTATTGAAAAAACAAAAGGTTGCTAAAAGGAAGATGAGTGGAGAGGCTGCAAAGTCAAGAGCCACCATCAAAGCTAATCAAAAGAAGTCTACTGATAGACTAAAGATGGTATGCTTTTTGAAGCTGTATGGGTTCTCTTGAAGGAGACTTGGTCCAATATCTCTATCCACCATAGATGACCACATTAGAGTGATCAAGCTGAAGATAAAGAAAGGTGAGCTAGTTGACTTGCATTCTCCACTAAGTCAGCTGTACCTAAAGCTGAGATCAAGGTTGAACCATAAAAGACAACACAACCTAAACCTAGTGCTACATCTAAGCCAACTTCTTCTTTTGAGCCACACAGGGTCCTGATTTTTTGTAACACCCGAATATTTATTATTTTGAAGCCGGTGAAGAAAGAAAAGAAAATAAAGTCCAAAGTCGAGGGACCAAACTCGCCCACGAAAGAAAGTCGGGTGAGGGGGAGTATATAAGGGAGAGGGCAGCCCTTACCCTCTCCCCCACACTCACAAATCATTCAAAGAAAGGGGAGAAGAGAGAAAGAAGAGAAAAAGAGGAAAAGTGCCGGTTCGGGTCGGTTCGGGTCGCCAAAATTGTCGTGAAGCAAGCCGAATCGAAGCTCTTGTCGTTGTGCTCGTTTAGGTGAGTTCTAGGACCCCTCTTTTACTTGTTTTCAAACGATTTGGGGCTGGAAAACATCTAAAATCGAGTTTTTTGTATGTGTGTAAGTTGACCCATTTGTGTATGTGTATGTGTATGTATGATGCGTTTGTGGCTTGATTTCTTGCTTGGTTGCGCTTGAATAATGTTATGGTATGCATCCCTAAGGTTTAGGATGGTCGATTTAGGCTTAATATGGGTTTAGATGAGTTTGGAGGCCGAAAACCCTCGGCTGCAGTCGGGTTGAACTGCATTCTGCATCAGTTAGGGCTAGGCGACCGACTGGAGGCCGAATGGAGGCCATACGGCCGATTAGGGTGCGATTGGGGTTCATTCGCACGATTGGAAGGCCAGTCGCATGGGGTCATGCGACTGAAGGACCATTCGCACGACTGAAGGTCCAGTCGCATAGATGTTCATCCGCATTGTCCATTCGCACGACTGGATGTTCATTCGCATAGGTGTTCATCCGTATTAGTTCATTCGCATGATGTTCAGTCGCACGGAGGCAATGCGACTGAAGGGTGTCCATACGCCCGAATAGGGCTGTTGAACCCGAGGAAGGTGTAGGTTGACTTCTGACTTTCGGGGGAAAGTGCAGATGTAAGTTTTGACGTAAAGGTTCCCATAAGAGTTTTTAAGATGACGATCGAGGTCTTAGAAAGCATGTTGGGCATGATGAGGGTGATGATGTTGCATGTTGTGTATGTATGATGTTGCCCTGTATGATGTGATGTCGATGCATGTTAATGTTCCTTAGTGTGATGTATGACATCTTTCCTATGGCTTTACCTATTATGATGAATGAACGAAGTATTATGTAACGTAAAGTGAAAGATAAAGAAAGAGGAACATGATGAATGAATGCATGTATTAATGAACGAATGAAACGTCTTGCACACATCGGATAACGGGTCCTTCTTGGTGATTGACCCTGAATGTAGAACCTCTACCGCTCACCCCTAGTACTGTGGCATACGTTTAGCTGTTCATTTCTTGACTTCGGCCCAGTAGCTAAGACTGATGGTTACTCCTAGTACCGTGGCATATGTTTAGTTGTTCATTTGTTGACTTCGGCCCAGTAGCTACGACTAACCGGGGTGTAGCACATGGTATTGGTATGGATGATGTCCGGTGCGCAAGTAAGGTAATGAAAGAACGAATGAACGAATGAAGAAGATAATAATGATATTATCTATGTGTACGTATGATGTGTGATCATGTAAAAGTAACGAACGGTTTTATATGAAAGTAAAGTATGTTGTATTTATAAAACTAGAACTCACTCAGCAACGCTGACTTTGATGTGTTTCCAGTTGGCAGGTAATGATTGCTGAGGATGGCACGGGCGACTACTCAGCTCTTTTGGGGATGGCATTCTTTGATTAATGTTTTTGCTTTGTAATGCGAACAAACTATTTTTTGTAATGAATGTTGTATTAGTTTGCAAAAGCATTTACATGGAAATGAAAGTTTGTTTTAGTTTTCCGCTGCGATTTATTAAATACAAATGTAATTATATGTTTTATGTGCGATGAGAACCCAACTGTAAGCGTCCCGGGAACGGGGCGTACATTTTTCTCCTTCTAAACCTATGAAGGAAACGAACCTAACTAAGAAGGACAAAGAAGGAACATATGGTACTCAAGACTAGCCTTCTTAGTCAAAATATAGAAAGAGGAAGAGGATGGCCATCACAAGGGACAAAAGGAACAAGAAGAAGTCCAAGGCATCCACCTTTGCACCTCATGATGGAACAGAACATCATAAGGGTGATCAAAAGGAGGTTGCCTAACCAACTCTAACCAACTCTAACCAACTCCACTCATAGTAGAGCCTCTTGCTACTGAGAGAACCATCTTGTTTTAGGTCTTTGCTACTAATCTAGACAGATGGTATGTTACTAGATATCAAGGCATTCAAGACATGTATATTTGGCAAAACATGCTTGACTACACTATTCATGATCTCTATGACATGAGAAAGTACTTTAAAATTATAAGGAATCCTAACCAACTGATGATGAAGGGAATTGTTTTGATTCTAATGAGGACTTTCAACTAATAAAGATCAAGATTCAAAGTTACACTTCAGTTTGGTAGCACCAGCCTAGGGGAGTTTGTAGGGAATATACTTAGAGGCCGATGCAACCAAAGAACTCTCAGCATGCACATGTGAAGTACAAGAAAAACTGCCTCAAAAGATTTGATATAACTTAGAGAATTTCACTAAGTATCAAATCTTCTAAAACTAAAAGACTAACTCTTCCAAAGTCAAATATGAAGTCTTCCAAAGCTATAAATACAAAGTCTTCCGAAATCAAGACTGATTTCTTCTAAAGACAGAGAAGGCATGTCTTCTCTGACATACTTTTGACAAAAGCTCAAACACCTTTCCGCTACCATATCTGAAGACTTACCAACTTGCATGAGTTGGTGAAAAGTCCAAAATTTTTTCAAACTGTAGATTAAGGTCTTTTGTCTGTAACTTTTTATCTTTGTACTTTTATCCGTTTTGTATTAGATAAGGATATGAGCTATGGCATGTCATAGTCACTAGTCCGAAGGCAATTTGCCTTTGACTCTACATTGATCTTGTTGGATAGATTAGTATAAAATCTGACTAACTATAGAATATAGTATAGAGTATCAAAGTACTTGTCATTTTAACCATGCTTTCTAACACTTTACAAAAGCAACTTAAGAGCAATAAACATTATTTTTTTAAAACTATATACTTGTGTTCTTGTTGAGTTTTTACTTGTGTTCATTGTTTCATTTAAGCTGGTTTCCTATTTAATATGTGAAGTGTTCTAAGTCTCGCCAACCTTGTGAAAATGGTTTCATTGATCCTGCAATATGTTCTAACGAGACATATTTTAAAAATCTTTTGTATGCTCATAAGTTATATCATTGATTACATATAAGTGTCCATTTAGTACACATTATACTTAGAGATAGACAGGTTAAATGTATGAATAGCTAGAAGGAAATAAAAAAACAAAGAAAGATGACAAAGGAAACAAAAAGAGTAGAGAAAAGGTCAAAGAGGCCGTCTTTGAAGAGAATTTCATAAAATTAAATTAGTTACATCAAATAATGAGTAGATGCTAATGATATTAAGAAAAATGTCACAATAACTCTATCGAGTATAGAATTTGTTTATTTTATTTGTTTGACGACGACAACTCACACACCCATTTAACCTATTAGATTTAATTGTTAATCAAGCAATTTGAATAAAAGTCACATGTCAAATATGCAATTATCTACTAATTATAGCCTAGAGTATTTTATTTATATATGTAAAGTCAAAAGGGTCTAAGTCTAATGTATCTGAGTTTATAAGCGTTCGTGAAGTCAATCACATGGTTAAACAACACGTCCACAAAGGGCCACAAAACCTGAAGTGAAATGAATCATTGATGATGGTCTTTTATTTTATTAACCATTTATATAGATACATATAATAATGAACATAAATAAAACTATATTCTTTAAAATAATGTTCTCAAAATTGTTGAAGTTTTTATTTTTTCTATTGGCACAGAGGAATAACATCTCTTCATGCAGTTCTAAAACAATATCAAGTACTTTGTATGTGAATATCTTCTCGCAATCTAATGTTTCTCCATTGGATATCAATGGACAAATCGGTTCCTTATCAATAAAATATGAATTACAATTATTCCATGCTCAATTAATATAATAATTAGATTCAAATATCATTATAGCCTCAAAATTGATTCAAACTATATTAAAATTCTAATTAAACATTTGTTGTAAAAGGAGATGATAATATAGGTTCATCCAAGTGTGTTGGGGTTCAACAATGGAATAAACTACAGCTAACCAAATCATAGTTACAGCCAACTGAAGATCTTATTATACAAGTTCAGAGACCAAGTTGATTACAACAAAAACAACAATACAAGACAATTCAACATGACAAAGTCAAGATCAAGACAATTAGAAAAGTCAAAATTAGGTCATGTTGTAATAATAATAATATAAATAGATCCACTAGTGCATTTTTGCAAGTATGGCTTTTTGTGTGTGTTTCCCATGGTGTAAATCACCATCGAAGGAGAAATCCTCTCCTTTAGTTCTGATGTATAGGTGAACCGCTTATAGATTGATAGTGAGTCTAATCCACTGATTTGCCTTCTAGATCAGGACCTATCTTCACTTTAGTATCAACAGGTGTTCTTATAGACTGACAGTCAGCAAGGTGGAATTTCTTCAACATTGTTTCCACGTACTTTGATTGATTAAAGAAGCCTTCATCTGCCGTCTGTCAAAACTACACTCCTAGAAAGAATGTGAGTTCCCCCATTGCACTCATTTGAAATTTTGATGCATAAGGTCTTCAAAATCTTTACAAAGTAGCTTGTTTGTTGAGTCAAAAATGATATCATCCATATAGATCTAGACCAACAACATGTCTCTTCCTCTTCTCTTTCTGAAGAGAGTCTGACCAATCTTTCATATTTCATATCCATGTTTAAGAGGGAACGATGATATAGTCTCGTACCACTTTCTTGGGGCTTGGTGAATACCATACAAGGCTTTGTCAAGCTTGTACACTGTGTGAGGAAAATCAGGATCTTCAAATCAAGGTGGTTGACTCGCATAGACTTCTTCAGCAATTTTTCCATACAAGAAAGAACACGTTACATCCATTTGATAAACAATGAACTTCATGGATACTGAGTATGCACGAAAGATTCTTATTGCTTCTAATATGGCAACAAGTGCAAACACATCCTCATAATAAATTCCTTCTTCTTGTGTACACCCTTGTGCCACTAGTCTTGCTTTGTTTCGGATGATAATTCCTATATCATAATTTTGTTTGTGTACAGATAAGGTATTTTCCTTCGGGAATATCTACCAGTTGCCATACTTCTTGTTTCTTGAGTTGTAGCAATTCTTCATGCATTGCTTCAATCCAGCTATTGTCTTGAAGAGCCTCTTTGATGTTCTTGGGTACTTTTTGACATAGAAAGCATGAGAACAAACAGATGTTTGCAATACTTTATTTGCTTCTTGTCACTTGTTCATAAAGTTAACCAATAATGCTTTCTACTAGATGATTCTTCTGTATTTTGGTGGTTGGATATGATTCACCAACAATTGTTACATCAAGATTGGAGACATTCAGATCATCTCATCTTGCACTATTGGAGAGATATGAAGATAGTCAGATTCAGTTTTAGTGACTGCTTCAGCATTAGCATCACTTTGATTAATTCTATCATTTGATATTTTTCTGTTTGAATTGGAGGACTAGGTTGATCTTGATTTTTGACTTCAATTGGTGGGTCTTCTGAAGGTGATGGTAATAAGCTGGGACCAGCTTCAGTTGAGATGGTTGTTTGATAGGATCAGCTTGTAGTAGAACATCTTCATTTAGTTACTCAAAAGAGGATGGAGTAACCATTAGAAAGTCATCTCTTCTTTCTACTCTTGAATAAGGTTCAGCTAAAGGTAGGTTTCCTACATCAGACTAGTGAAGTGATCAAAAGATTTTGTAAATGAGTCAATATCAAACAACCAGTCAGGACCATTTATAGATTAGGAAATGAATGTTACTTGAATTGAACATTTGTTGATTCATCAATAATGTTTAATCTAGGATTAAACACTCCGTAAGCCATCGAAACTGAAGAATAACCTACAAAGAATCCTTTATGAGACTTAGATGAGAATTTTCCCAATAGTCTCGGGTGTTTAATATTGAGACAAGACTACAAAATGACTTGAAAAATCCAACTAATGGTTTTTTGTGAAACATAAGTTCATAAGGAGTCTTGTTGCATTCTTTTACAATCAAAGTTCTATTTTGCACAAAGCACGATGTGTTAACTGCTTCTGCCTAAAAGATAAATGGCAGTTTAGCATCATCTAGCATTGTTCTTGCTGCTTCAATCAGTGTTCTATTTCTCTTTTCAGCTACCCCATTTTGTTAAGGGGTTCTAGTTGCATTGAATTAATGAGCAATGCCTTTGGTTTCACAAAGAGAAGTCCTATATTCATTTTTTAATTATGTTCAATTATCACTTTTAATTATTTTGAGCTTATGATCAAGTTGGTTTTCAATTTTTGTGATAAAATATTTTATCATTTGGGATGCTTTATTTTATGAAGTAGAAAGAAAACCTATGTAAATCTCGAAAAGTCATCAATGACCACCAAACAATCCTATTTCTTTCCAATACTCATAACATGAGTTGGTCCAAAAAGATCCATATGAAGTAACTTTAATGGAGAATTGGTTGTGTTCACCAGCTTTGGCTTGTGGGACGACTTATGTTTTTCCCATTGAGGCAACCTGAACAGTGATCAACAAAGTGAAATTCTTTTTGAGATAAACCAATGACATGGTTTCCATTGACCAATCTGCTCATGTTTTTAAAATTTGTGTGTCCTAAACGTTTGTGCCAAAGTTGAGACTCATCCAAAGATGCGTTTGAAAGAAAACGTTTCCTTCTTTGGTGTAGAAGAATTTAGGTTTAAGACATAGGTTATTCTTCCTCGGGGTCTTTAAGACAACCCATTCTTTAGGAATTTGGAATTTTGGTTTCAAGATGTTGCAAAAAGTGTCAGTAAAGTGAGTTAAATATTTCTTGTCACAGATCTGAGACACGCTGAGAAGATTGAATTTTAGTTATTTACATTAGTTCACTCAGCAAAGCTCAGCATCCCACTTGTTATAGATCCTTCACCAGTGATCCGCCACCTTGTACATCTCCTCCGAATGCCACAATGGTTCCTTGTATATGCTTGAAGTCATGAAGGAGGGAATGATCTACAGTCATGTGTTGGAGCATCCACTGTCCACGTACTATAAGCTATTGGACCTATATGGATGACCCTACAAGCACAAAAGGACTAATTAGAATATGAACCCAAGACATAATAGTCTTGGTTTCCTGTACCTATCCATGATAGTAACTTCTAGGTACTTTCCTCTAAATTATGACTTAGAGAGAGGTGTTTTGTGAGATTTCTGATGATATTTTAAATGTTTCATCTTATTAATTTCAGCTGAAAGTTAGAAGAATAATGAACCTTTGGTCCCTATTTCTTTGAAGAAATCTGACCCGTTTTTGGTTATCAAACATCATTTTTGGTTAGTGAAGAACATATGTTTGCTTGATGTTGCGATATTTGTTTCTTTGAATCTTCTTCAACTCTTTTATGTACTTGTGTCATTATCTGAGCTACAAGTCCTAGATTGATTATTATGAAAATGACTTCTGATTTTGGGTTTCATAGATGATATTGGTGAGATGGGCTTGTTTTGGGAAATCTCAACCCTTTTCGCTTGAAGAAACAATCAGATGTATTGTGGTTGGTCATATCACAAACTAAACAATATTTATTGAAATAGCAGTTTTGGTGGAATGATTGTTCATGTCACAAATAGAGCAGTATTGATTGAAAAAGCACTCATTTGTTTTGTGATTATACATTTGACAAATTTCACAATACATATGTTTGTTTCTTGACTCTCATTTTGTTGTTGCTGACTTAGTAGATTTATCTGTTCTCAATTGAGTCATAATCTTTGATTTAATGGAAGACCAAATTCAGCCTTTTTAGTAGTTTGTTTCACAACACTACTTTTGTTGACTATTTTAGGCTGTTTTTGTTTCCTTGACCTTTTCTTGACTTCCTATTCAAACTAATTTATATGATCTCTATTGCTGATGTCAAAACCTACTCTTGCTTTGATTTTGATGATTAAGGGTCTGAATGGATTTTTGTCTTTGAAATTAGTGACTTTTTTCTTTTCTTTGGCAGTGCAACTTTGTCTGATTTGCTTGAACTTTTTGGAGATTTAATCTCATAATCTGAACTTCTTTCAGCAAAAGGTTTCACTAAGGCCACGACTTTCTTCTTTTCCTTTGAAATTGCACGTATAAATTTCACAAATGGGACAATGGCTTTGATTGGGCTTGTTGGTTTAATGACATTCATTGTTTTGTCTAAACACTCCTTGATTTTTTGGGTGACCTAATTTATTTTCTCCTCATTTGTTTCAATGTAAACATTTGGTATAATTTGAGGATTTGTGACTTGTTTTACTATTAATTTTGGTTCAATAGTGTTAGGTTCATTTTGATCTTTGAGTGTGACAGATTCAAGCATGATAGTGTAGTTGTCATTGTAAGGTGGAGGACAAGAATTATACCCAATCCTAGTCATATCCTTTGGATCTTTTTGTGAGTCTAGCATCTCTTGCAGCTTGACTGAAGACATTTGAAACTTTTCAAGTTTCACTTCAGTAAGTGTTTGTTAGCATTGAGCTAACTTTTCAGTTAGTTGCTCATTCTCAGCTCAAGAGTGTACTTTTCACCATGTAATTTTTCAATGTTAGAGATGAGTGATTTAATTTTAATTTCGAAGACTTTATTTCTTTCTGTTTTAAGCATCTCTGACTTGACCTTTTCTTCTTTATTTTAGCAGCCAATTTATGATTGTACGCACGATAGCCTTGCAGTTCACTAATGCATTATCACTACAAAGGTTGGATTTTACCTCATATGGCATTGGAGTTAGACCATCATTTATGTGAGCCATGAGTGCATGATTCTAAAATTGAGGCTTCACTTCCTTTGCATACAAACTCCAATCACACACTCCATATTGTTTGGTGGCAAGAGCATTCGAAGATGCATGAATGCTTCCATGTGCTTGATTGGTCAGTTGTGGCTGACTCTAGTATGGTTGTTGATGGCGTTGGTGATGATACTGCTGTTGTTGATTGTTGGAGTGAGATTGGTTCTGAAGATGAATGACCCTGAGAATACCTTGGGAAATTGTTGTTGTTTCTTCTAGGAGCATTACATTCTCGGGAGAAGTGGCCAGTCATACCACAGTTAAAACACATTACCTTGGATTTGTCATATCCAAGTTTGGTGTTTTCATTTAGGCTAAGCTTTCTCCCTTTTCTAAAGAACTTCTTGGCTCACATTGCAATCATAGGCATTTGCCACTACAGATCCATTTCTTCCACATCATCTAGATCCATTTCTTCCAAATCTTCTTGTATCAGATGAGAAGAAGTGAGCCTGCCTCCCAAGTAAGCTTCAAAGCTAGCAACAAAGGCATTGTAAGTTGCCTTTTGCTCTTCTTATCTTGGGTCTTTAGGATTAGTTGAGGTAGTTGCAGTAAACCTTATTGGTTGAGATGTTGTTGATGGCTTGTTTGTTGATGGAGCAGCAATGAAACCGGTTGTCTTCCCTGATCTCTTGAGGAGAGAAAATCATCATCGTTAGTGATGAATGCATTTTCCATAGAGTGAGTGTCTGATGGAAATTTATAAGCTTTAATAACTCGAGGTCCACCAAGATTTTTGCTCCTTTCATCAAGTTCAAGAGCTTTTATTTTGGCAATCATGATGTCTAAGGTGGTACTCTCTAGATCAAGAGTGTCTTTCGGCATTGTAACATTGTGTTTCCAACTTTCTTGAAGACTATGAAGCATCTTCTTGTTTAGTTCTTTAACTTTGTATGCTACTCCCATGATATCTAAATCATTCACCAGCTTCACAAATCTATGCTGTTGTTTAGAGATTAACTCCCATTGGAGTGATGAAAGGTTTCATATTGATTAACAAGCTTGTCCTTGTTATTTCAGCCACTTCACTGCTTCGTTCACATATTATCAGCAGTGGATCCCAAACAGCTTTAGTGGTTCCATACTTTTCTAGCCTTTTTAGCACATCCATTTTCAGTGCTTGGGTGAGTATAGAATAAGTTTTGAGATCAATTTTTATGTTTTTGTGGTTATCATCATCAAGTGTGAGATCCTCAATAGGTATTCTTGAGGTTTTTTAAAATGCAGCTTTATCAACATAATGAGTGACAAGAATGTGAGGCCCAATACATATGGAAATCTAGTAGTTAGGATCAACACCTGTAATATAATTCATAAATCTGATTTTCTATTTCTAAACTTAGATTTGTGTTTAAGCATGGGAGGTTTTGGAGTATGACCAAGTTTAGAGAAATTATCAGAATCCATTTTAAGCTATTTTTAAATTTTTTGAATAATTATTGGATTGATTTTTTAAGTTCAACTAGTCCAGATAGTCCAAAACAGGCTTATGTATAACCGAATCTGCTGATGTTTATATGTTTCTTTTGTAATTTTTAAGGTTAAGCAGTTGTTCATAGATTTGTTCTTGAAGGTGAGTACGGACAAACAATGACTATCAAAGTATTTCAGCAGATATTCAACTTGTATACTGAATAAATGTAGTTGAACACTCTACCAGCAACTCAATCACCAAATCAATCAAGTTTAGCTTAGATCTAGGTGGATCTGAAGAAGAACCGAGAGCCAAAGCTCTGATACCAATTGACTTGGTGAGAGAATGATAATCTCTATTGATGTGAATCAACAAGGATCGAATATGATGATTGAGAAAATGATTGTAAGGGGGAATCAAACAATCAAAGAACATTGAATGCAAGAAATACTCATATATGCTCTTTGTATAAATGAAGGTGAAAATGGTTACAATGAATGCAAGGGCTTGAGTTAAACAGTAACAATACACCTTGTGAACATAAGACTAAACAAAATATTCTGATTCTCTATAATGTCTATCAATAGTCACCTCACATACGAGGTTTCCTATTCTATTTATAGGCTGACAAATGCCTTTTACAAAATGACTAAACTACCCCTGACCTATACATTAGTGAACTAGTCTAAGTACAAAAGTCTTCATCAGCATTTCTTTTGTTCATCCGCATTGAGTAATGTGAATGTGTTGATCTTCATGAGCATTTCTTGTTTCTTCTTTAGCATTAGTGTTTGGTCATCAACATTGACAAATGCGGATGAACAAACACTTACGTGTATTTGTTGCTGGACATCCGCATTAGTAAATACAGATGTACAATATACTTGTCAGTATTTTTTTCGGCTATCCGCATTTGTTATTATGGAAGAACAAACACTTGTCAGCATTTGTTCTATATTCATCCGCATTTACAAATGCGGTTAGCCGACACTTATCTTCTATTTTCTTTGAAGATTCTTCATCCGCATTGGTTCTTTGACTTGTGGGATTTCCAGCAGAACAACCATCACCTCACCACTTGAATTGGTATGTATGATCCTTTCAGGGTCCAACACAGGGCTTTCATTAGTGGGAGCTTGATATTCATTGATTATTAGAGAACTTAGAATAGGTCTGGGTAATTGAAGTAATTGATCATCATCATTTGAATAACTTTGAGTTCTTGTTCCAGCTGAAACATTCTCACAAAAAGGTTTAGAATAGTTTGGAAACAACTCTATGTTAAAAATATGGTCCAGTCCATTCCTCTTAACACAAGTAGTGTGCTTATTTACAACAATGTTGGATGATTCCTCAAATTGTTGATTTTTGATGTTATAAACTCTATAGGCAATAGAGTTAGAGGAATATGCAACAAAGATAGCATCATCTAACTTTTTAGCAAATTTTGCCAAATTTTCCTTTGTGTTTAACTATGGTACACCTGCTACCAAAGGACCTAAGAAATTAATGAATGGTGGCCTCTTGTTCCATAGCTCATAAGGGGTTTTTACATTGGGCTTTACAATAATAACCTTATTTTGCACATAGCATGCAGTGTTCACTGCATTTGCCTAGAAAGTTAGAGGCAGCTTTGAATCTTCCATCATGGTTTATAACAACCTCAATAATTATCCTATTTCTCCTCTTGGAAATACCATTTTGTTAAGGAATTTTCAGAGCACTATATTTTCTGGCAATCCTTTTGAGTTATAGAATGACTCAAGAACTTGATTCATAAATTAAGTCACTTGATCACATCTTGTGATTGATTTGATTTTCTATTCTAAGAAATAAAAGAGTTTAAAGTTCTAGCCTTTTCATCTTTAGTTCTTAAAGAGAATACCCATGTAAATCTAGTGAAATCATCAACAATCACAAAGCAATATGATTTCCTTCCAATGCTCATTATTCTTGTGGGACCAAATAGATCCATATGCAATATGTGTAATTGAGTGGTGATAGAGTTATCTTCTTTGGATTTATAACATGACCTATGTTGCTTCCCTTTTAGACAAGCAACATAGTTATCTTTACAAAAAAAATTCCTTTTTAGGCACACCATGTACCAAGTTATTTTTTAACCAAATTGTACATGGTTTAAAAATTATCATGAGACATTCTTTTATGTCAAAGAGTTTATTAATTACTAGTAGCTTTGGAAAGAAGGCATGACACTTCACCTAGTGGGGAAGCATTGTTCATATCCAGCTTGTACGTATCCCATCTCCTTGGAGATCTAAGAAGCACCAATCCCTGAGGAATTATCATCTTGGGTTTGAGGATAATACACTAATATTATGTGAAAAGCATTGGTGTATTTGGTGCTTTTGATCATAGAATTATCATCCATTGGATACATTACCTTTGCTAGAAATGTATCACCCGCCTTCACCTCCAAACTAAACAGGACCTCCAGCAAAATGTTCTAGTTGTTCAAGAAAAGATCTGTTCACTGTCATGTTCCTGGAGCATCCACTATCTACATTCCATACGTTTCCATTATTGTCATGTTGATGTCCCTAAACATGAGGTGAAATGATTAGTTTCTATTAGAAAACCAAGTCTTGTTGGTCTTGGACTCTTCTAATGTAGATTAGATAATTGAACCAAAATGTATTCATCGTGGTTCAATTATGGTCTAATGGAGTGGTGATAGAGTTAACTTCTTTGAATTTATGAGATGACCTGTGTTGCATCCCTTTTAGACAAGCGACATAGTTATCTTTGTAGAAAAAATTCTTTTTAGGCACACCATATACCAAGTTATTTTTCAACCAAATTGTTCATGGTTTGAATATTAACATGACACATTCTTTTATGCCAAAGAGTTTACTCATCACTAGTAGCTTTGGAAAGAAAGCGTGACACTTCACCCAGTGGGGAAGCATTGTTCATATCCATCTTGTACATATCTTCTCCCCTGGGAGATCAAAGAAGCACCAATCCTTGAGGAATTCTCATATTGGGTTTGAGGATAATGCACTAATATTGTGTGAAAAACATTTGGTGTATTTGGTGCTTTTGATCACAGGATTGTCATCTACTGGATACATTACCTCTTCCAGAAGTATATCCTCCGCCTTCACCTCCAAACTAAACAGGACCACCATGAAAATGTTCAAATTGTTGAAGAAAAGATCTGTTCCCTGTCATGTGCGAGGAGCATCCACTATCTACATTCCATATGTTGTCGTTTTTGTCATGTGGATGTCCCTGCACATGAGGTGAAATAATTAGTTTCTATTGGAAACCATAGACTTGTTGGTATTGGGCTATTCCAATGTATATTATATAATTGAACCAAAATGTATGCATGGTAGTTCATATATGGTATGCACAGTTATCGAAAGAATGAGTTTCTTCCGAAAGCAACTTAGCTTCAGAAACAAGCTTCCCTTTCTTGAACCCTTAAATCGTATGAAATGGTTAAAATGTGAAACCCTCCTTGAATCTTTCTTTCTAAAGTTTGTTTGCATAATTGTGTTTGTTGGATTGTAGTAAGAGTCTTTAACCATATGGTTATGCAGACCACACATACTCGATGTTATTCTTCACAAGGCCTGAGGACTGTTGTTTCTAGCACTTCTTTTCTTCTACAACAACTTTCCCCTTTTGACTTCTGATCTTTTGGTTGGATGGGAGTGCTGGTATTACATTTCTTTCCTCGATCAGAACATCCAACCACTGAGAATCTGGCTAATATGAATACACCATTTTATTTTAGGTCTATCTTCAAATTTGACTCAACCACCTCTTTAGTAGTTTTTCTTGTTGCATTGATGTTGTTTCTTTTGGCTTTGGTAGTCAAAGGTTGCTTATCAACTATGTGGATAGGTTTTCTACTCGATCCTTCTCTTTGGTAGCAAGCATTTTTGCTTCATTCTTTTGCTCATTGGGTGCTTGGTCCATAGTTGGAACCTCTTGCTCTTCAGTACCACACTAGGTTGTCTCACAGACATGTAAGTGTGTGGTGGAGCAATTTCATTGGTTCCCACCCCACTTTTGTTATGATAAAACTCCTATGAGTGGGAGGATGACAGGATCAGTGATCTCAAGTTTGATGGATTAGAGTGTAACGTAGCGGAATAAGAACAAGAATTAGACAAATTATAGTAAGAATTTGATATTCGTATGCATTATGAACAATTAAGGTTTTAAAGAGAGAATATATTTCTGTGAAAAGGAATGTTTCAATAATATCAAATGTTTCTGCTCAATCATTCACTAATTACAATAAGGTTGACACTCCTTATATAGAGTGCAATCACTGCTGATATCACGGGATAGTGACATCTGGCAGATTTATTACAAAAATAACTAAAACTTAACAAACTACTGAAATGTTCACAACTACTGAGACATATCAGAGTGCTAAGTAAAAAACATAAAACTACTGATACGAAACTACTGAAACTACAACGACTGAAGAACAAGCTCTTCAGTCGTTTTACAAAACTACTGAAAGGAAAACCGTCACAACTACTGAAGAAGACCTCTTCAGCTGTTGTGACAACGACTGATACTTGGTCTTCAGCACTTGTCTTCAGACTTTGTCTTCAGCACTTGTGTCTTCAGACTTTGTCTTCAGCACTTGTCTTCAGACTTTGTTTTCAGCACTTGTCATCAGACTTTGTCTTCAGCACTTGTGTCTCCAGACTTTGTCTTCAGCACTTATGTCTTCAGACTTTGTCTTCAGCACTTGTCTTCAGACTTTGTCTTCAGCACTTGTGTCTTCAGATTTTGTCTTTAGTTGTTGTGGACTTCAGCAGTTGTTGTGACGTCATTAGGACTTAAGGTTTTTCTGATCCGGCTCATTGGTTCTTTTGGTCCAACAAACTCCCCCTGAAACAATGCAGCCAAAACCTTAACTTTATTGAGGTCCCACTTATTGTTGGCAATAAGATTGGTATTTTTCCTTCTTGATCAGCTAAGAAGATGACCCAATTAAGCACTGGCCTGGGAATAGATTTCTGAAATTTGGTTGGCATAGTATGGATAGGAGCCCTGACTTTGGGGAACTGGACACAGGGCTGTGGTCCTATCCATGAAATTTACTTCCCATGTATAAGCCTGTAGGATTCTCTGGTGTATGCTCTGAGAAACATAATTTGTTCTTCCATGGTAAGATTTTCAGCTCCACCATCAAACAATCCTTCACGCCCATACAGCTCTGAAATGTACTTAGCCTGTTTGCCATTTTTGAGCTCAACTGTTGTGATCTGTCTGTATGCAAACTCATCTGGGTGAGTCCCTTCAAGTAACAGACTGAGCTCATTTTGTTTGAAGTTCTCAAGCCTCTTGTAGACTAACCCCTTTTTAATTACTCTGTTCTCTAACATCTTTTGGGGTGGCTGTTTAGTTTCATAGGCCTTCTTGAAATCTTCTACAATTTCCCAGGGTGATACTACAAGGACCACTGTGATCTCTTCATCTACGATCCTTTTTACTTGGCCCTTGTATCTCGAATGAATGTCTTTCTTCACAATTATGTGAGCCACCCTAGGATCAGGCCATATTCTCACCTTTTCCTTTTGATATTGAAATGTGTTAGCAAGGGTGTACAATCTCAGAGCTTCCTTCTTCATACTGATTATTGATGAAGAAGCAGCATAAGTTTTGTCTATGATTTTCAGCATCTCATCATCATGAAGCTTTTGCTGCTGTTCTTCTTCTATCTTTACTCTCACAGCTTCCATCTGTGAGGTGGGAGTGATGGGCATAGGTTTTGCTTTAGGCAAAGTTAGGACTGCAGAAAGAGGCAACCTATCTTCTTCCTCATCATCCTCTTCTTCTTCTTCTAGCCTCAACACCCTTCTCTTCTTCTTCTTGGGTGCATCATCTGCTGTTGGTTTTGAGGGTAAAGGAGTTGGTTTAGAGGGTTGTGGTAGTGGTGATTTTGAAGTGGGAGGTTTTGCAGGTTGTTCTAGCATTCTTGTAGTGAGTGAGGCTTTTGAGTGTTTTGCTAGTTCCTTTCTGTTCCCAGCACCTGCCTCATTTAGTGCTTCAATCACCAATCCCTTAGTGTATGCTTCAGACGAACAGATCTTGGTGGTTATTGCCAAGATACTGTCCCTGGTCCATGACTTAATCTCGATCAATGATCTCCCAAGGTACTTTGCAATGAATCTGATCATGATCTCTAGTCTTTCTCTTTCTAATGCATCATAACTTGCCCATCTTGAGTAATTTCTTCAACTTCAAGTCTCCTAATCTCTAAGTCAAGCTATGCAGTATCGAACCCCTGTCTATACAGTTGATCAATAATGGAGTCCATTGATTTACTGTGTGTAGCATCCGCCATTTTGATCATCTCATCGAGTTCGAGTTCTTTTTCTTTTCCTTCAACCTTCCTCTTCTTATATGTGACATGAAAGTCTTTGTGACTTTCACCCACTTGATCAATGTCAGCTCCCTTCACAAACTCCTCTTCCTTCTCAGTCTCCTTTTCTTTCTTCCCCTCTATGCTCTTCCTCTTTGCTTTCATTGACTGACTCTCCCCCTTTTTGGTTGCATTGGTTGCAAGGGTTTGAGTAGCAAAAAGCCTTGTGCTCACAATCTCCTCCACCAGGGGTTGTATGATTGAGGGAAGCCTCTCATACATGGTTTTGATCACAATTTCTGTGATCATTGGGGTGATGAGAGGTAGGGATTGCTGAAAGATAACAGCTGTTTGCTCAGAGGGGTTCTGTCCCTGAGAAGCAGTGCCAGAAATAGAAGCTGGTGGCTCGGAAGTTTTGAGTGGCTGAGTGTGTAGGGGACCTTCAGGTGAAAGTGCCATCTGTGGGTTTATGTTGGTGGCTGATGGACTTGCTGTTTGAGAGAATTGGTCAAGTAGTGTCTGTAGTTTACTGACTTCTTCCTCAAGAATTGTGTTCTGGGCCAGAACATCATAAAAGAAGCCCAGGTCATCATCAGCAGATGCTAAATCACCTGACCTCCTGCTTGTAGCAGGATGTACATGCACTGGGTGTAGACCAGTTGTAGCATGTGCCCCTTTTTCTTGGAACTGGGGACTTCCAGCCTCAGGATGATGTCCTTCATCAGTTGTTGCCTCTGGTGAGGTCTTAGCTATGTTACCAGCCTCAGTCTGATCATGTGCTGATTCAGAAGAGGTGGCAGCCTCACCAGATGTTCTAGTCTCTATATCCACACCAGGAGATAGAACAGTTAAACCCTCATGCTGTGGGCTGTCAGAAGCATGTTGATCCTCTTCCTCAATTGCTGTGGTTTTCCCCTTTGTTGGTGTTTGTTGGGGAGGAGGAGAGGCATGCAGCTGAGTCAGCACGTTTGCAATAATGAGAGTAGGACTTTGTGGGGCGGTTGCAGTGGGAGATGGGGTAAACGCAGTATGCACCTGGGGAAATGGTGCTCTTCAATGGCAATCTCCTCAAATGAGGAAGATCCCAGATTAGTGGGTACCCCTTCTTTGGTTGCTGCAGGCTCCTTTTTAGAGGAATCTCGAGCGGCTGTGGCTGGTGAAGTCCTTGTATCCACTAGGGGGTTATAACCAGTGGATATAGTTTGTGGTGCAGGGGCATCCTCAGGGGACTCATTTCCGTGAGTAGCCTTTTTTGTCTTCTTTTTAGAGGGTTTGGTGGGGACTTTGGATTTGGAGGTGGTGGCTGTGGTTCCAGCTGCGTGGGTTTGCGCAGCTTGGCAGCCATTTTTAGTGATTGGTCAGAGTTGTGCCGGGAGTATACTTCAGGCAATACAGCCGTAGCAGGGACTCCCAGGCCAACAAGTCCCTCAGCTTGAAGCTGGTTTTCAATTATGGCCATTATGAACCGAGGATATAATATCCAGCGGTTAGCAAGTTGTTTTTGGGCCATATCCTTGAGCTCTAAAAATAGTATTTCAGAAAAATTTAAAGGTTGTTGCTCAAGGATGGAGTACATTACCTGTTGCCACCTTGTGGACATTTGATCCCATGATGAAGTCTTGGGGGCAAGCCAGACATTTACCAGGTGAAAGATAAGATGTTCGGCATCCTGGAAATGTTTCTTCAATATGGTAGATGCACTCAGGTTACCCTGGTATCCATGCTGGGCAAATGATTGATCGATTGTGCCCTTTGGATAACCAGTTGGGAAAGTGGCATCATCCAGATTGAGGGTTTGGTGAAGAATGTCTGGAGTAATGACCACTTTTTGATGATGGACAAACAATTGAAGAGACTCTGTGTCATTCTCCTTAGAGACAAGAGCGACGTTTGTCCAGAATTGGTTAAGAGATTCGGCATATATGGTGGGATTTAACAGAAAAGCGTTTTGTAAGGTGACTGAACCATTAAATCAATGGCGTTGTGAAACTTGGTCCGGTATGGCGATTTGGTGAGATGTTGGATACAGTTGTGTCGAGGTTTTAGTTGCATGGTCGCCATTGATGAAGAGAGGTTATAGAGTTTTTTGAACGTTAGGTTGAGAAGAGAAGAAAGTAAAAACTCTGAAGGTGGGATAAGGTATTTAAAGGGTAGGGTTAGAAAATGACTGAAGGTTTTGGTGTTAGTCATCAGTTGCTGAAACTACTGATGACGTGGTATTAACTTTCAGAGGTTTGGAATGACTGACTGTATTGGTGTGATCAGCAGTTGTTATAAAACAACTGAAGACTTGGTTTTAACCGTCAGACGTTGAAACAGCTGAAGTCTCTGATCTAGTCATCAGTAGTTATAAAACTACTGAAGACACTAAACTTGAAAAGGTGATTACTGATATCATCATCATCATCAGTAACACCAGATGGATGACTAGCTACAGAAGATGATGGATTCATATGATCTGCAACAACAGGTGGTTGATAAGGAACATATTGCAGAATGTCCAGATCAAACAACTCCATAGGGTTTTGTGGAATTGTATCCTTAGGGGATTCATTGAACTTCACATGCAAGGTTTCTTCAACTATCTTTGTCCGACAGTTGAATACTCTATAAGCCTTGCAAGTGGATGAATACCCAACAAAATACCCTGCATCCACCTTAGAATCAAACTTTTGGAGTTGATCCTTGTGTTGAGAATGTAACAGGGACACCCAAATGCTCTAAAGAATGAAATCAAAGGGGCTAAATGATGTAAAACTTCATAAGGAGTTTTCATCAACCTCTGATTTACTAAGGCTCTATTCTGTACATAGCAGGCTGTATTGACAGCTTCAGCCCAAAAGGTCATGGTAGACCAGAATCAGCCAACATGGACCTTGCAGCTTCAATGAGGGTCTTGTTCTTTCTCTCCACTACTCCATTTTGCTCTGGAGTCCTTGGGATGCTATACTGCCTCTTGATTCCCTTTGATAAGTAAAACTCATCAGGAGTGTGGTTTCTGAATTCAGTACCATTGTCAATCCTCACACACTTAACTGGTAGGAATACTGCTTCTCAACGTGTAACACAAAGTTCATAATGGACTGAGCAGCCTCATCCTTTGAATGCAAGAAGAAGGTCCATACATATCTAGAGTAATCATCCACAATTACCAGATAGTATTTCTTCTTTGCCATACTCATTACCTTCACATGACCAAAAAGATCCATGTGCAGTAGTTGTAAGCAGGCATTAGACTTGGATTCTTCTATGGTTGGGAATGAAACTTAATGTTGTTTCCCTTTTAAGCATGCAGTGCAGATTTCATCACAATTGAACTCCTTTATTGGAAGACCTCTCACTAAACTCTTGTGGATCAGCTGATTCATGTTTTTGAGATTAACATGACCCAGCCTTCTATGCCACAGTTTAGATTCTTGGAGAGAGGCCTTGGAGAACAAGCATGGATGGCCTCTTAACTCAATTTTCTTTGATAGATCCAAGGCATATACTCTTCCTATCCTGTTAGCCTTCAGGAGAGTATTGTCATCCAGTACTTTGTCAATCAGGCTCAGAACCTTGGAAGACAGAATCCTATAGTTCTGGCTTGGGAAAAGAGCAACATGTCCTTTGTCACACATCTGACTGACACTCAACAGATTGTATTTGAGATTCTCCACATGGTTGACATCATCAAATCTAATATCTCCATTAGGAACAAATCCCTTTCCAATGATGTAACCTTTAGCATCATTTCCAAATGAGACAAATCCCTTCTTTCCCTGAGAGTAATCATGAAGAAGAGAGCTGCTCCCAGTCATGTGCATGGATCCTCCACTGTCCACATACCATATGCTTCTTTGGCATGCTGAAGAACCCTGCACAATCATAAGAAACTAGTTAGCTTTGGAGACCCAAACCTTTTGGTTTTGGGACTGACTTTATCAACAGATTTAACCATAGCTGGTTTCTTATGATTAACAGCTGATGAAGATGGAGATGTGCTGAAATGGATTTGGGCCTGGAATTCCTCTCTAGTGGTTTGATCACATGGGTTTCAAGTTGGTTAACTCTCCCCAACAGATGTTGAACCATCATAACAAGCTGTGTCTGATTTGAAGCTCGAGCTTTCAGTTCATTTGACACTCCAGAGCTTGTTTTTGATGAGTTCCTGTGACCCACCATTTCCTCGTTCTTAGACTTCACAGACTCAGTCTTATGTTTATCATGAGGAACAATATCAGCTGTCTTCTGATAAACCGCATCCTTCTTAGTGGATTTGGTTAAGGCCTTGGGTTTATCAGGTTGAGATGATTGTGGTACAAACTTGGTCTCAAACTCAGTTTTCATTTTATTATTTCTAGTTTAATGAGCTCATCCCTTTGGAGCTTTAAACCCTTTTTGTACCAACATTCATCAGATAGATGATTGAATTTACCACAAATTTCACATGGTTTATTCTTCATCTTGGACATCTTTACTGCTGAAGTGGAAACTACTGAAGGTGTGATCTTCAGTACTTTCCTCCTATCAGTACTAGGTACTAAAGGATTTGTAACAGCTGAAGACTGGTAATTCAACTGTTTTCCATCCGTCCTAATAGACTGTTTGATGGATTCCTCAGCAGTTGTTAGTCCTTGTATTTCAACTGATTTGAAATGCTTTTCAGATGTTGGGTCTCTTTTAGTACTTGAGGTACATTGAGGAACAACATCTGAAGTACCCAGCTTCATATGAGTCTCAGTAGTTAGACCATCAGTTAATTTATTTGTTGAGATCTTAACACTGGTTTCATTCTCTGATCTTAGATTATCATTGGAGAATGACTCACACGATAATGTGGTTTGGAGATTGCTTTCACTTTCAGACTTAACTATGGAGTTAGGAGTAAAGTCTGTTGGTGGAGCAGTATGGTTGTAACCAATGCCAAACTTCACATTTGAAGCAGTTTGCTTGCTAAGAAGCATTTCAAATCCCTTGCATGATGAGACCCAGCGTTCACACTCAACTTGGGTCACTGCAAGTTTTTCTTTGAGACTCCTGTGGTCTTCCAGAATAACCTCTAGCTTGGCCTTTTCATCATTTAATTGGCATTTAAGCTTATAAATCTCATCACTTTTACTATTAGAGCAGACTCATGCTCAGCTTTTCTTTTGAAAATGGTTTTCTCAAGCTCAAGTTTTTGATTTATTAATGCTACATTTGCCTCTCTAATAGAGACAAAGGCAACTATGCATGATTCAGAACATAACTTGGCTTTAGCCTCTGAAGATACCTGAGTTACCTATGAAGATAATGCATTTGAACAGGAACCCTCAGTAGACTCCAGGGCCATGAGAGCAAGATTTCCAAAAGGGTGTTCACCACCATGTTGACTAGCACCAGCATAGTATTGCTCAGTGTGACCAGACAAGTTATCAGGTAAGCTACTCTAGTCAACAACTCCAGGTGTGAAGAAGCTGTGATGAGGTTGTGATTGAGATGGAGATGGTTGAGGTTCTGGTAGTGCATGAGATTGTGGTACTATAGGAGCTTGAACTTGATTTGACTGTGGCATATAATAGCAGGGATAAGGATATGGCATTTGACCCTGAGGAACAAAATATGCAGGAGATTGAGGGTGTGATGAATGACTAGAACCAGCAGAGTGTTGCCTTTTGAATTGTGAATTGTTATTTGGAAAAGTCAAAAAGGGTGCAGAAGTGTTAGATCCAGTTGATCTACACTCTCTTGCAAAGTGTCCAAGCCTGTGGCATTTGTGACACTTCAACTTGCTCTTGTCAAAACCGACTTTGGTTTTGTCAGAGACTCCAGGAAATTTCCTGCCAGTTCCTTGTAGAATTTCTGAGATCTGATATTGATCAAGGCCATTTGGCTCAAAATATCCATCTCTTCTAAATCATCATCAGCAATGCCCTTCAAATCATCCATGATAAAGCATAGATTGTCAGTATTATTACCAGAATGACAATCAACACTCACAAAGGCATGATTAGAATTGTTTGAGGTGAAATCAATATGCTCATCATATTGGCATTCTGATCCTGCATACTTTGACTCATGACTTACCAAGGCAGTGTTTCCTGGTACAAAATCATCAGTGAGCTTTCCAGATGATGACAGTTTTCGTTTCTGTTCTATCTCTCTCTCTCAAATGTGAGCAATTTCCCATGGGGTTGGGTGAGAGATAGTTTGTCCAAATTTGCACTGGAGCGTAAGACAATAGTATATTTGTCCCATCTCTCAGGCAGTGATCTGAGAAATCTGTTATTCATCTGGCTGTTTGTGTACTCATGTTTGACCATTTTTAATTCAGAGATCAAACAAGAGAACCGCTCAAACTATTGAGTCAGTGTCTCACCCTTCCTATGAGAGAATGTCTCATATTGTTGGGCAAGGATTTCTCTATTATTTGCCAAGACCTCATCTATTCCTCCAAATTGTTCTTTCAAGGCATTCTAGAGGTCATGGGCAGTTTCATAATGCATTAGCCCAGAATAGATTTCATTGGGCAGTGCCATGGCCAGAATTCCATGGGCTTTTGCATCAATCTCAAACAATTTCTTATCCTCATCTAAGTATTGCTCCCTCCTCTTCGAACCATTTGATTGGTTTCCGGGTTATTCACCATAGGCTTGTGTGGACCATGTACCACTGATGTCCAACAACCTAAGCTGTTAACAGATAGGTGATGGAGCATTCGTCGTTGCCATATGTTGTACTCATTCCTAACCAGCATCGGAGGCTTGGTTGAGGAACCAGTATTGTGAGGATCATTGGAAGGAGTAGTCATTTTAGGTCCAAATACAATTTAATTCAAGCTTTTAAAAGATTTTACAAAGACCACAACAGACTCAATGAAAACCAAGAATAAATCTCAGGATGAATGACCAAAAACACAGGAAATTCAATCTCTATAACTGTTTCATGCAAAAATGCTAATTCAATCAAACTTGGATCTTGGATAGCAGTTTCAATGATCAATTATTAGATCGATCAATGATGAACAAGCTCTGATACCATTTGACAGGATCAGTGATCTCAAGTTTGATGGATTAGAGTGTAACGCAGCGGAATAAGAACAAGAATTAGACAAATTATAGCAAGAATTTGATATTCGTATGCATTATGAACAAATACGGTTGTAAAGAGAGAATATATTTTTGTGAAAAGGAATGTTTCAATAATATCAAATGTTTCTGCTCAATCATTCACTAATTACAATAAGGTTGACACTCCTTATATAGAGTGCAATCACTGTTGATATCACGGGATAGTGACATCTGGCAGATTTATTACAAAAATAACTAAAACTTAACAAACTACTGAAATGTTCACAACTACTGAGAACATATCAGAGTGCTAAGTATAAAACATAAAACTACTGATACGAAACTACTGAAACTACAACGACTGAAGAACAAGCTCTTCAGTCGTTTTACAAAACTACTGAAAGGAAAACCATCACAACTACTGAAGAAGACCTCTTCAGCTGTTGTGACAACGACTGATACTTGGTCTTCAGCACTTGTCTTCAGACTTTGTCTTCGGCACTTATGTCTTCAGACTTTGTCTTCAGCACTTGTCTTCAGACTTTGTCTTCAGCACTTGTGTCTTCAGACTTTGTCTTCAGCACTTGTGTCTTCAGACTTTATCTTCAGCACTTGTCTTCAGACTTTGTCTTCAGCACTTGTGTCTTCAGACTTTGTCTTCAGCTGTTGTGGACTTCAGCAGTTGTTGTGACATCTGTAGGACTTAAGGTTTTTCTGATCCGGCTCATTGGTTCTTTTGGTCCAACAGAGGATGATGCAATAACGAATTTGAAGTATGCTCTTCAATCGTATACTTCCTTTCTATAGCCTCAGTTATTACTACCTGGTCTTAAGCCTTAGCCAACTTTGAAATAAGATCCTTAATTTCAGCCCTGTAATTTGAGTGTTCAGGTTTTAAAGAAGACATATTTGTCTCTAACTCTTCAAATTTTAATTTGTAGTTAGATTCTGCCGTTTTAAAATTAGATTTTAGTATATTGAAAGACTCAATATTAGATATGATCTCCATGTTGTAATCTTGATAAAGTTTAACCTTAGCTATACATGCTAGAGTACAGATGTTCGTATACCTGATTATCTTTTGTTCTAGCCAAGAGAGCTTGAGCTGGAATTATATGTGCACCATAATGCTCTAGTGAACTTCTTGAGCAATAATCATTGTTTGTTGCTCAATTGGCTTTGCAATAGCTTTCGGAGTAGCAGGATGATGTTGAGAGGCATGAGTGGCTCCAGGGTTGGATTTTGGAGCCTTGTAGTCCCTAGCAAAATGACCAAGTTAGTTATAGTTATAACATTTGGCCTTTGATTTATCTAACCCAAATTTGTTGTTAGTTGGGTTCTGAGGGAACTGTCTTCTAGTTCTTTTAAAGAACTTCTTTGCTCTATAGATTAAAGAGCCATTTATTGAATAATATCCATATATTCAACATCATCTGGGTTGAAGCATTCTAGATCATTAAAGTAGAACTGAAAATCACTTGATTACCCATTTCTTGCACAACAATCCTTGAACAGACTAGGTTGAGCCTGTTGATACGTAGATGTCTCAAGAAAAGCAATGTATGGCCCAGAGGAAGATGATGGTTGTTGTGGGTAGCTTAGGTACTACTAGGGCGGAGGAGTTCTTGAGCCTTCAAAAACAATTAAAGCATTACTAGCCGGAAGGCTAGTGTTTTGCTCATCTGGTGACCTCTATAAGTGTCCATCTCTATACGATATCTATTAAGGATGCCATATAGTTCGGTCATTATAAGAGTGTTTAGATTCTCCGTCCTCTTGATAGAGACAAAATAGAAAGTCCATTCATGAGGAAGTGCACTCATAAACTTTCTCACAAGATCTCTCTTCTCGAGAGTCACTCCCACAAACTGTTGTGATGAGATTAAGTCCATATTCCTGAAGTATTGTTGGCTCAGGGTCTCTCTAGCAATATGAGTAAAGTTCTCAAACTACTGCTTTAGGCGTATCTCTCTTGGACTATTTGGACTTGGTGGAACCAGAATACATCAATGTCAAAGCGTCAAAGAGTTCTTTGGCAGACTGACAGTGCTCAAAGCCTACCCTTATGGACTTTGGCATGGCTGTAAGCAGTCATCATGGCTTTGCTATAGATATCCATCTTCTTGAAGTCTTCATCAGAATAATCTTCAACAACCTTTTTTTATCATGGCACCGTTACCAGCTGGTGACTCCACTTTTGGCATGTCAGTCTGTGGGTTATAGATCTTCATATTTTTCTGTCTTGATACGTAATGAAACCTTCAATATGTTTACATGAAGATCTGAAATTATCAGGAGTGATGATAGGAGCCTTAGTCGTCGTTCCCATCTCATATTTAAAAGATTTCTGGATGAGGGCCATTTTTTAGATTAGTGAGTGAATGAGTGAAGGAACAAGTTGATTTGTAATCTAAGATCTCATAATCAAGAGCCTTAGAAACTCTGATGTCAATTGCAGGATTGGTTATGGTCACTCAACACAAAGTCGTAACTCTCAAATTCACTTAGGCACACTTGAGTGATGATGTAGAATCTTGTAAATTGCAGGATTGGTTATGGTCACTCAACACAAAGTCGTAACTCTCAAATTCACTTAGGCACACTTGAGTGATGATGTAGAATCTTGTAAACAGTTGATAATAATATACTAAGTTAATGAACGCAACAGTTGGTTTTCAAGATACTTGTATATATATTACCTTTCAACTCAAAGTTTACAAGACTCTGACAAGCATACTAACTGAGTTACAATAAGAAACTATATATACTACTATCTATAACCAATTATACTTAGATTACCAACTAGAACTTATTCTAGACAAATACTACATTGCAAGAAGTATGACATCTAAGATAAAATACTATCCTAGACTCGGTAGTCATGACAGGTCGATGACTTACCTTTTGTCACCAACTAAACGAGGTAAATGTACTAACTAATAAAAGGTAAACAATGGAATAAAGTATGCTCAACTACATGGGCGTGGGAAGCGTCATGCAATATATTAGAGGTTGTAGCAGTGTTTAGAACAACTATACTTATGTCCACTTGTTCATACTTGGTTCATCCGAAGCCATTTATACTTCTGATGAAATAACTTCTTCTAAGACATCTGCCGGTCTTTAAGACTTTGTTCTTCGAAAGCCTTTGTCTTGAAACTTCTAGGTGTTTAGCTTCGGAAGAGAAATTACTTAGTGTCGGAAGTCTTAGTTGCTCATTGGAAATTCTTCTAGTTTGAGCTTTGTATGTTCTTCAACTTGACTTCGGAAGTGTAGATAAGCTTTGGAAGACTTTCTTCAATTGCATCAAAATTCGTCGAAGTGTTGTTTTGGTTGCACCAGCCTTATCTAGACCCAACATATTTTCATTTGATCAGTATTACTATAATTATCACTTATTACTAGCGTTATACCAAACTAAGTCATCACTTTTGAGCTGATAATTTATGTATTTTAGCGAGCTAATTCTGGGTAGATATATTGGGTTTGACAAACCCCACCCGGCTAGTCGTGGTAGCATGATTGCATATCAAATGGTGTTAGTTGACCTAACTTCTGTTTTCATGGCCTGGTAACCACAACCGAGGTCTTCATTTACATTGTTAGTTTTGGTTACAAACTTCATACACTAAGTATCTTGTTAAGTAGATTAGCTATCTACTCATATTATTTTGCTTACTAGATTTGCTTTCTATTATGTTACGATTTATTAAAACCTGTGAAGTCACCAACTTTGTGTTGACACTTTAGCCTGTTTCTTTCAGGTTCTTAAGTGTGCGGGGCTAGGATCATCACATCATTACATTCATCATCATTTGGGTTAAATGAACAATTCACATTTCTACAAACTACATTAAATTGGTTTGCACGTGGTTTGCGCCGTTTGAATTATCAAGTTTACGCTTCCGCAAGTATTTTCATGATTTTGTTCTAAACTATGTTTTTGGAAATTTCTATTCTTAATGAGCAATTATGTTTTGTCACCTGCCTAATGGTAATACCCCGTTTGTGGAAATTGAGGGTGTGAAAACGTTGTAAATGTGTAATGATTTTATTCAAACAAATATTAATAATGAATTTAATACATATGAATGGTTAACTCAAGTTAAGTTGCGAAGAGTGGTTTGACATTTGATACAAATCCAATATGTATACACATATATATATACATACTTATATATACATATATATATATATATATATATATTATAGTGTGTGTGTGTGTGTGTGTGTGTGTGTGTGTGGTGTGTGTGTGTTTGTGTGTGTATACGTATATATGTATGTAGACGGTTTGGTTCAAATGAAAATTAAGAAGAATTATAAAAACCAATAAACAAAATATCCACCTTTTGATATATTAAGTTTAATAACTTATATTATTTTTTTTCTTTTTGTACACATGGTCCCACCAAAGTACAACATTCTCTTTTTTATTTGATTAAAATGAGTTATTGATTTTAATATAAATAAATATAATCCCCCAAGAGTTCAACATTCTATTTTTTAAAAATGAAGATTTGGTTTATTTGATTAGTATGATCCCAAGTTTTACACAAATGTAAAACTTAATTGATGATGTGTAAAACTAAAATTTTACATGTGTAATGACTATTTATACATGTGTAAATAACTGGTGAATAATATTTTTTAAATATATTAATATGATATGCGTTGTAAATATAAAAAAATACTATGGATTCTTTTTTCTGAAAAAAATAATATTGAGAAAAAAGTTATGAATATAAAAAAAGATAATAAGGGTACGCGACATATATGTGATGTTAATGTGTGGCTCATATTAGTTGAGTTCACATTAAAAATTATGGTTCTCACATAACCCTCTCATATACATATATATATATATATATATTATATATATATATATATGTATATATGTAGGAGAATGATCAAATGAAAACTTTGTTTATAAATAAAAACCATGAAAACCACCACTAACCAATCACATAATTTATAATTGATTTAACTTTTAAAAATTTTAAAATATATTTGTATAAACTTTAACCTTCTTTTTTGAGGTCATTATATATGTAGACCGTTTAAGAGGGGTTTGGTCACTTACAACACAATACACAACGAGGAGAGTGATGTTTAGAACACTTAACATATCAAATATGGAATTGGTAACACACAAGTATGATACTTAGAACACAAACAAACTATAAGACAAAACAAGAAACAAACAACACAAGTATTTGGTTTTCAAGAATGTTGTATATTTTTCTAAATTTCTATTACAAGTGTACAAACATGTTTTAAGTTACAAAGACCTGATATACTTATACTACATCCTACGGCCAACCATACTTTAAAGGTCAACTCCATACATGATCTAAACAACAATAAAATCAATGTAGAGTAAAAAGTCAAATTGCTTTTTGACTAGTTACTATGACATGCCATAACTCATATCCTAATATATTACAAAAAGGGTAAAAGTACATAAAGTAGAAACTAAAAGACTCAAGACCTTAATGTATAGTCATGAAAAGCATGGACCTTTTCACTAACTAGTGAAAGTTGGTGAGTCAATGGACTTGCAATGGTAAGTGGTTCAGCTTTGTGGTAAAGTACATCACGTAAAATCATGTCTTCAAAAGTATTCGGAAGATAATCTGTCTTCACTTCTTGGCTTTGGAAGACTTTGTCCTTAAAGCTTTGGAATACTTAACTTTAAGCTTCGGAAGATGTTAGTCTTGGCTTCAGAAGATTTTACGCATAGAATATTTTCTAGTGCATGGTGTAAAACTTCCAAAGCATTTCTACTTCTGTATTTCATTGCATGCATACCAAAAGACTTAGATGTTTTAGGTGCATCAACCTATATATAAACCTTACAAAATCCCCTAAGCTGATGCTAAAAAATATATGAAGATCTTAGATCTTGACAATCGTCATTATGATAATGACCATGCATTTCTTCATCAAATGGTCAGGATCACTTAGACTCACATAATATCTTCTCATGTCAAAGAGATCATGCAGAGGTAGATTGGACATGTCTTCCCATGTGTAGACATCTTTAATACCTTGATTTTTGATAACATGCTATCTCTCTAGATTGGTAGTGTAAGTCCAAGATAAGATGGGTCTTCCTGTTACCAGACGAATTGATTGAATTGGAGTTGTTTGAGCTTCCTCTTGATGCACTTCCTCAAGATATTCTAACTCATCTTGAGGTCTGGAGGTGGATGACTCTTCCTTCTTCTTCTTAGACTTTGGTTTAGATGCCATTCTTCACCTCCTTCTTGAACTCTTTGACTGAGAAGACTAGCTTGTAACACCTTATTGATCATTCTTGTCTTTCTCAGTTAGGACTTCCTCTCTTACAGGTTCAGACTGAGAGGGGATAGAACTCGATTGTGGATCAGAAGATAAAGCTTGCTGAGACTTAGCAGGAGGTCCAGGTTGAGTTGTCTTAAATGGTTCAACCTTAACCTCCACTTCTTGAGGGACTTGACTTGGTGGAAGTGTAAATCAATGAGCTCTCTTCTTTTAATCTTCTACTTGATCACCTTTATATACTCATCCATGGTGGATAGAGACATAGGGCCAAGTTTCCTTTTGGAGAAACCATACAACTTCAAGAAGCTCATCACCCTCTTCCTATCAGCAGACTTCTTTTGACTTTTCTGGATGATGGCTCTTTCTTTGGCATCTTCTTCCCTCATTTTCCTCTTTGTTGCCTTTTGCTCTTTGAGTACTTGAAGCTCAAGTTTTTTGAGATACTCAAACTCAATGTACTATGCTAGGGTAAGAAGTTCATCTGCCTGTACAGACCTCTAGCACTTAGGTAGTTGATCATATTTATCCTGTCAATTTCTTTATCTACCTGAGGTTCTTGTGGTGCCACAATCTCTTGCATAGGGCTTTCTTGTACCGGTGAGAGAGTAAAAACATGTTTGTAGAGTCTTTTCAGTCTCTTTTCCACCTTTATCTGAAGAAGCAATCTTGCATCCTTTGTTTCCTTCTTTTCTCTAGACACTTTAATTTCTTCTAGTTCATTAAGTTCCTCTAAGGGGAGGGAGATAATTTGATCATTGTTATAGTTCCTAGTTTGTAAGTAAGCAAACCTAATTGCTCTTAATTCATCATTCTGAGTGTTTGGTCTAGGGTAGCCCTTATTAAAGCTTGCATGAATCCTGAAGAACCAATAAAACTATCTCCTCTTAGCTTCTTCTTCCTCTCTCTCCCCTCCTCCTCAATCTCCTCAGCAGTCATTTTCTTTTTTTCCTTTGCCACTCATAGACCTTTGTGATTTAGGGTGGAGAGATCTTTGGCCTTCATTGCTTGGAGTATCATTCCTATTCTGTCTAGAGAGAGGCTATGATGCACCTTCACCAGCAGGTGTGTCACTAAGGGAATGAATTATTGAAGTGGTTATAGGTGAGTCAGGACTCTCAGGCTCTATCACTAGGCCTTTAGTCAAGATTTCATCTTTGAAGCTAATCTTAGGATCTGCCTCAACATCCAGTTGACCAATGATATTACATGACTGTCTTTGTCTCTTTCTTTGGCTAAACACTTTAGTAATTCTGTCTTGAATCCTCTATGCCAGCCTACCAGCTTGCCTAGATTGGCTTGGGTTGGCAAGTGGCATGTTGATCAAGTGAAGACCTTCATAGTAGTTCAAGGTATTAAAATTGAAGACCTCTTGCTACCTTTGAACTCTTTGAAGAATGAGGGCTCTGCTATCAGCATCATACCTACACCCTATGATGTAGTTGGAAGTTCCTTAAGGTGGAGATGATACAACCTTGGTATACCTTCCTTAAATAGACTCTGAATGAAAGAGTCTGTAGAGTCCACATCAATGTAAACTTGAGGAAGTTATTGAGTATGAACAACTTCAAGTGAGGATGGTGAGTCCGCAATGTCTATACTCTATAAAGAACTCCCAGCCTCTATGATTGTAATGACTTTCTCCTTCTTTTTGGTAGCATCACCTACTTGCATAGGTGAGCTAGGAGTTAGGTCAATCACGTCCACGGGTTTTTGTGTTCCTGGATGAGCTCTCCTCAAAGGTCTCCAGTTAGTTTTTCCTTAAGATTAGAAATCTCATGTTGCTAATCATTGATCCTATTTAGTAAGGTAGTCACCCGACATTTAATATACTAACCTTATAGACTAAATAGGTGCATGTTTTTTTACAGATTTTGGACCTGTATTCTTAAATTCTCCTCCTCTGGATTATATGAGTCATTGGGAGTGGGATAATTGGACCAAAGTCCTTAGTCTCACCACCAGCATCAGGTTCTTGGTTGTTAGTTTTCCTCTGCTCACCAAAAACTTCAAAAGAAGTGTCAATGGGCTAAGTTGCCATAGTTAAGGTCTTAATATTGTAATTACTTGCAAAAGTGAGAGTTTCTTCCATATCGACCTCCTGAACATGTTCAAGGAGATCCACCTTAGTGGTAGGTGGATGATGTGGGCTAGACATGGGAGAGGTAGGAGCACTCATCTCTTTGGTACTCACTAAACCCCAAGTCTTCATCATCACAGAAGTCAAGGCTAAGAATTGGTTGGTTTAGATCTAAATGCTAGGGATCCCCTAAAGGTTGTACACTTGAGTGTTGACACTCAGAGTGAAGGCTTAAGTCTATGGGGGCTAATGAGCTCATCAAGCTGAGCATGAGGAACCTTAGCACTGATTCTTGAAGAGATGGGAGTGGTTTGCTCCTCAAGAGAAGTAGGAGTTCCAATGTCCACTTCTTCCTGTGTGGGTAGTGATATGGGGGCTTGCATAGACTGAATAGCTTGTTCAGGGGTTCGTTTGGATCTTCTTTGGAGGGTGAGGGTGATTTGTGGCTATTTTGATGGTACAGAGGTAGAAGGTGTGGGTTCAACACTAGCTTGTGTTGCTAGATTGTCACCTTGAGCAATGAGCTCTAACATTTTGGGGACAAGGGTTGTTTCTACCCCAGAGAAAACAATAGTTGGTTTCTTCATGAATTTAAAGATATCGGGCTTCATCTATCATAGTGTAAGAAAATTACATGTTTCCTGCAACTGTGAGACCAGTTCATAGTTGAGAATGTATTGAACATATCTAGGAAACATGTAATACTCTAAGGAGTATAAGTTAGCAAGCATATTTGTATAAACAAACCGAGAGTACATGAACTTAACCCCTTGAACCATCCCATGCACTAACAAGGAGAGACCCTTAGGAATCTAGTCCCAATCCCCATGCATGTTGGACAAGGTGTGGATGACCACATGGAGTATGTACTTCCACTTGGGTGAGACCTTCCCTTTTCTAGAGGTCACTATAAAGAAATCTCTTTCATAGCCCATCTATTGAAAAGAGTGGTTAATATCTTCTTTGGGGATGAAAAATTCACCTTCCTCATCATCTAGCTGAAGGTCAATGATGATGATGGTGAATGTTGATAGATGGCTAGATTGATGAAGATTGTCCTCTCTGCATTGTAGCAGATAGTGTCTACTCCCCGTCCATGATGACCTGTTAACAGGTCTTCCAAAATTATAGCAGATGATCCTCATAGAGAAGAGGATCAATGGTAAGGGAGCTGGAATAGTTTGAGAAAGCCAAAAACTAACAAAGCTCTTAGAAAGTAGGATCTTTCTCAGAGTACAACAGAGCAACCTCGTTGTCTTGCCTGTGAAAATGCATGGAGAAATCTGGGTCATTTCTATGATTGAGGCTAGCCATTTAAGAAAGCTTAAAGGTGAAGAAAATGAAGAACAAAGGTGGTTTCTGGGTTAATTTAGGTTTAGCGAAGGTACAGAGTAGAAGATAATGAAAGAGGGGAAACTGTTGGACGTATATTTGAAATAGATCTTAGACAAAGTTAATGAAATAGGATAAACTTTGAAATTAGGAATTCGGTCCCACCTCTAAAACTAGTTTTCTTTTTCCCAAAAGTTAGTTTTCTTGGAAGTCTAAAATCTTTCGACGGTAATTTATCTTTGGAAGTTCTAATGAAAAGCTTTCAAAGCCAAACTAGCTTCGGAAGATATTCTAGAGAGATTAGAAAATTTTGCTTCGTAAGAAATTTAATACTTGTAAGTTTCAGTTGACACTTCCAAGGGTAAATTGCTTTCGGAAGAAAGTTGTTTTTTAAAACATACAAGTATTTAAGAAAAAGTTTAAGCTTCGGAAGAGATTTTGGAAATTTCTTCGGAAAGTAAACAAAAATCTTCGAAGGATAAAATATAAAATTTTCAAAAATCTATGGAATGTCTTCTAAAAAGATTTTTCCTTCTAGTGAAAAACAAGGGCTTATGTAAGTGATAGAATAGAAAATTTTAGGCCACATAATTTTTTTAAAATAATATGATTAAGTTTTAAGAAAAGCTATTCAAATTTAATCATCCCAATAGCTGAAACAATATATTTAAATCTTTTTTCATCAAAATCTTCTGTAACAGATCAACATATTGTTCAATTGTGTTAACTTTGTCTTGGTTGATTAATCCCTTTTTCAAAATTCTCTCTAATAAAATGATACTTGATATTGATGTGTTTTGTCCTAGAGTGCTGCACAGGATTCTCTGTGATAGAGATGGCATTGTTGTTGTCTATGTGAATAAAAGTGTCCTTGAATTTTAATCCATAGTCTAGCATCTGATTCTAAATCCAAAGCACTTAAGCATAATAGCTTGCAGTAGCAATGCATTCAGCTTCAGCAGTTGATGCAGATACAAAAGATTGCTTCTTGCATTGCCATGAAACAACCCTTCCACCAAGTAACTGACATCCCCCTTATGTAGACTTTGCAGTCATGTTGCAGCCATCATAATGACTATCTATATATGCCTAAAGATTGAAGTCAGAATTCTTTGGATACCAAAAGGAAAGTGTTGGAGTACCTTTGAGGTATCTTAGAACTCTCTTGACAGTGATTAGGTATGACATATTAGGTTGGCTTGATATCTTGCACAAATACATATGGCAATCATAATATCTAGTTTGCTAGCTGTGAGGTACATAAGAGACCCAATCATAGCCGTGTAAAGGTGTTCATCCACACACTCCACCTCAAGATCAGTACCAACAGAGTGCTTTCTGGCTATGGATGTTTTAGCAACCATACAATCAGTCATATTGAATATTTTAAGTATGTCTAGAACATACTTTGATGAAGATGCCTTGCTTCACGTAAATTCCTAGAAAGAAATTGATTTCCCCCATGGCATTCATTTCAAATCTATCCTTCATTAGCTTCTTGAAGTCTTTGCAGAACTTTTGGAATAGCTGACCCAAAGATGATGCCATCTACATATACTTGAACTAGCATTGAGTCATTCCCTGTTTCTTTAATGTAAAGAGTTCCGTCTATAGTTCCTATTCTATAGCCATGCTCATAGAGATAATGTGATAGAGTCTCAAACCACTGTCTAGGTGCTTGATGCAACCCATAAAGAGTTTTATCAAGCCTGTAGACATAATCAGGATGATCAGGATATGCAAACCTTGGTAGTTTAACATATACACCTTCATCAATGACTCCACAAAAAAAGCACACTTGACATCAAGCTGGTAGACCTTGAAGTTCTTGGATGTAGCAACATCCAAATATATCCTAACGGCTTCTAGTCTTGCAACAAGAGCAAAGACATCTGTATAGTCAATTCCTTCTTCTTGTGTGTATCGTTGAACAACTAGTCTTGCCTTGTTTTTATGACAAGTCCTCTATCATCTTTTTTATTCCTAAAACTCCATTTTTTTCCTACAGAATTCTTCCCATGAGGAAGAGGACATAGGTTCCAAACCTTTTGCCTTTTGAATTGAAGCAGCTTATCCTATATAGCTTCAACCCAACTTCCATCCTTTAGAGCCTCATCAATCTTCTTAGGCTTTATATGGGATAAGAAACAAGAGTGGATACATATATTTTCATAATGGGTATGTCCTCTTATCTTTACCCCTAAATCAACATTTCCAATGATGTTTGGGGTAGGATGAGACTTGTGAATCATTAGCTGAGGAATCACAACCAGTTGCTTAAACAGATCTAAATTAGAAAAATTTAGATCTAGCAACGAGGTTTCTCCCACCACATCAGCACACTTATGAAGTGAAACTTGATCCAATGAGTGTGTGAAATCATTGATGTTGTCTTTAATTGAATGGTTATTAGCATCTTGAAATTCTTGATCACTATCACCATCACCATTCTCTCCTACATTTGAAGTTCCTACTTCTGAGTTTTGTGCCTCTAAGATGGAATTTGAAGGCATTTCAGATGTATTAGCTGAATTTTTCATTGATGTGTTGATAGGTTCTCCATTTGTAGGGTTAGCTACAACTTGGGCTGAAGTAGTGTGTGTTGAAGGTCTTCTCAGCTCAAATCTTACATGAGGATCTCCTATAGGTAATATATTTGTGGACCCTCAAACATTTTCACAAGATTTGTTAAAACAATTGGTAAGTAAATCAAGATCAAAGAGCCAATCAGGACCAGAACCATGTACACTGGGTATGTGCTCATTGAATGTCACATTGGCTAACTCCTCAACTACTCTAGTTCTGATATTGTACACTTTATAAGCCTTGTCTGAGAAGAGTATCTAGTGTAATATCCATCATCTGATTTCTCAACAAACTTGGTAATTTGGTCTTTGGTATTAAAGATGGTGCAAGGACATCCGAATGACCTTAGAAAACCAATGAAAGGTTTCCTCTTGTTCAAAAGTTCATAAGGAGTCTTACAATTTGTCTTAACTACTAAAACTCTATTTTACACATAGCAAACAGTATTGACTACCTCTGCCCAGAAGGTGATGGGGAGTTTTGAGTTAGAGAACATAGTTCTTGTAGCTTTAATAAGCGTCTTGTGTCTTCTCTCGACAACACCATTTTACTGAGGAGTCCCAGGAGCACTGTATTGTCTTGTAATACCCTTTTCATCACAAAATGTATCTAGGATTTGGTTCTTGAATTTAGTTCCTTGATCACATCTTAAGGGCTTGACCTTAAGATCAGATTGATTTTCAATCTTTAAGATGAAATTCTTGAGAATCTCAAGGGTCTAATCTTTAGTTCTAAGAAAGAAGACCCAAGTGAATCTTTTAAAGTTATCTATTATCACTAAACAATTAGAGATCCTTCCTAAACTCATTACACTAGTGGGGCCAAAGAAATCCATATGCAACAAGTGTAGGGGAGTAGTGATGGAGTTTCTTTACATTGACTTGTGAGATAAATTGTGTTGCTTCCCTTTCAGGCATGCAACACAATGGTCATCACTTGTAAACTCCTTCTTTGGCCTTTGAGTTACCAAGTTATTCTTAATTAATTCATTCATATTCTTAGAGTTTACATGGCACATTCTTTTATGCCAAAGGAAAGACTCAACACTATTTTCTTTAGATAGAAAGCATTAAACTTTCTCTAGAGGGGGATGTTTCTTGAAAATCCATCTTGTACATGTTTCCTTTCCTGGGGGCTCTGAGCAGGATATGCTCATGAGGAATAATAACCCTGGGCTTGAGAACAATGCACTCATGCTTAGTAAAGAGCAAGATATGACTCTGATCACAAAATTGAGATACACTCAGAAAATCGTATCCAAGCTTCTTGACAAAGTTTAACTTCTTAATTCAGAGCTTACATTTATGACCTTCCCCCTTCCAATAATGTAACCACCAGCATCTCCTCCAAAAGAAACTGGTCTTCCATCAATCCTTTCAAAATTTTGAAGTAGTGACCTATTTCCTGTCATGTGCCAAGAATAGGCACTATCAATGATCCATACGTTTCTATTTGTCTTTAGTTGTTCCTACACAAAAGAGATGGTTAGTTACATTTGCAAACCCAAGCCTTATTGGTCTTCGACTCATCAAAAGAAGTTGAAGGTAATGCCACAATAATAGATCCTATGGTCATGTTTTGAGGATCTTTTATTGATGTTGATGGAGAACTTTCAGTTACTTGGTCTTTCTTTGTCTTCCGCACCACCTTTGGAAGCTTAGGCTTGGCCTTCAATACTTCAGAAGTTTTGGTGACTTCAGATGTTTTGATGACTTCAGAAGTTTTGATGACTGAACTTTGGAAGATCTTACTAACTCTATAGTAGACTTTAGTTCTTCGAAAGCATTCCTTTCTTCCGAAACCAAATTTTCTTTCGAAGGCAATTTTCCACTTGCTTTCATCTTCAGTTTGGAGCTTCTGAAAGAAAAAGTGTTTCCTTCCGAAGCTTGCTTCTTCTTGAAACTCTTAGAAGTCTCTTTCTTGGTCATGTGGATAGTACCTATTGTATGGACAATCCTTACCAAGATGAGAGGTGTAGGATCGGTTTTGATACTTAACACAATTATTTTCTCTCAAACTCACTAGCAAACACTCAAGAAGCAAAGTTATTCTAAGAGTTGATTATAATATACTAAGTAACACAAGAAAAGCACAACAAAATAATTTCAAGATACTTGTATATATTATTTCTCAACTCAAAGTATACAAGACTCTTACAAGCTTACTACAAGAGTTACAATAAGATACTATATATACTACTATCTACAGCCGGATATACTTTGATACCAGCTGGAATTCTCTAACTAAAGCAGATACTACAAAAGCTATAGTTTAAAATATCTTAGATAATGTCTTATCTAAGATATGGTAGTCATGACATGTCAATGACTTAGCTTTTGTCACCAACTAAAGTTGGTAACTCGTACTAACATGTAAAGGCGAACAGTGGAATAAAGTATGGTCAACTACATGGCCTTCTGGGAAAACACAATGTAGTATCAGAGGTCTCCAGGGAGTGTCAGAGACCATACATGTATCCGCTAGTTCATTAGCAGCATCTTCCGAAGGATAATTGGCTTCGGAAGAGCAAGTTCTTCCGAAGCCTTTTACACTTCCGAAGAACAAGTTCTTCCGAAGACTTTTACACTTCGGAAGAGGCTGCTTCTTCTATGGCTTGGGAACTTCTACTTCGGCAGTCATTGTCTTTGAATTCTTCTAAGTCTTGAACTTCGGAAGAAAACACTTTGTCTTCGAAAGTTGGAGCTTTTCCTTCAGAAGTTGGTTCTGCACTTTGTGTTTGGAAGAACTCCATATCCTTCGGAAATTCCATTCTTAGCTTCGGAAGTCCTTATAAGTTGTACCAAAAATTGTCTAAGTGTTTAGTTTTGATTGCACCAGACTTCTTCTTCATCCAACAAAAGGCACTCCCACACATGACAGAGTCCATTTCTTTTTCCTAAGAGACTTCTTCTGTGAACAAGGCTGAACTTGAACACTTTCATTCTCCATTTTCATCTTTGTAAATATAGTGGAAGTTCCTTTAGGGTGAGAACTTCCTTTGGAGATGGATGGTTCAGGTTGTGTGGCATTGGTATAGAATTGACCACAGCCTTCTTCTTGCGGATGGGATGTGTTAAAAATAAACTAGAACTCCTAGTACTAGAGTTTAAGTTAGTATCTTCAGTCTTTACCACCTCAAATCCTCCAGATATAAAAACTTGTTTCTATTTAGAATTGAAAATGGCCTTGATCTTTTGAGCCTTCTTTGCTTTTCTCTTGCTCTTCCTCATCAAGTTCTTTCTCGTAGACTTGGTCATCCTAGTCTTCTTAATCTCCTCATAAGGATAATGACCCTTCTTAGAATCCTCTTTTTCACTATTCTCAGAGAATTCTTCACTATCTTATCTTCACCCTGTCAGACCCTTGTTTATAGCAGACACATGAGGATGTAACGAACGGGGTCATCATAACAAATTATTAACTAATAGAGATGCAATAAATAATGAAAGTCAATGTGTCATGACGTCACCCGACACAAATGGAGACTTGTGTAGCAGTTAGTCAATTCCACGACAAACATAGTCATACAAACGATTAAGTAGAAATCTCACAACGTGGGAACAAGTGAACATAAAGTGAATAACAAATAAAAGTCAATACAATACTGAAGACATCCAATGAATTTAAATAATGCGATCCTACGGTCATCACTAAGGCAGTATCCCTAGCTATCCTCAATTATTGTTACCTCAAAAGATATGCTCAAAAAGGTCAACATATTGTTGGTGAGTTCTCAGGTTTAAATAATAAAATAAAATTGATGTTGCGCAAAAGTTTGGTAGGACATAAGTGCATACAGTTATAAGCAAGTACTATCACATGTAAACATGAATATCACAACTAAGCCTATGACGTACGCACAAAACTTGTCAAAACATATTCACCCTAGGGCCCGTACCTAGCTACTGTCAGTCCCAACTAGTATACTAACAAACAAAGGTGGGGGTGTCAGCTCAATAGTACTATCAATACCTGTCCGTCGGCTCCAACACCGGAGTAAAATAGTTATGAATAAAGAACCACACATACAACTCATGCATGTACCAGATAAATACTTACAAAATAGGAAACACAACAGTCGCAAAGATTAAATAAGTTCAGAACATATAAATAATGAGCATACTTTTCCCCTTAGTTTATAAATACTTAGAATGAAAACGGGGTCGCGAAACTCAATTTGAATAGAGACAAATAATACAAATGAGGGCTTCTAAAGATGTGAACAACGAATGGCCAAACGCCTATAATAATCATCTTTAATAACTTTAAGCACATTCAATAAGGAAGGACACATATCGATCGGTTTTGGGTCAGTTCGGGTCGACGAGCAACACACACATAAATATAGGTGTTTATGAATACGTCTATATATATAATTATATTGATTTGATTACATGTTTAGTTGGACCCATATGAAATAAATATGTATATAAATATATTTTACACCCTACTACACTATATAAGAATAATGATAATAAAAACGATAATAATATTAATATTGTTAATAATAGTTAAATTAATCTTGGTAATAAGAATAGATGTCAAGCCCATGCATTCATACAAATTATATATACTAGCACACCAACATATGCATGTATATATACATAAATATTTCACATACACTGTAGCCATGACCTGTTGTCTATTTGAACACACAATTTCATTATATAATAGTGTACACACACCTACCACACATATATAAGTCATGTACCCTCATGCTTACACACACACACAATAGCATCAACAAACACATATTCTTGCATACACAACACTCACACAACATACACATACATGTTCCTAGTATCTACACATGCATACAATATTTAATTTACACACACATAAAGCTTAACACACACATATATATACATGATATATATATACACCGATACATTAAGGTACGCAATAGCTTTGCTTCTTTTGAACCACACACTATCCACCATACACGCATGCGATATATATATAATACTCGTGCACCCGATCGACACACACACAATATATATACACTACACACCAAACACACATCGTCTCCCCCAAACACTACGGACTAAACTCCTTACAACATCAAATTAACCGATCTAACTCCATACACACATACGGTCGACGACCCACACACATGGTTACAACACACACCGAAACGCACAAAGTCACATCTATACATACATACACACAAAGATACTTATAGATATACATACATGGATGCATATATATGTAAATACATATTCCAGTACACTCATAACACACACACACACATATATATACTATATTAATATACATATTGAAAGGACAATATAGTTATTTCACAAAAACTCTTAAATTTAAGAACTTTACATATTAAGAAGCATATTGTACAACTATCAAAGCACATAAACATAATCTCATTGAACAAAATTGAAAATCTCAATCCTTCTCCTTCCAAAGAGGAAATATTCCTTCTTTAAACCCACAGTTTTCTCCTTATAGCCACTTGACTGGGGTTGAGTAAGATTGAGATATTCTTACTGTGAATCGAATATGGTAATCAAGTCAGTGATTGAATGGTTGAAACAAACAATCAAAGAACATTCAATGCAAGAAAATTACTCATAAATGCTTTGGTATTGTATATATGAAAGTAGATGAATTACAGAGAATAATTACAACAAAAATTCTCTATCTCTATCTCCCCTCACCTCAAGTACAAGATTATCTATTTTATTTATAAGCAGACAAGATGCATTTTACAAAATGACTAAACTACCCCTGAACTATTACATCAGAACTAGTCTAAGTCTTCATCCGCATCTTTGCTTGTTCATCCGCATTGACAAATGTGGACGAGTTAACTTGATCAGCATTTCTTCATTTGATCATCCGCATTAGTATGTTGGTCATCCGCATTGGTTAATGCATATGAAAAAATACCTACGCGTATTTGTTTGGTCATCCGCATTTGTCTAATGCGGATGAGCAAAGTCTTGTCCGCATTAACTTTTAGTCTTCCGCATTTGTCAATGCGGAAGAGCAAATACTTGTCCATATTTGCATTATGTCTTCCACATTGAAAAATGTGGAAGACAACACTTGTTCTTTTCCTTAGCAGAATTTTCATTCGCATTTCTTCTTGGACTTAGGGATTCCAGCAGAGCAATCATCAAATCACCCATTGAGTTGGCATGTATGATCCTTTCAGGGTGCAACAATACTCCCCCTAAGGTTTATACAACCTATTTTCTTCAATGTTTGGGAGGTGATTGATGTGTGAGGATTCTGCTGGGTCTTTTGATGGTGTTAAGGTGCTGCTTGACCTGAATCCAAAAATTTCCTTGATCATATTAACAAAATCTTGAGCATCTGACATTTTATCCTTGCTTAGTACATGAATCTTCATTCTTCTCATCTTATGAATGGCTTCAAGTGGTAGTTTCTTTAGTGAGATTGGTTCCCAAATAGACACCGTAGATAGCCCATCCCTGTGAATCAAAAGAGAACCATCTACATCAACTTCAAGTTTGACAATGTTGCCTAACTGTAAAGGTGTCTTCTTCTTCTTCCTTTTCCCTCTTTGCACTAATCTGATCATAAGCCATCTTTATATTTGGTACACTTTAGAAAGAAATGTAGATCTTCTTGACCCAATTTGTTTGATATCTCTCTGAAGTGCCTTGTGTATATGTATTGGATATATGATTGATCCAGTAGTCTCACTTCATAGCCACTGAACAATCTGATTTCAGTCACAATTCTAGGTCTTCTCCTTATAATAACATTTGAGATTGGTGTTGAGGAATGTATACCAGCCACCATTTTTCTTTTCAATGATTTAGTAGGTTTCACTCTAACTTCAGAAAGCACTACTTCTTCAGCTAGTTTATTCTGCTTCATCTCCAGAGGGTTCTTGAAAGTTTTGTCTTTTATCATATATATTGCTTTTAATGAATTGAAGTTGTTGGTTCTCTTGAACATTGTAAATATACCTTCAAATTCATATCCTCTAAACATGGCATTATGGTTTATCAGATCCAGATTAGCCATTTTTTTAGGTCATGAATCTCAAGTGCATTTACCAGAACAGAGTACTCTGTAAAAAATTGCGGGACCAGAGATCCTTTTAACCCATAAACATATTCCATGAACTATCATACTTCCAAGCAATAATTTTCTGGTCTATTTTGCCTTTTGGAGTAGATACACCTCTGATCATCTCAGCAGTGGTCAACTCTTCCTGAAGTTTCAGTTGGGAGGGTTCAGCAAACCACTCTGGATATTTATGAATAACAAGTGCCAGATAGTCTTGATCTTTCTGAGTAAGATTCATGTCTTATGCAGAGACTCTTGATCTTGGCTTTTGATTGAGCACTTCTTCTTCTAACTTCTTTAACTTTTCTTTCTTTTCATTTATTAACATAAGTGTTGCAGATTTTAGTGAGTTAGTCTTCATGATTGCAAATTTTCTTTTGGTGAAGCCTTGATTGGTGAGGTAATCCTTCAATTCCTTATCTGACATGCTATAAGGATCAGGAAATAGTGGATCGGAAGTTGGTGTTGATTTTTTCATTGATGATAGTTTAGGTAAGGGACCTTTCTTGACAATGGTCTTTCATGCACAGTTGTGGTTGATTTCTTCATAGAAGACTCTTTATGCACCGAAACATATTTGGTGATTGCTTTTTCATATTCTGTTTCAACATTTGGATCCAGCAGCTTTTTCACTTTTTCTTCCTCTTCCTTCATTCCTTCATAGGTCATCCTAAAAACTTCATCTGGATCATACCCTTGATTGATCAAAAACATTGCTTTTATCATTAAGTCATCAGTTTGGGCTTTTGACACCATTTCTTCCACTGGTTGTTCTGTTTTCATAGGACTGTCCATATGAACATCCTCTTCGGCATCATATCCACCAGCTATCTCTCCTTCTTCTAGATCAATGGTAACAGCTTGTTTCTTTAATTGGGCTTCAGCCTGCTTATGCTCTTCAAGAAGTTCAGCTATTGCTGCCAGGCTTCTTGGATCATCTTTATGTTTCTTAACACTTTCTTCTTCAACTACTAGTCTTTTACCCTTAGCCTTTTCAGCTAGATATTTTCTCTTTCTTGAGTATGTTTGAAGTTGTAGACTTGAAGTTTCAGCATTTTCAATCCCTTCAGACATTTTTTCATGTGTGGTTTGTTCTTGAACATTAACTTCTATTTGTTCCTTCTCTTTTTCCTTTTCCTTTTCTGTTTCTTTTTCTTTTTCTTTTTCCTTTTAACACATTTCTCTTATAATTTCTTTATGTTCTTCATTCAGTGACACAGCAGGGATAATCTGCATGCTTAACTCTTTCTCCAAGGAACTGGAGATTTAGGAATAATCACAATAGGTTCAGAATTAGTCATTGATTGTTCACAAATTCCCAAAAATCATCATCTACACTGAATTCTTTAGATGTAAAGCTGTCTAAAGCATTGAAAAGTTCCTCAAATTCAGCTTTCTCAATGTGAGTAGCATTTGTTTTTCCAGAGTAAATCACCATCTCAAGATTTTTTTCCTCATGCTTTGTTTGACTTGTATCTTCTTCTTGTTCTTCATTGTTAGAGACAAACTGGTTCTCATCATTATCAACCTTTTCTTGGTATCTTTCCTTTCATCAGTCACTGCACTTCTTTGAATTTCAATTATTAACTCAAGTTCAGAGATCCTTTTGTTTTGGCTATGAATTTCATTTTCAAGATTAGAGAAGATTTCAGCTTGTTCTTCCAATAATGTTCTCTTGTTCTTCCATTTGCTTGATTGGTTTGAATGGCAAGAGTATCAACATCGCCACTCACTTCTTCTCTTGATGATTGAGTGCAGCTTTTAAGTTTTCAATTCTTTATCTTTCTCCTTCTTTTCAGCTTCATGTTTTTATTTAGACTATTTCAACTCCTGCTCCTTTTCATCAAGCTCTAGAAACCTATCATCAATGATTCTAGCCCTTTTATTTAAAACCTTTCCATTATTTCCACCTTTTCTAGGAGCTCAAATATAAGTTCATCTTTTTCATCAGGCCTGTTTTCATTGGATTCAGCAAAGTTGTCTGAGGGAGCAGTCTCAAAAGTTGCTCTCTTTGCAGGCATTTGAATATAATGATCCTCCACATCCGAAGATAATTTGGATGCTTTAGAAGCACTAGTTGATCCTCCAAATTCATCAGGGTAATCATGGGTGGGCAAAGGTTGGTTTGGTGATATTGGCGAGTGATGAGATGGTAGTATTGGTGATTTATGAGATGGTAATATTGGAGATTGATGAGGTGGTGATATTGGAGAGTGATGATGTGGTGATATTGGAGAGTGATGATTTGGTGTTGGTTGTGGTGTTGGTTGTGGTGTTGGTTGTGGTGATGGTTCTGGTGTTGGTTGTGATGTTGGTTGTGGTGATAGTTGTGGTGATGGTTGTGGTGATGGTTGTGGTGAAGGTTGTGGTGATGGTTATGATGATGGTTGTGGTGATGGTTATGGTGATGGTTGTGATGTGGTTGTGGTAATGGTTGTGGTGATGGTTGTGCAGCAACTTGTTCTTATGCTTGAACTTCTTGATTTATCTGCTGAATCATCCATGGAAGAAGAGGTGAGTGAGCCCCACTGTAATAGTTTCTTGGATCCCTCTTCTTAATGTATTTGTAAGATCTTGCATCATAGTGAGGAATCTCAAGCACTGGTCCCTCATTAGCAATACCAGGGAATGACTCACTGATCAGGTACTGAATGAATCTTGGATACATTAAGAACTTGTATCTTCTCCCTTCTTGAATGTTTGAAATCAGGCCGTTGAACACATAGGCAGACATATTGAATGGCCTGTTAGTGCAGAGAGCACAAATTGCTGAGGATGTGATGACTCGAATGTCATTCCATCCTGTCTTTCTCTTGGATAGGGAAACATATGAATTAGGAATCTCCAAGGTAGATCAACCAATCCTTTAACAATTTGTTTTGCTTCATATCCTCCTTCATAACCAATTTCAGCAAAGAATGTGGTTATTTCTTCATCATCCAACTCCAGAGGTGCATTAGCATCATCACCAAATTGTAAGCATCTTTTAACAGAATCTTTAGTGATGCTTAGGGTGTGATCATTGTTAATTCTCTCAGCTAATGTTCTAGCACCATCAGCTTCAATTACCTCAGGTGAGTTCTAGAAGGACCCGATGAGATTCTCATACATGGTGGGTCTCATAGTGATAGCATAGGCTACCCTTGTGGTAGATAAGAATCATATCATATCTCTAAGTCCTTCAGCTTTAGGCACATGAGGGTTTAAATAACCGCTGACACTATGGGGCTTGCTCCATGAAAGATTTGCCATGTAATCTGCACAAGAGACATGTGTGTCAGTTTTAATGAAAACTCATAAGTGTCATCTATCAGTCTGACATTAAATGGTCACAAATGAACTTTTGACATTACTGTGTCATTGTTTTCATTGAAAATGGTGAGTTTGTTATTCAACAATCACAGTGTCTATGTTTGAACCATTAAAGAGATGTTGTTTCATTGATTTGTTACACATTTTTCATTTTTCATCATGTTCTGTTCTTACAACAACATGAATATCAGGTTTTCATGATGAGAAGAATTTCTGTTGGTTTGCATGCTCATTGAAGTCGAAAAGGTGTATTATGTTACATCAATAAGCCATGTTTTTGTGTTCTTCATTACCAGTTGGTTCATTGTTTGATTTAGGATTAACAGTCTGAAACTTAGGTCTTGATTAAAATTTTTATGGAAATTTCACCTTGTTTTCGATACAAATTTAGTTTCAGAATCGATAACAAGAGCAGATTGAGTAGAATCACACGAAAATCTTTGATTGTTTATGATTAATATGATCGAAGTGGGTGTACTGTGCGTTTGCGCTCGTCTCACTATAAAGTCTCTCAAATTTGAAAAGTATTAATTACCCGTTTAAATTCCTTTAAATAGAAAAATAATGCATTTTGAAAGATTTTACAAGTTTTAGAGCAAATGCGGTCACCACTGTATCAAATGCGAAAGGGTAAATTTTTTTACTTTTGGCCATCCGCATTTGTTAACTGTAGCAAATACGGAAGACAAACGTTGGACTTTGACTATCCGCATTTGGTCATTGTTGTAAATGCGGAAGTTTTGTTACTTTTGATTTATTTTATCCGCATTTGTTCATGGTGTACATGCGGAAGAACTAAGTCCATTAGTATTTATTCAGTGTAACAAATGCGGTTGACAAAACTTGTTCAGCATTGCTCACTGTAGCAAATGCAGTTGAATAAAACTTATCAGCATATGCTACTGTAGCAAATGCGATAGAATAAAATTTGTCAGCATTTGCTAACTGTAGCAAATGCGATAGAATCAAATCCACATTTACTTGATCATCATTCATTCACAAGATATTGATCACTTAATTATCTCTGATTGATCATACATGAGCATTGAAGATGTGTATCCACAAATGCGGATAGACAAAACAAATGTGAAAGTGTAAATTTCATCTGTATTTGACAAACGCGGTTGAACACTTAACAGTTTATCCGTATTGACTAATGCGGTTGAACACTTAAAAGTTATTTTATCCGCATTGACAATGCGGTAGAACAATTTTTGTTCCGCATAGGTTTTAACACTTCAAAATTTCATGTATACTTGTAACACACTAATGCGGTAGAGTAAAATCATTGTCCGCATTAGTTGCACTTGAAAATACATCGTGACCCGCATTAGTTACATGCATGGTTACCTTCACCCGCATTAACCAATGCACTTACCTACATTAACTTTTGAACTTAATCATAAGTTAATGTGATTGAATTTATTATTAATCTTATGAAGATTTGTCCTTGATTGATTTTTCATATGAAGTTGACTGTTGAAGTTGTCAATTCTTGCTTGGATTAACTTGTATGTCACAAGTGATACAAGTTTCCTAATTTTGACAGATCTAGGACTTATCATGCTTCTAAGAATCTGCATAAGCTGAGATATAATGGTATGATTTTTTGCAACAACACCAAAATCCTTTTTGTTTTGTTTTGAAAGTTAAATTAATGAACAAAAATTTGGATTTACTCAAAAATTTCAAATTACTCCCCCTAAAGCTTATATCAACATTTGGATAGAAACTTTAAAGATTTAAAACCTTTTGAATATTATTTTGTTTTTTTAATAATGAAGATAAGAATATCTTTTGTTGGGATCATATCAATCTTGCATTACACATGTGCATCCTTTATGATAATTATGGACATGTTTATGAACTTGAAGATTGAAGGTATGTTTGTCCTCTTAAACTCATACAAGGTTGATATTTTGATGCCAATGATATTTATCATGTTTTTGGTTGATTTAATTATTCAATATGTACCTCACACACAAGCATGGAATGATCAACCATCCTTGTACAGTGTATGGTAGAACTTTTTCACAACTTTTCTTACCAGGTCACTTAAGTTATGAAATCTCATTTTCACTCATCCACATTAGGATTCTTTTACTATGATCCTTTTTCATGATGATCCACAGTGGATTCTTTTCACTTCACTTTGGAAGGTGATCCATGATAGGATACTTTTGTTCATTCACTTGGAATGTATTACTTTTGTTGATTCATCCAATTTTGGATGTGTTCCACATTAGGAATCTTTTGGATCATAACATTTGCAATATGTGCAAGTTTCATAAGGTCTTTGCTCAGCAAAACAAAGATGGAACATGATGTGGCGAAGGAGATTCATAATGTATCATTACCCGGTGTGTTTAGGTTACTACACACACATGCATTCAGATAAGCCAATACATACCTGTACTTTGTGATGAGTGATTCACAATTGAATAAGTCTTCAATTCATCACTTCATGTATCTTTCTTCCATGTTGAGCCTACCAACATATCTCGTAAGTCATTTCAGTCTTTCACATTTTGAAATTAAGCACAGTGAATGATATAATGACTGTAATTATATCATTTCCCATAGAATTATTTTCTTCATCAAACTTGATTTCTTTTTGTGGTTTTCTGATGTTTTTAATTGTTGTTGTTTTTTTTGATGTTTTTCATGGTTTTTACTCAAGGTTAATCATGCCAATTGACTAAACCAGGAAATCAAAGCTACTAGGTTCAAATGCCTTAGTTAACAAATCAGCTAATTGATATTCAATTGGTACTTGAATCAATTTTATTAAATCTTTTTCAGCACAGTTTCTCAAAAATTAATATCTAATCTCAATATGTTTTATTTTTTAGTGCTGAACTAGATTATTAGTTATAAAAAGAATTGTTGTGTTGTCAACAGAAATTGGTATGTGCAACAAGTTAAAACCACAATCAAGCATCGTTATGAATCCAAAGTACTTGAGAGCAACATGCTAATGCAGCAATATACCCAGCTTCTCTAGTTGACACTCATACATTGGTCTGCTTCTTGCATTGCCAAGATACCACTCTAGGACCAAGAAATTGACAACCGCCAGAGGTGGATTTTCTGTTGAAGTTGCGTCCTCCATAATCACTATCTGTGCAGGCATAGAGATTAAATTCTCCTTCCTTTGGATACCATAACCCAGAGCTGGTTTGCCCTTCAGATATCTGAATATCCTCTTGACTGCATTCACATGTGATTCTTTTGGATCAGCTTGATATCTGGCACACACATAAACACCAAACATAATGTCAGGCCTACTGGCTGTTAGATACATAAGTGAACCGATCGTTGATCGATAGTGAGTCTGATCCACTGATTTGCCTTCAGGATCAGGTCCAATCTTCACTTTAGTATCCACAGAAGTTCTAATAGACTGACAGTGAGCAAAGTGGAATTTCTTCAACATGGTTCCCACGTATTTTGATTAATTGATGAAGATTCCATCTGTTGTATGTGGACTTGCACCCCTAGAAAGAATGTGAGTTCCCCCATAGCACTCATTTGGAACTTTGAATGCATAAGGTCTTCAAATTCTTTGCAGAGTTGCTTGTTTGTCGAGCCAAATTTAATGTCATCCATGTAGATTTGGACTAACAACATGTCTTTTCCTTTTCTTCTACTGAAGAGAGTCTGATCAATCTTTCCTCTTTCATATCCATGTTCAAGAAGAAAGGATGACAGAGTCTCATACCACTTTCTTGAGGCTTGATGAAGACCATACAGAGCTTTGTCAAGCTTGTACACTCTGTGAGAGAAATCTGGATCTTCAAAGCCAGGTGGTTGACTCACATAGACCTCCTCAGCAATCTTTCCAAATAGGAAGGCAGACTTTACATCCATTTGATAAACAGTAAATTTCATGGATGCAGAATATGCGAGAAAGATTCTGATTGCTTCTAGTCTAGTAACAGGTGCAAACACTTCATCATAGTCGATTCCTTCTTCCTGAGTGTATCCCTGTGCCACTAGTCTTTCTTTGTTTCTGATGATCGATCATCAGTCTTGTTCCTGTATAGCTATCTGGTACTGATAGGGTATTGTCCTTCGGGAGATCTATCAGTTGCCATACTTCTTGCTTCTTGAATTGGAGCAATTCTTCTTGCATTGCTTCAATCCAACTATTGTCTTGAAGTGACTCTTTGATGTTCTTGGGTACTGTTTGACAAACAAAGAATGAGAACAAACAAATGTTTGCAATACTAGATTCGCTTCTTGTCACCCTCTCATTAAGATCACCAATAATGGTTTCAACTGGATGATTCTTGTGTAATCTTGCGGTTGGAATGGTGTCACCAGCAATAGTTACATCAAGATTGGAGATATTCAGTTCATTAAGGTCAGAGGCACATTCATCTAGTACTGTTGTTGAATTATGAAGATTGTCATACTCTGTTTCAGTTCATGCTTCAGCTTCAGCAGCACTGTGATTGCTTAAATCATTTGATGTACCTTGTATTTCAAGTGGAGGAGAAGCCTGTTTTGATTTTTGATAACATTTGACAAGTCATCTGAGTGAGATGGTACTAGGCTTGGACCTCTTGTAGTAGAAACACTAAGGTTTTGTCATGGTTTTTCTGATGGGATCAGCTTGAAGAGGAACATCTTCATTCATGTGTTCATTAAATGTAGGAGGAATCAAGGGAAAATCTTCTCTTCTTTCTACAGCTGATGAAATATTATTTGAATGTAGAATTCAGCAGTTCACTCTGTCAAAGCTCAGCATCCCGTTTGTCACAGATCCTTCTCCTGTAATTCTACCACCCTCTGAATCTCCACCAAGTGCCATAGTGGTTCCTTGTATGTGCTTGAAGTCATGAAGGAGGGAACGATCTCCAGTCATGTGTTGGGAGCATCACTGTCATACGTACCATAGGCTATTAGACCTGTGTGATGAACTTGCAAGCAAAAGAAGCTAATTAAAATAAGGAACCCAAGCCATGATGGTCTTGGGTTTCCCGTTCCTATTCATGATGGTGACCTCCTGGTTTTTCCCTCTAAATTGTTGTTTATATGGAGGTGTCCTGAGAGATTTTTGGTAACGAATGGGTTGAGTGTTGGACCAAAAGAACCAATGAGCCAAGATCAGAAAACCTCTAAGTCCCACACGGTATCACAACAACTGCTGAAAGCCTCATCAGTAGTTTGACAAGTGCTGAAGACTTCAACAGCTGAAGATCAAGTGCTGAAGACCTTAACAGCTGAAGAACCAAAGTGCTGAAGTACAACAGCTGAAGAACACAAGTGCTGAAGCTGAAAGACCAAAGTACTGAAGTACAACAGCTGAAGAGTTCACAAGTGCTGAAGATCAACAACTGATGTACAAAGTCTGAAGACAAAGACTGAAGACATCAGCTGATGATATCTACTGAAGTCATCAGCTGATGAAACGCCTGAAGGTCAAAGTCTGAAGATCAAGTACTGAAGCCTCAGTAGTTTGTCACAACTGCTGAAGAGTACTTCTTCAGTAGTTGTGATATCAGTAGTTTTATTTTCTATGATTCAGTAGTTTTGTAAAACGACTGAAGAGCTTGTTCTTCAGTCGTTGTAGTTTCAGTAGTTTTATATTTTGTACTTAACTTGCTGATATGTTCTCAGTAGTTGTGAACATTTCAGTAGTTTGTTAAGAATTAGTTATTTCTGTATTGGATCTGCCAGTTGTCACTTTCCGTGATAACAGCAGTGACTGTTGCACTCTATATAAGGAGTGACACCTATTGTAATCATGGGAGCGATATGAGCAATTGAATGGAATGATTGATTGATTCGATTAGAAATATTCTACATCTATAAACATTCCTAGAAATCAGAAATTCATATTCTCTCCCTATAACCGTATGCGATCTTAACGCTTACAAGTATCGATTGCTTGCTACAATTTGTCTAATTCGTGTTTGTATTCCGCTGCTTTATATTCTGATACGTCAAACTTGTGATCACTGATCCTGTCAAATGGTATCAGAGCCGGTTAATCATTGATCGATCTAATAATTGATCATTGAAACTGCTATTCAAGATCCAAGTTTGATTGAATTAGCTTTTGTTTTTGCAAGAAACGGTTATAGAGATTGAATTTTCTGTATTTCTGCTCATTCATCCTGAGATCTTTTCTTGGTTCTCATTGAGTTTGTTGTGGTTTGTCTAAAACTTCTTTTAAACTTGAACTAAACTGTTTTTGAACTGAAAATGACCACTCCCTCCAATGATCCTCACAATACTGGTTCCTCAACCAAGCCTCCTATGCTGGTTAGGAATGAGTATAACATATGGCAAAGACGTATGCTCCATCACCTGTCTGTTAACAGCGCAGGGTGTTGGACATCTGTGGTACATGGTCCACACAAGCCTATGGTGAATAACCGGAAACCAATCAAATGGTTCCGAAGAGGAGGGAGCAATACTCAGATGAGGATAAAAAGTTGCTTGAGATTGATGCAAAAGCCCATGGAATTCTGGCCATGGCTTTGCCCAATGAAATCTATTCTGGGCTAATGCATCATGAAACTGCCCATGACCTCTGGATTGCTTTGAAAGAACAATTGGAGGAACAGATGAGGTCTTGGCAAATAATAGAGAAATTCTTGCCCAACAATATGAGACATTCTCTCATAGAAAGGGTGAGACACTGACTCAACAATATGAGCGGTTTTCTTGTTTGATCTCTGAACTAAAAATGGTCAAACTTGAATACACCAATATTCAGATGAATAACAGATTTCTCAGATCACTGCCTGAGAGATGGGACACATATATTGTCCTACGCTCCAGTGCAAGTTTGGACAAACTATCTCTCACCCAACTCCATGGGAAATTGCTCACTTTTGAGAGAGAGATAGAACAGAAGAGAAAGCTGTCTTCATCTGGAAAGCTGACTGAAGACTTTATACAAGGCAACACTGCCTTGGTGGGTCATGAGTCAGAATATGCTGCATCTGAATGCCAGTATGATGAGCATATTAATTTCTCTTCGAGCACTTCTAATTCTGCATTTGTAAGTGTTGATGGTCAGTTTACTGGAGGTAATAATGACAATTATGTTTCATTATGGATGATCTCAAGGGGATTGCTGATGATGACTTAGAAGAGATGGATATTTTGAGCCAAATGGCCTTGATAAATATCAGATCTCAGAAGTTCTACAAAAGAACTGGAAGAAAATTCCCAGGACTCTCTGGCAAAACCAAAGTTGGTTTTGACAAGAGCAAGTTGAGGTGTCACAAATGCCAACGGCTTGGACACTTTGCAAGAGAGTGTAGATCAACTGGATCAAACTCTACTGCACCCTTTGTGACTTTTCCTGGCAACAGTCAACAAAACAGAGGGCAACATCCTGTCACATCTAGTCATCATCTCAACAACAATCTCCGGCATATTTTGTTCCTCAGGGTCAAATGCCTTATCAGTATCCTTGTTATTACATGCCACAGTCAAGTCAAGTTCAAGTTCCTATGACACCACAATCTCATGCATTACCAGAACCTCAGCACCTTCCCTATCTCATCAACAACCTTCATCTCAACAACACAGCTTCTTCACCCCAGGAGTTGTTGACTGGAGCAGTTTACCAGATGACTTGTCTGGTCATGATCAACTGTTCTCAGGTGCTGGTCAACATGGTGGTGACAGTCCCTTTGGGAATCTAGCTCTGATGGCTTTGGAGTCTGCTGATACTTCATCTTCCAATGCCTCTACACCTCAGGTATCACAGGTATCCTCTGAGGCAAAAGCCAAATTATGTTCTGAACAATGCATAGCAGCATTTGCTTCCATTAGAGAAGCAAATGTAGCTTTAATTAATAAGAACATTGAGCTAGAACAAGTAATTTCCAAAAACAAAGCTGAGTTTGAGTTTGTGCTCAAAGATAAAAATGATGAGGTTTATAAACTGAATTGCAAAATAATTGATGATAAGGCTAGAGAAGATGTACTTCTAGAGAAGTACAAAGATCTCAAAGAAACCCTTGCAGTTACCCAGGTCGAGTGTGTGATAGATGGGTACAATCATGCAAAGGTTTTGAAATGCTTCTTAGTAAGCAATCTGCTTCAAATGTGAAGTTTGGAATTGGTTACAATCACACTGCTCCACCTACAGATTTTACCCCAAGAGCAGAGGTAGAATCTGATGGTGAGAGTGATAACCAATCCATCAAGTCATGTGATCTACCTTCTGATACAGCACAATCAGAAGTAGCAGTCAGTATCAAGTCCTCTTTGAACCTATCAGCTGATGTTGATGGTCCAAATGCTGACATTCACATGATCAATAAGTTGATCAACTCAGGAGTCAATCCTGAAGGTCCTGAAAGGACTGGAGAGCAGGATTCAACTCCTGAAGTTCAAACTTCAACTGCTGTCAGTACTGAAGAGAAGAAAACTGGCAGTAGAAAGAGTTTGAAGACTACTAAAGATGCTGTCAAGAAAGCAACCAATGCTTCCAAAGCATTGAAGAACAAGTCTTCTGTTGCTTCACCATCTTTAGTTGATGATCAACCTAAGATGAAGAAGAAACCATGTGAAGTATGATCATCTTGATGATTGTGGTACAAAAGAGGTTCAACTCAACGAAGAAATTATGAGATGTTGTGTTCTCCTTACTTTGATCTCTCTTTTGTATCCAGCTTATCATAATCCTAAGACACCCTGTAATAAGTCCTTAAAGCAATCCAAAAAGGAAGGAGTTAAACAGGTGACAGCTGAGGGTGCTCAAAAGAAGAAGGTGCAACATAGGACCTTATCTAACTCCACTAGCAATGTGTCTGATGAGCTGAAAGCTTTATCACAAAATCAGACACAGCTGGTGATGATGGTACAACATCTGTTGGGTAGAGTTAACCAACTAGATTCTCCTATGTTGAAACCACAGAAAAGGAGGTCTAAGCCAAAGGACTCTCTTCTGCACCATCTTCTTCCTCTCAGGCTGTTGTTACAAATAAACATGCTAGTTTACCATCTATTGATGAGACCAGGCCCAAAACCAAAAAGGTTTGGGTCTCTAAAACTAACTGATTGTTTATTATTGCAGGGTTCTTCAACATGCCAAAATAGCATCTGGTATGTAGACAGTGGGGGATCTATGCACATGACTGGGAACATCTCTCTTCTTTATGACTACTCAAGGAAAGAAGGGATTTGTCTCTTTTGGCAATGATGCTAGGGGTTACATCATCGGTAAGGGCTTTGTCTCCAATGGAGAAATCAAATTTGATGATGTTAATCATGTGGAAAATCTCAAGTACAACCTCTTGAGTGTCAGTCAAATGTGTGATAAAGGCCATGTTGCCCTTTTCACAAGTCAAAACTGTAGGATTCTGTCATCCAGAGTTTTGCCCTTGATTGACAAGGTGTTGGATGATCACACTCTCCTGAAAGCCAACAGGACAGGAAGAGTGTATGCCTTAGATCTCTCTAAGAAGATAGATCTCAAAGGCAATCCTTGCCTATTTTCCAAAGCCTCTTTTCAAGAATCTAAACTATGGCACAGGAGGCTTGGTCATGTTAATCTCAAAAACATGAATCAGCTTAGCCACAATAGTTTAGTCAGAGGCTTACCAATAAAGGAGTTCCACTGTGATGAAACATGCACTGCTTGTTTAAAAGGAAAACAACACAAGGTCTCATTTCCTCCTATTGAAGTGTCCAAGTCCACTGCCTGCTTGCAATTACTGCATATGGATCTATTTGGTCCTGTGAAAGTAATGAGCATGGCAAAGAAGAAATACTGTCTGGTAATTGTGGATGATTACTCCAGATTTGTATGGACTTTCTTTCTACATTCAAAGGATGAGGCTGCTCAGAAGATTATCCACTTTGTGCGGTACATTGAGAAGCAGTATTCCCTTCCAGTCAAGTGTATTAGGAGTGATAATGGAACTGAGTTCAGAAATCATACACTTGATGACTTCTATCTCTCAAAGGGAATCAAAAGGCAGTTCAGCATTCCAAGGACTCCGGAACAAAATGGAGTAGTGGAGAGAAAGAACAGGACCCTCATTGAAGCTGCAAGGTCCATGCTGGCTGACTCAGGTTTGCCATTGACCTTTTGGGCCGAAGCTGTCAACACAGCTTGTTATGTGCAAAATAGAGTTTTAGTAAATCAGAGGTTGATGAAGACTCCATATGAAGTTCTCCATCATTTGGCTCCACTGATTTCATTTTTCAAAGCATTGGGTGTCCCTGTTTTATTCTCAACACAAAGGATCAACTCCACAAATTTGATCCTAAGGTGGATGCAGGATACTTTGTTGTTATTCATCTACTTGCAAGGCATACAGAGTCTTCAACTGCAGAACAAAGATTGTTGAAGAAACTCTACATGGTAAGTTTAATGAATCTCCAAAGGACAAGATTCCACAAAGTCCTGTGGAGTTATTTGATCTGGACATACTGCAATATGTTCCTTATCAAACTCCTGCTGTTGCTCCTGTCAACAGTTCACCACCTGGTGGTACTGCTGATGATGATGATGATTGCAGTACTCACCTCTTCAGGTTTAGTGATCAGCTGCCTGATTCAACTAGACCTGATGTTCCTGTAGCGCCAGTAGCACCATCCACAACAAATGCTGATGAGATTTCTTCGAATTCAACTTCCTTTGAATTACCATCCACTGATGGGTTTCAAGGAAATGATTCACCATCACATCTGTTGCTGCTGAACCGGCTACAAACACTTGCACAGATCTCATTGTGTATCAAGATCTGAAGAATCACCCCATGTCTCAAATCATTGGTGATATCACTGCTGGAGTATCAACAAGAAGTCAATTGTCGAATTTCTGCTTCTATGCTCTCTTCATCAGTCAGCAAGAGCCAAAGAATTATCACATTGCTTTAAAGGACAATGGATGGGTTGATGCCATGCAGCTTGAGCTTCTTCAGTTCAAGAAACAGCAAGTGTGGGAACTGGTTCCTCTACCTCCAGGTAAGTGTGCAATAGGCACTAAATGGGTGTTTAGGAACAAAACTGATGAAAATGGGCTTATTGTTAAGAACAAGGCCAGACTGGTTGTTCAGGGGTTTGCACAAGAAGAAGGTATTGATTATGATGAAACCTTTGCCCCTGTAGCCAGACTGGAAGCAATTCGATTGTTTTTAGCTTATGCTGCTTATCAAAAACTTAAAGTCCTTCAAATGGATGTCAAAAGTGCATTTTTGTATGGAAAAGTTAAAGAAGAGGTTTATGTATGTCAACCTCCAGGCTTTGAGGACAACAAACATCCTAATTGGGTGTATAAGCTTGATAAAGCTCTTTATGGGTTAAAACAAGCTCCCAGAGCCTGGTATGAGACATTATCAAACTTTCTTCTGGAAAACAATTTCACTAGAGGCTCCATAGACAAGACTTTATTTATTAAGAAAGCTGGGCAGCATAATCTACTTGTTCAAATTTATGTAGATGATATCATTTTTGCATCCTCTGATCCAAAGTTGTGTGATGCCTTTACAAAGTTGATGCAACAGAAGTTTGAAATGAGTGCCATGGGAGAATTACAGTTCTTTCTGGGGTTGCAAATCAAACAAAAGGCTGATGGAATTTTTATTCATCAATCCAAATATACAAAAGATCTTTTGCAAAAGTTTGATTTACAAAACTGAAAGCCCTGTTCTACTCCCATGAGCAGCACCACACAACTGGACTCAGATCAGAAGGTAAAGTGGTTGATGAAACACTTTACAGATGTATGATTGGGTCCTTGATGTATTTAACAGCTTCTAGACCAGATATTATGTTTGCTACATGTGTTTGTGCTAGATTTCAGGCTGCACCTAAAGAGTCTCATCTGATTGCAGTCAAGAGGATCTTTAGATATCTGCAAGGCACTCCATCTCTAGGTTTATGGTATTCTACCAGACATTCTGGTAAATTAGTTGCTTTTTCTGACAGTGACTATGCAGGGTGTAAGTTGACCAGGAAATCAACTTCTGGTGGATGTCAATTCCTAGGCAACTGCTTGATTTCTTGGCAGAGCAAGAAACAGACCTCAGTTGCTACATCCACTGCGGAAGCAGAGTACATTGCTGCTGCAAGCTGTACATCTCAGGTACTCTGGCTTCAAAACCAACTTTTGGATTATGGCATTACAGAGACTAAGACTCCATTGTTAATGGATAGTGCTTCAGCTCTTTGCATTGTCAAAAATCCAGTCCAGCACTCTAGGACCAAACATATAGAGATCAGACATCATTTTATAAGAGATTGTTTTGAAAAAGGTCTGATTGATCCTAAGTTTGTGCCCAGTGCTGATGAGCTTGCAGACATTTTACTAAGCCTTTGGATAGTTCAACTTTCCAAAACCTGGTGTTAAGGCTTGGTATGCTGCAGCTAGAATAGGTGACAACTACTGATGATCTCAGTAATTCATATTGATGATCATGAGTGCCTGTCACATATAAGTACTGATGAGCTCTTTTAACCTCAGTAGTTTTTATAACTACTGAAGGCTAAAAGTTCTCACAAGTACTGAAGTACTTCATCTGCTCTAAACTACTGAAGTAGTTACAACTACTGATGCAGTCATAACTACTGCAATCAGTAAAAACAGATAAGTACTGATGTCCTATGAAACAACTGAAATCAGCAATAAAGACTGATGAATGTGTTGAGGACAGTTTGAAACAGCTGAAAAGCTAAGAATTGACGAAAACAGCTGAAGAACTTTCTCCTCAGTCGTTTGTACCACTGCTGTTTCATTTTAAACAACTGAAGCAAAACCACGTCTTCAGCAGTTTTATAACTACTGATGACCAATACCAAGTCTTCAGTTTTACAACAGCTGATGACAAAACCACTGTCTTCAGTAGTTTCATAACTACTGATGACAAACACCATGTCCTCAGTGTTTCAATCACCTGAAGTCAAAACCACGGTCTTCAGTAGTTTTCTAAACTACTGATGCCTAACACCGCGACTTCAGCTGTTTCAACATCTGAAAGGATAATACCATGTCAACGGTCGTTTAAAATACTGATGACTAACACCACATCCTTCAGTCGTTTCCTCACCCGTACCCTATAAATACCCTTAACCTGAGCTCTCCATGCTTATCTTCTTCAAACCTAACGTTCCTCTCCACAAATTTCCATGGCGTCTATGCAAATTAAACCGCGACACAACTGTGTTGCCTACCTCACAAAATCGCCGATCTGGACTAAGTTCGATACTGCTATCGATCTTATGGTTCAGTCCCAATACAACAAGGCATTCCTTCTGAACCCCGTTTTACATACCGAATCCTTGAACCAATTTTGGATGAACGTTAATGTTACTACTGAGGAGAGCAACACACGATCCCTCCGGTCAGTAGTCAACAACAAAGAAGTAGTGATTACTCCTGCAACAATCCGTAAAATTCTTCAACTGAGTGATGCTACCTCTCCTGCTGGATATCCGAAGGGCACCTAGATCTATCATTTGCTCAGCATGGATATCAAGGTGATCTCAGTGCCACCACCATCATGAAGAAACATTTTAATGACGCTGAGCGCCTGATTTTCATATGGTCAATGTATGTTTGGCCCCTAAGACATCGTCTTGGGATCAAATGTCCACCAAATGGCAGCAGGTAATGTATTCTATCCTTGAGCAACAACCACTGAACTTTTCAGAATTAATATTTCAGAACTCAAAGATATGGCTCAAAAACTAACTGCCAACCGTTGGATACTCTATCCACGGTTCATCATGGCCATTATTATAGACCAGCTTAATGCTGAGGGACTTGTTGGCTTGGGAGTCCCTGCTACGGCTGTTTTGCCAGAAGTATACTCCCGGCACAACTCCGACCGGACACTCAAACTGGCTGCCAAGCTGCGAAAACCCACGCAGCTGGAACCCACAGCCACCACCTCCAAATCCAATGTCCCCACCAAACCCACCAAAAAGAAACCCAAAATGGCTACTCAGGGACTTGAGTCCCCTGAGGATGCTCCTGCACAACAAACGCAGGATATATCCACTAGTCCAAACCCCTAGTGGATACCATGACTCCTCCAGCCACAGCCGCTCAGGCTTCCTCTCAACAGGAGCCTGCAGCAACCAAGGGCACCTACTTATCTGGGATCTTCCTCACTTGAGGAGATTGCCATTGAAGAGCACCATCCACCCCAGGTGCACACTGCTTCTACCCCCGTACCCCAAACAACCGCCCCTCACAGCCCAACTTTAATAGTTGCTCAAGTGCTGACTCAATTGCACTCCTCACCCCTCCCCAGAAACCACTTATTACTGGGAATACCTCTACAATTGAGGGGGAGGAACACAGTGCACCTGAGAACCCACAGCACAGGGGTTTCCCAATTCTATCTCCTGGTGTAGAGAAGGAGCTTAGAATATCTAGTGAGGCTGCCACCTCCTCTGACTCAGCACATGACCAGAGTGAGGCTGGTAACATTGCTAAGACCTACCTAGAGGCAACAGCTGATGATGGACATTGTCCTGAGGCTGGAAGTCCCCAGTACCAAGCACAAGGGGCACATGCACCAACTGGTCTACACCCAGTGCATGTAAATCCTGCTCTAAGCAGGAGGTCAGGTGATTCAGTATCAACTGATGATGACCTGAGCTTCTTCTATGATGTAGTTGCTCAAAATACCATTCTAGAGGATGAGGTTAGCAGACTCAAAGAGCTGCTGGCCAAGATGTCTCAGGATGCAAGTCCATCTGCCACCATCATACACCCACAGATGGCACCTTCCCTTGAAGGTTTCCCAAACACTGAGCCACCCCAAAATCAACCACCCGCCTCTGCCTCAGGCCCTACTTCTCAGGAACAGAACCCTCCTGAGCAAATAGGTGCTATACTCCAAAATTCCCTCCCTCTCATCACCCCCATAATCACTGATATAGTGATCAAAGCCCTTGATGAGAGGCTTTCCTCAACATTACAGCCCCTGGTTGATGCTGCTGTCCACAAGACTCTTTCTGCGGTACCAAACCCTTCCTCCAATGCAACCAAAAAGGGGGAGAGTACTGCAGTGAAAGATAGAGAAAGAGGAAGAGATCTGAGGAAGAGGAGGAACAAGAAAAGCAACCTCTGCTCATACAAGCGAAAGAGAAGTGCTGATGATCATACTGCTGAAGAAAAATCCTTGGAGGAGCTGGTCAAAGAAGCTGACACCACACACAGCCGCTCCATGGATAAAATATTGAACAACTATTCAGGCAGGGGTTGACACAGCCACACTGGATAGTGAGATCAGAAGGTTAGAGGTACAAGAGATACAAACCCGATGGGCAGGGTATGATGCTCTTGAGAAAGAGAGGTTGGAAATAATGATCCGCTTTATTGCAAAATACTTGGGAAGATCATTAATGGAGATCCGGCATGGTCCAGGGACAGCATTCTGGCTATAGCCACCAGAATCTGTCTGTCTGAGCAATTCAACAAAGGGATCATTGTGGAAGCCCTTGATGAGGCTGGGGCTGGCAAAAGGTTAGAGATGGCTAAACTTACAAAAGCAAAATTAACTACAAGGATGCTAGATCAACCTTCCCTTCCACCCACAAACAGATCCTATCCCTCAAATCTCCCAACCAACCTCTAAGCCAAAATCCAAACATCCTCTCTCTTCAAAACCAACCTTCACCAACCAACCATCATCCAGTGATGTACCCCGTAGAAGGAGAAGGGTGCTGAGGATGGAAGAAGAAGCAGAAGAAGAGGATGAAGATGATAGTCTGCCACTCTCTGCTGTTCTGAAGCTACCAAAACCCCAGAGTCAATCCATGATCACACCTGACTCTCAAAGGGAAATGGTCAGAGTCAAGATAGAAGAAGAAGAACAGCAGAAACAGCACGATGAGCAACTTGAAGATGGTGACAAGGAATTTCCTCAGTCATCATCTGTTCAAGCCATGAAAGGGCATGCTCAAAGGCTGTACACTCTCAGACACACCTTTCAGTATCAGAAGGAGAGAGTGAGAGTATGGCCAGACCCCAGGGTGAGTTCTAGAATCCATAAAAGAACTATCCCACACAGATACAACGGCCAAGTACGAAAACAATAGAATCTACCATCATGTTGGCCGTTGTAGTCTCACCTTGGGAAATCATTGATGAATTCAAGAAAGCTCACCAAGCAAAGAAGACACCTCAAGCCTTACTAGAAAACAAGATGATTAAGAAGGGGTTGTTATACAAAAAGCTTGAAGACATCCAAAAGAATGAGCTCCAGTTACTCCTTGAAGGCAACCATCCTGATGAATTGTATACAGGGAGGGGTAACTACGGTGGAGCTGAAAAATGGCAGGACCATGAAGTACTTATCAGAGTACTATGGTCCAGAGTTCTTCTTCGAAGGAGGAGCTGAAGAACTCTCTCAAGAGGAACAAATTGTTCTCCTTGAGGCCTATGTTCGTGAGTCATACAGACTCATTATGGGGAAGTAAATCTCATGAATGGGATAACAACTCTGTGTCCAGTTCCCCAAAACAGAGTTCCCATTCATACTCTGCCAAACAAATATTTGAGATTCTTCCCAGGCCGGAGCGTACATGGGTCATCTTCTCTACTGATCAAGAAGGAAAAAGACCAACATTTTTGCCATCAATAAGTGGGAGTATAAATAAGTTAGAGGTTTGGCTGCATTGGTTCAGGGGGAGTTTGTTGGACCAAAAGAACCATGAGCCAAGATCAGAAAACCTCTAAGTCCCACACGGTATCACAACAACTGCTGAAAGCCTCATCAGTAGTTTGACAAGTGCTGAAGACTTCAACAGCTGAAGATCAAGTGCTGAAGACCTTAACAGCTGAAGAACCAAAGTGCTGAAGTACAACAGCTGAAGAACACAAGTGCTGAAGCTGAAAGACCAAAGTACTGAAGTACAACAGCTGAAGAGTTCACAAGTGCTGAAGATCAACAACTGATGTACAAAGTTGAAGACAAAGACTGAAGACATCAGCTGATGATATCTACTGAAGTCATCAGCTGATGAAACGCCTGAAGGTCAAAGTCTGAAGATCAAGTACTGAAGCCTCAGTAGTTTGTCACAACTGCTGAAGAGTACTTCTTCAGTAGTTGTGATATCAGTAGTTTTATTTTCTATGATTCAGTAGTTTTTGTAAAACGACTGAAGAGCTTGTTCTTCAGTCGTTGTAGTTTCAGTAGTTTTATATTTTGTACTTAACTTGCTGATATGTTCTCGGTAGTTGTGAACATTTCAGTAGTTTGTTAAGAATTAGTATTTCTGTATTGGATCTGCCAGTTGTCACTTTCCGTGATAACAGCAGTGACTGTTGCACTCTATATAAGGAGTGACAACCTATTGTAATCATGGGAGCGATATGAGCAATTGAATGGAATGATTGATTGTTCGATTAGAAATATTCTACATCTATAAACATTCCTAGAAATCAGAAATTCATATTCTCTCCCTATAACCGTATGCGATCTTAACGCTTACAAGTATCGATTGCTTGCTACAATTTGTCTAATTCGTGTTTGTATTCCGCTGCTTTATATCTGATACGTCAAACTTGTGATCACTGATCCTGTCATTGAGTCATCTCATCAACATCTACTGAGGATTCACATGAGTAATGAATCATTGGTCTTGTTTCTTTGTAAGAATTTAGCCCGTTTTTCATTATCAAAAGTAGGTTTTGTTTTGGAAGGTCAAGTGGTATTCATTATGAGATGATTTCTTTGACCCTTCCAAATTCTTCAAGTGTTTATGTCATTTGTTGATCTAGAAGTCCGATTGATCATTGTAAAAATGAGGTCTAACAGAATGAGTTACAGTGGAGTTTTTGAGATGGGCTTGTGTTGGGGAATTCTCAAACCCTTCTGATTGAAGTAACAATCAGATGTATTGTGATTGTTCATGTCACAGATTGAACAATACTTGCTGAAATAGTAGTTTTTGGTGGAGTGATTGTTCATATCACAGATGGAGCAATATTGATTAAGAAAGCAGTTATCTGTCTTGTGATTGAACATTTCACAAATGTCATAATACATTTGTTTGTTTCTTGAATAAGTTTTTGCCTTGTGTGACTCAGCTGATATTTTCTTTTGTGGAATTACTTTCTTTTCTTTAGGTGACGAATCAGAATCATCCCTTTTAGTAGTTTGCTTCACAAAACTACCTTTGTTTAACTTTCTGGGTTGTTTTTGTTTCTTCAACCTATTTCTTACTTCTTTCTCAAGCTGGTCAACATGTTCCTTGTTGTAGATATCAAACCCAACTCCCTGCCTTAATCTTGAAGACTGAGGGTCTGATAATGTTTTATGTGTTGAACTCACTGTTTGTTTCTTTTGCAATGAAAATTTTTCTGATTTGCTTGAATTTTTTGGAGATATGATCTCATTATCAGAACTACTCACAGTAGTGGGTTTCATTGTCTTCACATATTTCTTTTTACCTTGTAAAACAGATGGTATGAATTTTATAAAAAGGACAACTGCTTTTATAGGGCTTGATGGTTTCATGACACTCACTCTCTTGTCTGAACATTTTTTGATTTTGATGGGTGACCTAACTTGATTTTATCCTCATTTGTTTCAATATAAACATCAGGTTTGTTTTGAGGATTGGTCACTGTTTTACTACAGATTTAGGTTCTATAGTTTTAGTTTCAATTGCTTCAGGGAGTGAGACAGATTCAGGCATGACTGTGTAGTTGTCATTGTATGGTGGAGGACATGAATTATACCCAATCCCGGACATGTCCTTTGGATCCGTTGAGAATCAAGCATCTCTTGCAGCTTGACTAAAGACATTTGAAACTTTTTAAGTTTCACTTCAGTCATAGATTGTTGAGCCTTGGATTGAGCTAACTTTTCAGTAAGTAGCTCATTCTCAGCAGCAAGAGTGTACTTCTCACCATGCAGTTTTTCTATGTCAGAGATGAGAGATTTAATTTTGATTTCAAAGTTTTTATTTCTCTCTCATCGTCTTTGACTTTACCTTTTCTTCTTTGATTTTATCAGCCAGTTTATGTTATGCTCCCTATAACCTTGCAATCATTAATGCATTTTTGACTACAAAGGTTAGATTTTACCTCAGTAGGCATTGGAGATGGTCCATCGTTGATGTGAACCATAAGAGCTTGATTTTGAAATTGAGGCTTGACTTCCTCTATATACACACTCTAGTCACATACCCCATCTTGCTTTATCACTAGGGCACTGGCAGAAGACTGACTACTTCTATGAGCTTGATTTGTCAGTTGGGGTGGATTCTGATATGATTGGTGTTGATGATACTGCTGCTGTTGGTTGTTGGAGTGAAAGCTTGAGTTAGGATGTGAGGATGACTGGCCTTGAGAGTTCCTTTGATAGTTGTTTCAAGCATAGAAATAAATTTTCAAGAGTTGATAATAATATAATAAGTAGTAAAGGAACACATAGAAATAAATTTTCAAGGCACTTGTATATATTACTTCTCAACTCAAGATATTACAAGACTCTTACAAGCATTATACATGAGTTACAATGAGAAACTATATATACTAGATCCTACAGCTGAATACACTTTGATACGAGCTAGAAACCTAAGACTAAAGCATATACTACAATGCTAAAGTTAAGGTATCTTAGATAATGTATTATCTAAGATATGGTAGTCATGACATGTCCATGACTTACCTTTTGTCACCAACTAAAGATGGCACCTGTACTAACATATAAAGGTAAATAGTGGATTAAAGTATGGTCAACTACATGGCTTTTGAGAAAACACCATGCAGTATCTCAGAGATTTGCAGCGGAGTGTCAGGGAGACCATACTTATGTCCACTGGATAATAGCAGTGTTTTCCGACGGTAAGTTGGCTTCGGAATAACAAGTTCCTCCGAAGCCACTTATACTTCGGAAGAGGCTTCTATACTTCCGAGGTTTGAGGACTTCTGTACTTCGGAAGTTGTCTTCAGATCTTTCTTTCTAAGTCTTGAACTTCGGAAGTAGGTTCTTTGTCTTCGGAAGTTGGAATTTTTCCTTCGGAGGTAAGTTTTACACTTTGTCTTCGGAAGAGCTCCTTTTTCCTTGGAAGTTCCACACTTAGCTTCGGAAGTCCTTAATTTGTTGTACCACAATCTTCTAAGTGACTTGGTTTTGGTTGCACCAGCCTTTCAAGATCCAACAAACTCCTCCTAGGCTGATGCTACCAAAACCTCACTTATTTCTGCTTCTCAAAGCTTTCAGCAACACAGACAAAGATATTTGTCTGTCTCTTTGTTCTTCCCTGAAGTGGTGCTGAGAAGCTTGTATAAGTCATTGGTGGATAGGAGATCCAGTCTATCACTCTGAATGACATGTACCCTTTGTTGTGTCCCTAGAAAAGAGTTAGTTGACGGGAGTTATAGTCATACTCTCATCTAACTATGGATTCATGTTCAGGACCTTCAACCATTTGTAAAAAGGCTTTGCCTTTGGTTGCTTATCCCTTCCTTTCCTCATCCTCTCTCAGTTTCAACTCTTCTTTAACCTTGCTTCTAGCAGTTAGCTTGGCCATATGAAGGCTGCCTAGATGATTTCTGATATGGGCAGCTACATTAGAGTTTGAAGGGTTGGAGAATGTCTTCTCTGCTAACTCAGCAATGTCAAATCTGCTTAAGTGTAGCAGAGATGAGGTACTCAGCTGTTGAGCTCTCGATTCTCTCTTTCAACAACAAAGTTGTGAGAAGAGTCTTCGAACCTCCACTGGATGATCTTCTTTCTTGGTGCAAGAGGTTGTCTTGGCACCCAGTCGCTTTTCTTGGTTTCCAGTAGAGTCACTAGCCTTCTCCTTAACTTCTTTTCTTCCTTATTCAAAGTGTCTGAATTGAGGCCAAGGAGATTTGCAGCTTGGTCCAATGTTCCTCTGGGCAGATCAAGAAATTGATCTCTAGTGAGGGAACTTGAGGATCCGTCAACATAGGTCAAATTGATAGAATCCTCCACATAGGAGATATCACTCAGAGATGTGCATTTTATGAGCTTTGTCTTGACTTCCTTGAATTCTTCGAAGGAGCGATGTTTAGAAGGCTGAGGGGATAGTTTGATGGGTTGATGGGTAGGTTGAGGTGTTTGGGTTCTGGCTAGAGTATTGGGTTGGAGGATGAGTAGTTTAGTTGGTTGAGGTGAGGGGGTTGGTTGGGGTGATGGTGTCGGTTCAGGGGTGTATGGTTCAGTGGTTGGTTCGGTTTTGATGGGGAGTGAAAAGGGTATAGGTTCATGTTGTGGTTGGGTTTTGCATTTGGGTTGAGTGGTTGCTTTGAAGGTCATCCCTTGTCCCCTTCTATACATCTCCTTCCTCTTCCCCGCAAGAATATCAGCCTTAATGTCACTGACATGTCGCTGGAGAGTCTTTTCTGACATAGGACCCACCTGCCTGCCAGAGAAGCCATGAGCTTTAAGATAGCTCTTCATCCAGGCCTTCTTACCTATTTTCTGGTAGCAGTCAGTCCTGCTTCCTCTTCCTTCTTCTTCTTCTGCAATAGCTTTTCCCTTTCAGCTCTCTTTCTCTCTTTCTCCATTTGATCTTGCTCTTTGTTGAAGAGCCATAAGATCGTACCATTGTTATGCGGAGATAATTCTTCTTGAGAGAAACCTCTTGAGGTTAGGAAAGTTATCCTTTCCTTCCTGAGCTGTAAATCAGCTTCTTTTTCTTTCCTTTCCCTTCTTCTTCTAAGGCCAACCTTGCAGCTTCTTCTTTTTGTGTTTTAGAAGCAAGGTTGCCTTTTCTAGCTCTATTAACTCCTCTAATGGTAGCAGGAGTACATCTTCAGTTGCAGCTTCTAGACTAACGGGTCTATCGATAATCTCTACCCTTTTTCGGTTGTTGACCGCCTCCTGGTTGGCTGCAGCTGCTTTGGTACATGCATCTAGCAGTTTTCTAGTTGTCAGCCTACCTTTTCTTTTGAGTTTCTCCAACCTTTCTCCTTCTGAAGCTCTTCCGAAGTCATCTTCCTCTTTCCTTTGATATCTTCAAAAGTACTAGACTTTGGGGGTTCTTGGATGGAAGATTCAGGTTGAGTAGTAGAGATGGGAGCTGGAGTTAATGCTGATGTTAGAGCTAAAGGTTGGGTGAGAAAATCCTCCCTATTAACCTTAGATGCAAGTTCCAGGATTGCATCTGTGACTATTAGATCAACGGATAATAAGAATAGCCTTCTGCAGCAGCAATCTTAGCTTCGGAAGTTTGAAATTGTTCTTCCGAGGCTTTGAATTGTGCTTCGGAAGTCTATGAAAATGCACTATCTATCCCAACTGTTTCAGTTTCCGGGTCATCAGTCCTTGTTTCCCCTTCGAAGTTAATCTTAGGTTCCACTTGGACCTTAGGTTGACCAACTTCCTCAATAGTGGTAGAAGGTGCATTTAACATCCAAAGCTCTTGAGCTCCGAAGTAGATCACAGACATATCAGGACTTGGCTGTTCTATAAGAGATTCCAATAGGGACTTGTTAAAGAACATATTGAGATCTTGGAGCATCATTTGATCCCCTTGAATGACAACTGGAGGAGGCTCGGGGAAAATTGAAGCTTGTTGCACAGGATATTTTGATCTCAAGGAAGTGAGAGCTTGACTTTGGGTTTCCTTTTGTCTTTGACTTTGTCTCTGAACACTCTCCCCCTTTTTGGTAGCATCATCCTGAGAGCTTGATGAGCTAGAGGAAGAGGTCAAGGAGACCTGAGTTGGTACATGCCTAACATTCTTCTCAATTTGTTTCTCAACTAGTTTGGCCTTGAGAGTTTTAATCTCAAGTTGCTGAGTGGCAGACCTATCCTCTAAAGTCCTAAACTTGAATTCAAGATTTGAGACTTTAGAAAGTAGGTCTGAATGGTAAGTTGCATTCTTCCCTCATCTTCTTTTGAAGAATCACGGGGAGATGATGGTAACATACCTTGTATGTTCATCCTCACCACTAGTATGGTTTCTTGACACCCTGGTTCCCTTGCTCAAAGATGTCTATTTCAGAGTCATCAAAGGGCATGGTTGCCGTAGATTCAGACTCAGTGATGTTACCACTGTCGTGAGGATCCTTGAGACTCCTTTAGTAGTGCAGCTGAATCTACATGAGTCCCCTCCACATCAGTGGGACTCACCTCAGTAAAGGTTTGCTGATGGGGGCTAGAGATAAGAGGTCTCTCTGGGCTCTGTTGATCCTTGAGAGGGTGTTGTAGATCAACTCATTGCCCTTATGAGACATAATCTCTTTATCAGCTCTAATTAAAAGGTTAGTAAAGGATATGGAAGTGAAACCTAATGACCCGGGATTTTGATGAATGTCTAAAGGCATGAGGCTGTGATAGGGCTGTCCCTTTTTAGCTGCTCAGGGGAGTATAGGAGACTCACCCTGAGGGCTTTCAGCTTGGGTTTCGGGCTCATGGGTCTGAGACTGAGGAGACTCAAGACCCATATTGAGGTCAATGTGAAGGATGGTTGGACCTCAGGCTGAGTGGGAGCCCTTTGTTCCACTCTAGCCTTTTTGGGTAGAACATGAGGAGCTTGTTCAATCAGAGAAGATTGAACAAGGGTTTGTTTGGGACGTCTTTGATAAGTAAAGGTAATGTTGGGAGAAGGTAGATTTGGCAAAGTGAGGGTAGTTGCTGGTGTGGGTTCATCACCTGTGGGGTTAACATGGATGTCACCAGGAGCCATTGGCTCAATCATACCGGAAGAAGTGTAGTATCTCTTCGATGAAGTTGGTGGACATTCTCTTCAAAGTCTTGAAAAGGTGGCCTCATTTGAGAGCAGTCAAAATAGCTGCACAGACAATCTTGCTTTGGTCCAGCTCGCAGTTGATTATTGTTAGGACCTGGTATTTGAATGAAATACCTAGTGATTAGCGTGTAAACCAGATCAAATAGTGCGGAATCCCATTTGATTGGCAATCCAATCAGTGAGAACACACGAAGAATCAATCAAGAATTGAAACTAACGTTAGAAATCGATTGGGAATCGATCTAATGTGTTCTATGAACTTGGAGAACGAATTGGGAGGTTTCTGGACGGCTAGGGTACGTCTGGAATCGTAATTAATCGAGAGTTTTTATTTTTCACGAATTAAGTTGTATTTATAGGTTGGTATTATTCAATCGTGCGACTGAACCATAGTATGTTTCAGTCGTGCGATTGAACCATGCGGTTGATTCATCGCACGACTGAGTGTTCAGTCGTGCGACTGAGCCAATCTTATGTGTCAATCATACGACTAATCTAGTCACCCAGTTCAGTCGTGCAACTGAGTCATTCGTATGAATTTGTTCATGCTAATGGTCCATTCGCATGGGCCATTCGCATGAGAAATTCATTATGTTAAGTTTGAATTTATTGATTAATAAACATTATATGTAAACATTCAAACAATCACTAACCTAATTAACCAATTTTATATCAACTTATTACTGCAATATTAATCATTACAAATCACAGTCTACTAATATCATTTCATTCATCATATCAACTTACACCAGAATCAGACAAACAAGATCTAATACAATCATATCATGATCTAGGGACATACATGTATCAACAAACTCCCCCTTGGACCTAGATCTCTCTAATCTCTTGTTTTCTGCATAACCTCTTTGTATTTCTCGTACTTCTCCTCTTTTGTGACTCCCGTGTGAATCTTAAACGCGAAGCAGAGTCGTATAACTTTCTGGAACTGAAGAGCTTGTACAATATCTTGCGTATCATAGAATAGTGGCCACTTGTATAGCGTATAGACATCACTTTCCGACAAGTTTGTAAGCCACATCGGGTCGAATACCTGATAGTATCCATTTGTCCCTCTTTACTTAAGACTATGACCGCTTCAGCTGTTCTCCAATCATAATACCACCACTTAAATGTGGAGTGAAATCCTGTGGCATTTCCCTGAGTGGGATTCTCGACATTGTGCGAGGAGGATTCCACTTCAACACTATCTTAGGCTTGCTAGTAATGACATCAACCTCAGACCTTCTGATATACCTAGTAGGCTGTTGAGGTTTGAAGTTAACCCATCTAGTGTGGTACTCCTTCTTTAGGGCAGTCTCAAACCAGCCTGACATCTTCCTCGGGTCAGCATACAAAAGCCTTAGTTTGGCCAGCTGGTTGAGCTCAAAACCTGGTAGGGTCTTCAGATCATGTGGGAATCTGAAGTACTCTATGCCCTGTTCTCTCTTAACTGCATACGCATTTAGATCTTCAAAGTACGCCCATGCTATGATCCTTCCTGACACCCTATATGTTTCTTGACTCTATAGAGTTTCATGTAGGAATCCTTCTTTGGTGCAGTACGTTGGGCTCTAACTTCTTCAAAACATGCAGCCCACTCAGCTTTCGAAAGTCAACAACATCATTTGAAAGTTGGGCTGTGTCTTCTGCTTTCTCTGTTTCTTGCTCCATATTGTTCAACACCTCAATAGTATTTCTGACCAGGGATTCACCCAGATTTGGGACCACATTACCCTCATTGTCTGCGTACTGAGGGTACTCCTCGGCAGTGACATCTTCGATTTCTACATCATCAACATCATTGAACTCTTTGTCACTAGTCGAATCGCATGTCGGAGCATCTTTTACTATTTCATCTGGATTTAGCTCGAAAAGATCTGCAAGTTGCTCATTTGATAAGTCATGAATTATTTCCCCTTCTTCAGGGGTATAATTCACTGAACTCCTGACTATCCCTTGCAGTTCAAGTATCATGTTAGCTGAGACTTAACCTGCTAAAGGGGAGCAACATCAAACTCATCTCTTTGGTAAGATTGATCTGTTTGGTTTAAACATTTCACACATAAATCATTAGTAATTCATCAAACAGAAAGGCATTAAAATAATATAAACATTAAATACATTGTGTTCAATTACATGATTCAAATACAAAAGAAGATAAATACATAAACATCTAATCGTTACTTTTATCTTGGATCATGGTTTCATCACTTGGAGGAGCAGAGGTAGAGGCTGATTGATCTTGTCTGTTCTTAGTCCTGTTCTCTTGAGCTCTAGCAGTGGCCGATGCAGGTGCATCCCCTCCTTCTGCTTCTTCATCATCGTCACTCTCTTCATCTTCATCCAGATCATCATCATCACTATCATCACCATCTCCCTCTTTAATCTTCAGAGGCTCATCTTTAGATCCTTTAAGTTTGAGCATGATGGTCTTCTTAGCATTCTCCAACTCTTCAATTTTCTTGGCAGAAGTGACTCTATGCTCTTGGAGTTTGGCGATCTCTAGGCTCTGAGCAGCTATTTGCTGGGCCTGCTCCTTGATCAGCCGATCCTGCTCCGAGATCTGACGTGACTGCACAGCAGTGAGATCGGCAAGCTGTCGGATCTGTGCAGTCTTCTCTTCATCAGCAACTAACAGTCGCATCACCATACGGTTTAGCGCTGACAGCTGGTCCTCTACCCCAAATTGAGGTAGATGAGATCCATATATACGTGCGGGATCAGATGAGGGTCCTGATTGGTGGCTAGTGGTGGTGGTGGTTGTGGTAAAGATAGGGTTGGGTCTGTGAGATATTGGAGGTGATGGAGGAGTGAAAGATATGGTGGTGGTTGGTATATATACAGTGGTGGGAGGTGTGGTAGTGGTAGTGGTAGCTGTGGTGGTTGTGGTGACTGTGGTGGCTATGGTGGCTGTGGTGGTGGATGGTGTGGCTGTAGAAGTGGTAGGGATGGTGGTAGATGTAGTGGTAGCTGTGGTGGCTGTGGTTGCTGTGGTGTGTACGAAGGTGAGTCTTCTTCTCTTCTTCTTCTGGCCGTGGGGCTGAGCCATCCGTTTCTTCCTCGATCCAGTCGAGGTGGATGCTCCCGCTAGAACATGGCTAGTAGACTCAGGAGCATAGCTGGGATCTACAGTCGTCTCTCCCGAATCCCTGGGGCGTTCACCAACCGCCCGGAGTCCATACTCGGTGGGAACAACCTTGCTTCCCACGGTCCTCGTCAGGCGCTCCTCATCTGACTCTTCTTCCTCCTCACCAGGTATGAAGTCCTGGTGGAAGCTGCAGACTCAGCTATGTCGCCTGTTGGGGCAGACACTGGGGGTATAACATCTGAAGCTGTGCCCCTCGTTGGAGCAGGCATATCATCCCCAACATCCTCACTATCATCATCGTTGAATCATGCTATGGGAGCAACAACCTCTCATCATCTGAATCGCTGTCATCATGACGCCATTTGCGTCTACCTGGTGCCACATATCGTTCATTGGCAGATGGCCGATCAACCTTTTTACCTGGGGCTTTACCTGCTTGCCCCGATACACTCTCATGCGACCCAAAGTCGTGTCATCCATAACCTCTAGGGCAACCGCATCATGTTTCTCCTTGGGAAGTAATGGCAGCTTCTCGTTAAAGATCAGCTGCAGAAATCTAGGATACATACAAAAACCCTCCTCCCCTTGGCCTCCAGATTCTCCAACAGATACGAGAAGATCATGCTCGAGAAGCTGAAGGGGTGGTTCAGCACCAGTGCCACATAGGCATTCTGAATGTGGTCTGACAGGTCATCAAACCCACCCCTTCGAGAAGCAATACACTTCAGGATCACATGCGCCAAGTATTTATACTGGGGACACAGGTTGCTCTTGTTGAGCACACCTGAGTTGATGTCCCCAGCATATTTAATCCTAAGGAAGCAACCTCTGACTGAAGTGGATGTAGTCTGGTGGGTTGATCAGTATCATACCCAAAATCAAGTACTATCTGGATGTCAGCTGCTGTAATTTCAATGTCATGACCATGAATGGAGTTCCGTATGCTGTAAGGCTCATGTGAACGATCTACGGAGGCATTTTCCCAGAAAGCCTGATGTAACGACCTGTAAGGAGTACACTGTGTGTATATGGCTTTATGTATCCGAGAGCGTCAAGGAATGCAATAATATCTGTAAACTCGGCTCCATTCCCAGTCGTATGGTCCAAATGAGCACATATATTGTGCTTTGGATTTATGGACCATCTATCAGCCATTGACCTGAAACACAAGACACAGAACCATTTGCAAGTCATACATTCAAAATTCAGTTCAAGGTGTATAGTTTAAGTTCAATCCGATACATTCCTGCGAATGAATCATGCGACTGGAGTCAGTCGTTTGTTCTTTCGTGCGACTGAGCTCGTTCGGGTGAATGAGACATGCGACTGAGTTCAATTGCTGACCGAGTCTGCCATTGGTTCAGTCGGCCGACTGAACTCATCCGGACGACCAATCGCATGACCCCCTGTTCAATCGACCGAGGTTCGAATCTTGACCTAATTCAAGTAATTTAACATGGCTTAATGGTCCATTAGACTCGCCATCTTGTCACTAATGACCTATTAAACTTAATTTTAGCATTTAGCTTAGTTTATGTAGGTTATTAGGGAATTTTTCAATCCGATCAATGTTTCATTCGAATAACCCAAATTTGACTCAAGATCTTCTGATTTCTATAAGGTTTAACTGCAATGTACCTGTATACTTGTCAATCGAATGTCAGATGATCAATAGCAATGTGAAAACACGATCTCTAAATATTTTGGCAGAGTAACGGGAAAGAAAGCGATATGGGTGCGATTGGGAGTGATGAGTGAAATGCGATCGACTGAGGCCCTTTAAATACTGACCCTAATTTCAATCGGCGACTGGCCTCATTCGCTCAGTTCATTCGGGCGACTGAGGTTCAGTCGTGTGATTGAGTGGCCGACTGAGTCTCAGTCGGTCGACTGACTCATTCGTGCCCTTTCATTGCTTTCTCAATTAACCGACTGAGTCTCAGTCGGTTGACTGACTCATTCGCACCCTGTCATTCGATCGAAAGGATCATTCTTAAATGCCATTCGGGTGAATGACTAAATTTCATGTCCAGTCATGCGAATGGGATCCATTCGCATGGTTGGTCCATATTCATGGTCCAATCGTGCGAATGGGATCCATTCGCATGGTTGGTCCATATTCATGGTCCAATCATGCGAATAGGTCACACTTAGTAGATTTTCTGCCATTTTGAACATTTTAACCTTTTGAAATAGACATTATGAGTGTTGATCATCTTAGACATGATCATTTTTAACCAATTTAGTCACCTCAGACGTGACTGCTTTAAACTTGAACATTTATGTTGTCATCTCAGACATGACCCATTCACGAGTTGATCCCTTATCGATTTTCATGATGTAGTCCGGCAAAAAAAATAACTAAAACGACTCGCTAAAATAGAAACTTAAACTAATGACTAAACATTAAGACTTTGTTTTGGCCTTTTGTGAGAGATAGAAACTAAGGTGGAAATCTACTGGATTTGGTTCCGGAATAGAAAGCTTCAACTTAGATTGACCACACCTGGACCACTTCATTTTGGAATCATACAGGCACATCAAATCATTTGGGACTTGTTATCAAAATCTTTTGATGCTCAATTCTTGGTGTTCATCCAGAGTCGTTAGCAACTTTAGGAAATCATACTGGAACTCTTAGATTACCACATTGATTTGAACTTTCAAGATTGCATCCACAATGATTGTCAATATGTTTGTCCACTTAAATCCATACACAGACTCTTGACTCAAATGGTGATTGTTTTTGGTTTAATTATTTCAACGAACATTTGTGGATCCCACACTTATATGGTAATCAACATTCCTCAGGAGCTTTTGAGTGGTCTACGGTTTTTCACAAGAAGAGACTATTCTTAGAGCTATCAAGGAGAAGCCAATCCTCAGGTCAGTGCCATCGCACAGCAAGAGGCGGCAAACAACATGAATTCTAGAATATCTAGGTTATGCTTATCCTCAGGTCAGTGCCATCGCACAATAGAGAGGCACAAACCTATCTCCTTGTTAGAGCAGCTTAATTTATTTGCACCAAATGCACCAACAACATAGGTCATTAGCTTGATAGCATTTTCTTTCATTTTTCCGTGCTTTGCTCTATTTATGGTCATCCGCACACATTTGTGGCGTTTACATGCTCATTACCCTTATTGGAATATTGTTGATTGTGTTACCAGCGATAAGATGGGAGCCCACAGTCAGTTGAACACTTAGTTTGATCTGAGATCACCAGTCAGGTCTAATCATCTATTGTGTTGAATCTACTGACATATCAATTGTGGTCTAGCAACCTCTAGGTCTACTCTCATTGTGTTATCTTTAGAGTTACCAGTTTTTCTATCATCTTCCCTTGATATGCTTAGACTACACAGACTTATACTTTGAATATTTTGCACCTTTTCTAAATTAAAATTTCAAAGTCCCTCTTGATTTTTCCTGTGTACTATCATATTCCATAGGGTTTGAATCGGTATCACAGATACAATCTACCTTATATCAGTTTTCCACTCCTTTCCCTCTCTTTTTTTTAATTGCTTGCTGACTTATTCTCCCCCTAAAATACTAAAATCATAACCGGTATTATTATTTTAGGATTTTAATAAACAGCAGAATAACATAAGTTTAACGTTAACAGATAATTTAACCAAATAAGCTCAAACAAAATGAAGAATTAGCTAAGCTACATCAGACTACACATGATCATCATCAGGAATAACCTCACTTCTCTTTTTAACGCCGTTGACCTCTAGCAAATATTGAAAACGTGGTTTATCAAAGGCTTTAGTACAGAGGTCAGCGCGTTGAAAATCAGTATTAATTTTTACCACTTCAATTAAGTTCTTTTCAAAACAATCTCTTATGAAATGATATTTAATACCAATATGTTTGGTCTAAGGATGTTGGACCGGATTTTTAGTTACTGCAATTGCAGCAGAGTTATCTACAAAAATAGGAGTAGAATAGAACGTTAAACCATAATCCCGCATTTGCTGTTGAATCCGGATGATTTGTGAACAGCAACTTGCAGCAGCAACATATTCGGCTTCACAGGTTGACAATGCAACCGATGTCTGCTTCTTACACTGCCAGGTAATTAATCTTCTCCCAAAGAATTGACACCTGTTGATGTAGACTTGTAGTTCATCTTGGAGCCTCCGTAGTCCGAGTCACTATACGCCGTGACCTCAAAATCATCATCATGAGGATACCACAGCCCAAGTGTGGGTGTACCCTTTAGATAGTGAAAAATCCTTTTGACCCCGATCAGATGATTGACCTTAGGTTTAGCCTGATATCTAGAAGATAAACATGTCGCATACATGATATCTGGTCTAGAGGCAGTGAGATACATGAGGGATCCAATCATTCCTCGGTACATCATGGCATCCACAAGATCTCCGTTTTCATCAGGTGCAATGTCGTGATTCGTAGCAAGTGGAGTCCCGGCAGCAGACGCATTCTCCATGTCAAAACGATTGAGAATGTCTCTTATGTACTTGGTCTGATGTAGAAAGATCCCATTTGGTGTTTGATCCACCTGTAGCCCGAGAAAGAACTTCATCTCCCCCATAGCACTCATCTCAAACTCTTTCTTCATAACTGCTTCAAATTCTTTGCATAACTCTTCGTTCTTTGAACCGAAAATTATGTCATAAACATAGATTTGTACGAGCAGTAGGTCGCCATCTTTTTTTTTAATGAACAGCGTGCAGTCAATGACTCCCTGCGAAAGCCGTGTTTCACAAGATAAGTCGAGAGTTTCTCATACCAAGCTCTTAGAGCTTGATGAAGCCCGTATAAAGCCTTGTCGAGCTTGTAGACTCTATCCCAATGATAAGGATCTTCAAATCCCTGGGGTTGGCTGACATAGACTGTTTCTCTAATTTCCCCATGAAGAAATGCACTCTTCACATCTAATTGATAGACTTTAATCTTCATGTATGATGCATAGGCAAGGAAGATACGAATGGCTTCCATCCTTGCCCGGGTGCAAACACCTCATTATAATCATTCCCTTGACTTGGCGAAAACCCTGAACCACCAGTCGAGCTTTATTCTGATAATGACCCCTTGGTCATCTTTCTTGCATTTTAAAACCCATTTGGTGCCAATGACCTTAGCACCTTTAGGTCTATCAACCAGAGTCCATACACCTAACTTCTTGAACTGAAGAAGTTCTTCTTGCATTGCACTCACCCACGCCTCATCATTTAGTGCTTCACTGACATATTTTGGCTCAAACTGTGAGACAAAACACCGATAGGCACCATCATGAATATATCCCTTCTCCATAACTGAGGCGTAATCGGCTGAGTATAACTGATTTTGGGTTTGTACTCCTGATCTGACATCTCCAATGACATTTTCTATTGGATGATAGACATTTAGTCGTGATCCTGGAGTAGTAGGAACAACTACCTTAGAGCCAAGATGATGAACATTTGGTTCTTCATCTGAGGTAGTTGGAGTTTGAGGCTCTGACGTTGAAGGTGCACCATTGGTAGATGCTCGTGGACTTTCAGGAACTGGAACCTGTTCCGCCTGACTATTCTGGTTATCTTCTTCAGCTTCATCTTCAGAGGAGGAGTCACCGTTGTCAACTACTCCCCCTGACTGAGTAGATGATTCTCCCTGTGAGCTAGATGTTGGTGGATTCAAGCTATCATACATCATTCGTGTAGCTAATTCGTCATCCGAGGGAGAAAGAGGAATGTTGAATGACTTGAAGAATCCATCATAGTCAAAGAAGTAGGTGGGTCCTTTGCAAGTACGTGGTGTGGTGAATCGCTGAACATCAACATTACACCAAACTTCTACTAGACCTGTTGAGTTGTTGTAAACTCGCTTGTTAGGTATGTTGTATCCTAGACAGATGCCTTCATCTGCCTTCTCATTGAATTTACCCTCTTGTGTCTTCTTCAGAAGTGTGCACGGTGCCCCAAATGGTTCGAGATACTCCATGTTCGGTTTACGTCTTTGTAGTAGCTCGTAACATGTTTTTCCGTGGCGCTTGACTATCAGGACTCGATTCAGTGTATAACATGTATTTGCCACTACCTCATTCCAGAATTGGATAGGCAGTTTCGAGGTCTGCCAGCATAGTCCGTGCTGTCTCTATCAAGCTCCTGTTCTTCTCTCAACAACGCCATTCATCTGAGGTGTGTAAGCAGAAGTGAATTGATGCACAATCCCTTTCCTTGCAGTATTCCTCCATCCATGGTTCTTGAATTCCGTTCCGTTGTCTGAGCGTACTTGTCTAACTTCAGCTTGTAGAGAGATTCCAGTGTGGTTACCAACTCCTTGAATGATTCAAATGTTTCTGATTTGGATTTCAAAAACATTACCCAAGTGAATCTTGAGTAGTCATTGGTGACCACAAAACAGTACAAGTCGCCTGCAATGCTCTTTGTACTGACTGGACCGAACAGATCCATGTGAAGAAGTTCAAGAGGAAGTTCTATTGAGTTAACTTTCTTTTCCATAGGAGACTTCTTTGTCTGTTTACCTTTCTTGCAAGCTATACAGAAATCAGGAAGCTGAAAGTTCTTGACATTAACACCTCTCACCAGATCCTTCTGAATCAAGTGATTCATCTTCTTTGACTGATGTGTCCCATTCTCCTATGCCAGGAGATGGAGTCTTTTTCAGTAGCTTTGGATAGAAAACACTGAACCTCATGATCCATTGTAGAAGCTGTTGACAGATCCAAGACATAAAGATCTTTATATCTTGAAGCAGTCATCAAAACTTGGTCCTCTGGGATCATGTAGTCTTTCTTTAGTACGTAACACTTCTTGTTGTCGAAGATGAATTTAAATTCCTTATCATATTTGAGAAACAGATAGTAAGTTTTTTTGAAGTTGTTGGACGTAGTTCACCCTATCAAACTTAACTTTCTGATTTCCAACTTCTCCTGAGCTGTGATATAGCCTCCCTTGTTTCCAGCAAACGAAACATGCCCTCCTTTTATTTGTTTGACATTTGATAAAAGAGCTCTGTTTCCTGTCATGTGCCTGGATGCTCCGCTGTCTACTATCCACGTGTTAGTTTCAGCACTGTATTGAACAACCTGCACATACAAGGTAAAGGATTAGTTTAGGTTAGGAACCCAAGCCTTTACTGCTTGGGTTTCCCGAGGCATCACACATCAGAAATTCAACCCATTGACCCTTAGAAGGTGAGGGTAGCTCAGGTTCCTTCTTGTCATCATTATCAGACATAGAGATTGACTTCTCTTTCCATAAGCCAGATTTGTGCAATGCCTGTTTGTGATAAACAATCGACTGGCTAAGGTTGAACCTTCTGTTCACTAGTTTTTCTAGGTGGAGTTAAAGAGCTCCTTTTAGAAGACATAGGTTTTGAGTCCTGAAGTTCAATCTTCTTCCTAGGTTTCTGATAATAAGAACAATAGGAAGCAATGTGTCCACATTCTCCACAGTTGTAGCACGCCCTGCTATCAACTTTATGATTAAACTTTCTTTGTGGAGACGTGTGTGACACTCTAGTAACATCACTCACTTAGGTTTTGACTCTGGTTCTTTTGATGTGTTTACTGGTTTAACAAAATTAACTGATTTAACCTGTTTGACATCCTTTTCGTTTTGGTTAATTGGTCTTTGACTTGAAGTATGTGAAAGATTATCTTTAAAAGCCCTTTTAGGTTCTGATTTGACTTTGTTTGAACCTGACTTTAAGTTAACCTTTTCAAATTCCTTTTCCAGATTAACACAAGGAATTTACCCTTTGCCTTTGAAGTGGTCTCCTTTTGTTTGTTTCCAGTGTCAATAGATGAACATAAGGAATCTGGATCACTAACAAGAGGAGTAGACACTACATGATCCTTGATGGGATTACTATTTATAGGTCTAGTCTTAGTGTTCATCAAAGTCTCAGGTGGTGGCGGAACCACTTTATAACCCAGTCTCTCCCCGTTGTTCCTTTCTTTCACTAAGTGTTGGACTATGTGCGAAGAACTAGTCACTATGCAGTTTCTGTTTTAGTGAAGTTACTTCTACTTCTAGAAGTGCCTTTTGCTTCTTAGTGTCTTCTAGGGAGTTTAGATAATACCTAATGTCATTAGCTTGATTAAAGGCAACTACTTCGGTTTCCCTAAGCTGTTTAGTCAAAAGGTCTATCTTTTCTTTATAACTGTGCTCATTTTGTTTTAATACCCTATTAGCCTCAGTGCATAGATGCAAATCTTTTATCAAGTTATCATTGTGATCTAATAACCTAGCAAATTTAGCATCTATGCTATTCCTAAAGGCATCACAATCAGAACAAGCATGAGTATTAAACACTGTGCCAGTAGTACTTACCTGAGTTGATTCAGAAGCGTTTGCCATCAATGCAGTATCAGATGATTCTGATTCTGTTGCTTCTGTCTTTTCTGTCTCTGACATGGTAGTCTCCGCTTTTGGCTTGTAACTGACCTCGGTTGCAGTTGCTTCTTCACTATGTGATATTGCTATCTCAACTGCTAGATCTCCTTCACTAGCGGAATCACTGTCAATATCTTCTACACTTGCAATGTTTGATTCCCCTGGTGAGACAAACCTAAAGCTCTAATCCTGTCCTTCATCATCATGAGCAGTCAAGGCTTTGGAGTCCTTGTTTGAGGAAGTAGAACTGGTAGTTTGCTTGTCTAGACGAGTGAAGGATGAGAACGGGTTCCCGTTCCCAGTGTTCTTTGGCTTCACACATTCTCTCTTGAAGTGCCCCTTTTCACCACAGTTAAAGCAGGTCATTTTTCTCTTGTCGAAGCCAAAGGTGGTATCCTTAGTAGCAACCAAGTTCTGTCCAGTCTTTTTCACAAACTTCTTCGCCCTCCGGACAGCACTAGCTAAGGCCCACATTATATCCATTCTCTCAAGCTCCATTTCGTCCACCTGCTCGTAGTCCTCGTCTGCCAGATGGCAGTTTCCAATCAGTGAGAACACACGAAGAATCAATCAAGAATTGAAACTAACGTTAGAAATCGATTGGGAATCGATCTAATGTGTTCTATGAACTTGGAGAACGAATTTGGGAGGTTTCTGGATGGCTAGGGTACGTCTGGAATCATAATTAATCAAGAGTTTTTATTTTTCACGAATTGAGTTGTATTTATAGGTTGGTATTATTCAATCGTGCGACTGAACCATTAGTATGTTTCAGTCGTGCGATTGAACTATGCGGTTGATTCATCGTTGTGCGACTAGCCAATCTTATGTGTCAATCATACGACTAATCCAGTCACCCAGTTCAGTCGTGCGACTGAGTCATTCTATGAAGTTGTTCATGCTAATGGTCCATTCGCATGGGCCATTCACATGAGAAATTCATTATGTTAAGTTTGAATGTATGATTAATAAACATTATATGTAAACATTCAAACAATCACTAACCTAATTAACCAATTTTATATCAACTTATTACTGAAATATTAATCATTACAAATCACAGTCTACTAATATCATTTCATTCATCATATCAACTTACACCAGAATCAGACAAACAAGATCTAATACAATCGTATCATGATCTAGGGACATACATGTATCAACAACTATGTGTTGGAGAAACCTAGGATACATGAAGAATGTGTCCTTTTGAATATTTCCCATGAGGTGATCAGCACAAATCTTGAATAGTTGAAGCGGAGGCTTTTCACCAGCCATGAACTAGGCACCAAGTTCATATGGGATTTGATCCCATCCCCCAAATTTATTTGACAAGCAGTGAAGAACCACATGTAGCACGAACTTCCATTTGTAAGAGAAGTTAAAATTATAGACAGTTGACCTGCTAACGTCTCCACCATATCCCATTTGGAGATAAGAATTGTCCAAATCTGCTTTGGGGAATTTTGTTGGAGCGCTCTCATCATGAAGCTCTAGATGCTCCCTGATGATCTGTTCAGAAATGACCAACTCTTGGCCACAGATGCTCGATCGAATGACACGAACCCCATTTAGGGTTTCAATCTGACCATTTGCCCAAAATTCAGACATATGGTTTGAGTAAATTGTGGGGTTTACAGTCAGAGCGGTGTAGTAAGAAGATTGGGTTAGAAAGGAGATGATGTCTGAGAAGTCAATATCTCTTGAAGAATCAAGAAGTGCGACTTGGTTGTGTTGAGGGTTGAGTGCCATTTGGAAAGGTGAATGGGGATGATTTGAGCTGGGGTAAAGTTGGAGAGGAGAAATTTCTAGGGCAGTAAAATTTGTAAGTAAGAAAATGAAATTGAGTAGTCGAGATTATTTAAAAGATTGCGGAAAGGTGGTAATAGGGGTAAGGATAAGGTGATGTGATGGTTTAGGGGATGAAATGATAGTGGTGGTAAGGTTTTAATCAGTTAAATAATCTGACATCATTAACAAAATCTTTGCTTTTTACAGTGTGGGGCCCAAGAGATTTACGTTACACAGTGAAATCTCTCTTCCGATTGTAAAACGTTTCCGAAGTTAACTTGTGTTCCGAAGGAAAATCTTACTTCTGAAGCCAAAACTTTGCTTCCGAAGGTTAGAGTTGCTTCCGAATAGAGAATTTGTAAGTTTCGGAAGTAGATCTGATATACAATCAATCGCTTCTTCCGAGGCCAAGAATTCTTCCAAGAAGAAAGTTATCCTTTGAGAAATTTTGCTTCGGAAGATATGAGAATGTCTTCTGAAGGTTAATTTCTCTTCGGAAGGAATTTACACTTAGAAAATTTCAGAGAGAATTTCTTGTAATAGGGCTTAAATTGTATTGACACAAGACTTACATATTAAAAAGGTTTTCAAAAGAGATCAAATTAATCAATGTTTATCATCCCAATAGCTGTTATGAGACACTTGAACCTTTGTTCATCAAAAGCTTTGGTAAACAGATCAGCATATTGTCATTTGAATCAACTTTGATTAACTTGACTAATTTTTCTCATGAATGTCTCTAATGAAATGATACCTGATGTCAATATGCTTTGTTTTGGAGTGCTTCACCGGATTTTCAGTAATGGAGATAGCACTGTTGTTGTCAATATGGATAGGAGTACTCATAAAGTTAAATCCATAGTCTAACATCTGATTTTCAATCCATAGCGGTTGAGCACAGCAGCTAGGAGTAGCAATGTATTCAGCTTCAGCAGTTGATGTAGAGACACAGGATTGTTTCTTGCATTGCCATGAGATGATCCTTCCACCAAGAAATTGACATCCTCCTGATGTTGATTTGTTGTCAACATTGCATCCTCCATAGTCACTGTCAGAGTATCCATAAAGATTGAAATCCTTGTTTCTAGGATACCAGAGACGTAGTTTAGGTGCTCCTTTGAGGTATCTGAGGATTCTCTTAACAGCAGCTAGGTGAGACCTTTGGAGCAGCCTGATATCTTGCACAAATGCAAGTAGCAAACATGATATCAGGTCTACTGGCTGTTAGATACATCAGAGAACCAATAATTGCCCTATACTGATGTTGATCAGTATCCTCCCCCTCAAGGTCAGGACAAAGATTATGGTTTCTGGGTATGGGTGTCTTGGCAGGCTTGCAATCCTTCATCTCAAATCTTTTAAGATGTCAGAGACATATTTAGATTGATTAATGAAGAACCTTTCCTTCAGTTGCTTTACCTGAATTCCAAGGAAGAAGTCCATTTTTCCTATGGAGCTCATCTCAAACTTTTTCTTCATAATGCTCTCAAAGTCCTTACACATTTGGTCATTTGAGGAACCAAATATGATGTCATCAACATAGACTTGTACGAGCAAAATGTCCTTTCCAGATTTTCTGATAAAGAGAGTCTTATCAATGTACCTCTAGTGTAGCCATTCTTCAGAAGAAACCGAGACAAAGTCTCATGCCACAGCCTAGGTGCTTGGTGCAGCACATATAGAGCTTTATCCAATTTGCACACATAGTTGGGCTATTGTGGATCTTCAAATCCTTGAGGTTGGCATACATAGACTTCCCTATCTATATCCCCATATAGAAATACACACTTGACATCAAGTTGGTATACTGTGAAGTCCTTGGATGCAGCATAAGCAAGGAAGATCCTAACTGCCTCAAGTCTTGCAATTGGTGCAAAGACATTTGTATAATCGATTCCTTCCTCTTAAGTGTATCCTTGAACTATAAGTCTTGCCTTATTCTTGATGATCAAGCCTCTACCATCTCTCTTGTTTCTAAAAACTCATTTGGTGCCCATAGGTACTTGACCAGATGATAGCGGACATAGGTTCCATACCTTCTATCTCTTGAATTGAAGCAGATCCTCTTGCATCGATTCAAGCCAGCTACTATCTTTCAAGGCATCTTCTACCTTCTTGGGTTCCATCTGAGATAGAAAGCATGAGTACAAGAAGACATTCCCTTGATGAGTCTGTCCTCTTGTTCTCATACCCTTAGAGACATTCCTATGATGTTCTCAGTTAGATGAGTGTTGTGAATCCTAAGATGAGGAATCACTTCTAGTTGCAGAGATAGATCCAGGTTAGACATATTCTGCTCAGGAACTGGAACACTCTGTCCAGCTGATGTTTCAAAGTCATTCAATGAGGACTGATTGAATGAATGAAAAACATCATCAATAATTGGCTGTGAAGTAGTATTAACAGTTGCATGTTCCTTCAAAATACTACCTCCTTCTGCCTGGTGATGAGGTGGATCACCTGATGAGTTTTGAGGCTCAGTAGGTGATTCACTTTTGAGGCTTCACTATTCCTTGATATAGTTAAACTATCGGATCAGTGAATAGTGGAAGCTTGATGTATTGTAGCACTTGGAGAATTTGGTCTAGGATTGGGAAGCTCAAATAGTAGATCATTAGCAGCAGCATCAGCATCATTTTGAGCACCTATTCCAACTGAAACATTTTCACAAGAGGGTTTAGAATAGTTTGGAAACAATTCTAAATCAAAGATGTGATCAGGTCCATTCCCCCTAACACAAGGAGTGTGCTCATTAACTATATTGGATGACTCCTCAAATTGGTGATTCTTAATGTTGTATACTCTGTAAGCTTTGGAGCTAGAAGAATATCCAACAAAGGTAACATCATCCGACTTTTCAGCAATTTTGCTAAATTGTCCTTTGTGTTAAGTATGGTAGACCTGCTGCCAAAGGACCTTGGAAACCCAATGAACGGTGGCCTCTTGTTCCATACCTCATAAGGGGTTTTTCCATGGGGCTTAACCACAAGAACTCTATTCTGCACATAGCATGCAGTGCTGATTGCTTCTGCCCAGAATGTTAGACGTAGCTTTGAATCAGCTAACATAGTTCGAGCAGCCTCAATAAGTGTCCTATTCCTCCTCTCAGCAACACCGTTTTGTTGAGGAGGTCTGGGAGCACTATATTGTCTGGCAATCCCTTTTGAGTTACAGAATGAGTCAAGAACGAAGTTCTTAAACTCAGTCCCTTGATCACTTCTAATTATTCTAACCTTGTGATCAATTTGATTTTCTATTTTAAGAATAAAAGATTTTAATGTTTCAGCAGTTTCATCTTTAGTTCTTAAAAAGAATACCCATGTGAATCTTGTAAAATCATCAACTATCACAAGGCAATATGATTTCCTTCCAATGCTCATTATACACCTGGGACCAATAGATCCATGTGCAATAAGTGTAATGAGGTGGTGATGGAGTTAACAGCTTTGAATTTATGAGATGCCTTGTGTTGTTTCCCTTTCAGGCAAGCAACACAGTTATCTTGGTAGAAAATTCCTTTTTAGGCAAACCATGTACCAAGAAATTTTTATCCAATTTATTCATTTTCTTAAAATTTACATGACACATACGTTTATGCCACAGTGTTGACTCATCACTATCAGCTTGGAAAGAAAGCATGATACTTCACCATTGGGGAGCATTGTGTTGGATCTTTATACCAAGACCATAGAACATTGATGTGGTTAGTACGTTATGATCCAAGTCGGGTCATACCTAATAACAAGCTTAGCAAACACCAATTAATATTTAATCATTGATATGATCAGCAAAAATAATTACACCAATTAGAAAATGGGTTTTCTAAATAGTTGCATATGAGGATTGAACCACTTATAAAGGATATTTTGTTATGCTGTGAATTTGTTTAATGGTTGTTTATTTAGTTAAATAACATCAAATAACAAAGTGTTGTATGAGTTATATAATTAAAAGGTTAATTATATACTAATAAAAACAACTAGTTTATCAAAATTGGAGATTGGTTTTGGGGGGAAAACCACCTCTCTTATGGATTTCGGCTGCCCCCTTATGGGGAGGGGTCGTTTTGTGTTTTTCAATTAACACATTCTCAAGAACAATGACAGGATTAGTGATCTCAAGGTTTGATGGATTAGAGTGTAACGCAGCGGAATAAGAACAAGAATTAGACAAATTATAGCAAGAATATGATATTGTATGCATTAAGAACAAATACGGTTGTAAAGAGAGAATATATTTCTGTGAAAAGGAATGTTTCAATAATATCAAATGTTTCTGCTCAATCATTCACTTATTACAATTAGGTTGACAATCCTATATAGAGTGCAATCACTGCTGATATCACGGGATAGTGACATCTGGCAGATTTATTACAAAAATAACTAAAACTTAACAAACTACAAATGTTCACAACTACTGAGAACATATCAGAGTGCTAAGTATAAAACATAAAACTACTCATACGAAACTATGAAACTACAACGACTGCAAGAACAAGCTCTTTAGTCGTTTACAAAACTACTGAAAGAAAAAACATAAAGCTACTGAAAGAAAACCATCACAACTACTGAAGAAGACCTCTTCAGTTTTGACAACGTTGATACTTGGTCTTCAGCACTTGTGTCTTCAGACTTTGTCTTCAGCACTTGTGTCTTCAGACTTTGTCTTCAGCACTTGTGTCTTCAGACTTTGTCTTCAGCACTTGTGTCTTCAGACTTTGTCTTCAGCACTTGTCTTCAGACTTTGTCTTCAGCATTGTCTTCAGACTTTGTCTTCAGCACTTGTCTTCAGCTTTGTGGACTTCAGGAGTTGTTGTGACGTCTGTGGGACTTAAGGTTTTTCTGATCCGGCTCATTGGTTCTTTTGGTCCAACAAACTCCCCCTGAACCAATGCAGCCAAAACCTTAACTTTATTGAGGTCCCACTTATTGTTGGCGATAAGATTGGTCTTTTTCCTTCTTGATCAGCTAAGAAGATGACCCAATAAGCACTGGCCTGGGAATAGATTTCTGAAATTTGGTTGGCATAGTATGGATAAGAGCCCTGACTTTGGGAACTGGACACAGGGCTGTGGTCCTATCCATGAAATCTACTTCCCATGTATAAGCCTGTAGGATTCTCTGGTGTATGCTCTGAGAAACATAATTTGTTCTTCCATGGTAAGATTTCCAGCTCCACCATCAAACAGTCCTTCACGCCCATACAGCTCTGAAATGTACTTAGTGTTTGCCATTTTTGAGCTCAACTGTTGTAATCTGTCTGTATGCAAACTCATCTGGGTGAGTACCTTCAAGTAACAGACTGAGCTCATTTTGTTTGAAGTTCTCAAGCCTCTTGTAGACTAACCCCTTTTTAATTACTCTGCTCTCTAACATCTTTTGGGGTGGCTGTTTAGTTTCATAGGCCTTCTTGAAATCTTCTACAATTTCCCAGGGTGATACTACAAGGACCACTGTGATCTCTTCATCTACGATCCTTTTTACTTGGCCCTTGTATCTCGAAGGAATGTCTTTCTTCACAATTCTAGAGCCACCCTAGGATCAGGCCATATTCTCACCTTTTCCTTTTGATATTGAAATGTGTTAGCAAGGGTGTACAATCTCAGAGCTTCTTTCTTCATACTGATTATTGATGAAGAAGCAGCATAAGTTTTGTCTATGCTTTTCAGCATCTCATCATCATGAAGCTTTTGCTGCTGTTCTTCTTCTATCTTTACTCTCACAGCTTCCATCTGTGAGGTGGGAGTGATGGCATAGGTTTGGCTTTAGGCAAAGTTAGGACTGCGGAAAGAGGCAGCCTATCTCTTCCTCATCATCATCATCCTCTTCTTCTTCTTCTTCTAGCCTCAACACCCTTCTCTTCTTCTTCTTGGGTGCATCATCGGCTGTTGGTTTTGAGGGTAAGGAGTTGGTTAGTGGTTGTGGTAGTGGTGATTTTGAAGTGGGAGGTTTTGCAGGTTGCTCTAGCATTCTTGTAGTGAGTGAGGCTTTTGAGTGTTTTGCTAGTTCCTTTCTGTTCCCAGCACCTGCCTCATTTAGTGCTTCAATCACCACTCCCTTAGTGTATGCTTCAGACGAACAGATCTTGGTGGTTATTGCCAAGATACTGTCCCTGGTCCATGACTTAATCTCGATCAATGATCTCCCAAGGTACTTTGCAATGAATCTGATCATGATCTCTAGTCTTTCTCTTTCTAATGCATCATAACTTGCCCATCTTGAGTTAATTTCTTCAACTTCAAGTCTCCTAATCTCTGAGTCAAGCTGTGCAGTATCGAACCCCTGTCTATACAGTTGATCAATAATGGAGTCCATTGATTTACTGTGTGTAGCATCCGCCATTTTGATCATCTCATCGAGTTGAGTTCTTTTTCTTTTCCTTCAACCTTCCTCTTCTTATATGTGACATGAAAGTCTTGTGACTTTCACCCACTTGATCAATGTTAGCTCCCTTCACAAACTCCTCTTCCTTCTCAGTCTCCTTTTCTTTCTTCCCCTCTATGCTCTTCCTCTTTGTTTTCACTGACTGACTCTCCCCCTTTTGGGTTGCATTGGTTGCAAGGGTTTGAGTAGCAGAAAGCCTTGTGCTCACAATCTCCTCCACCAGGGGTTGTATGATTGAGGGAAGCCTCTCATCCATGGTTTTGATCACAATGTCTGTGATCATTGGGTGATGAGAGGTAGGGATTGCTGAAAGATAGCAGTTGTTTGCTCAGAGGGGTTCTGTCCCTGAGAAGCAGTGCCAGAAATAGAAGCTGGTGGCTTGGAAGTTTTGAGTGGCTGAGTGTGTGGGAGACCTTCAGGTGAAGGTGCCATCTGTGGGTTTATGTTGGTGGCATATGGACTTGCTGTTGAGAGAATTGGTCAAGTAGTCTTTGTAGTCTACTGACTTCTTCCTCAAGAATTGTGTTCTGGGCCAGAACATCATAAAAGAAGCCCAGGTCATCATCAGCAGATGCTGAATCACCTGACCTCCTGCTTGTAGCAGGATGTACATGCACTGGGTGTAGACCAGTTTTAGCATGTGCCCCTTTTTCTTGGAACAGGGGACTTCCAGCCTCAGGACGATGTCCTTCATCAGCTGTTGCCTCTAGTGAGGTCTTAGCTATGTTACCAGCCTCAGTCTGATCATGTGCTGATTCAGAAGAGGTGGTAGCCTCACCAGAGTTCTGGTCTCCTATCCACACCAGGAGATAGAACAGTTAAACCCTTGTGTTGTGGGCTGTCAGAAGCATGTTGATCCTCTTCCTCAATTGCTGTGGTTTTCCCCTTTGTTGGTGTTTGTTGGGGAGGAGGAGAGGCATGCAGCTGAGTCAGCACGTTTGCAATAATGAGAGTAGGACTTTGTGGGGCGGTTGCAGTGGGAGATGGGGTAAAAGCAGTATGCACCTGGGGAGAATGGTGCTCTTCAATGGCAATCTCCTCAAATGAGGAAGATCCCAGATTAGGGGTACCCTTCTTGGTTGCTGCAGGCTCCTTTTGAGAGGAATCTGAGCGGCTGTGGCTGGTGAAGTCCTTGTATCCACTAGGGGGTTATAACCAGTGGATATAGCCTGCGTTTGTGTTGCAGGGGCATCCTCAGGGGACTCATTTCCCTGAGTAGCCTTTTTTGTCTTCTTTTTAGTGGGTTGGTGGGGACTTGGATTTGAGTGGTGGCTGTGGGTTCCAGCTGCGTGGGTTGTGCGCAACTTGGCAGCCATTTTAGTGATTGGTCAGAGTTGTGCCGGGAGTATACTTCAGGCAATACAGCCGTAGCAGGGACTCCCAGGCCAACAAGTTTTCAAATTATGGCCATTATGAACGAGGATTATATCCAACGGTTAGCAAGTTGTTTTTGGGCCATATCCTTGAGCTCTAAAATAGTATTTCAGAAAAATTTAAAGTTGTTGCTCAAGGATGGAGTACATTACCTGTTGCCACCTTGTGGACATTTGATCCCATGATGAAGTCTTGGGGGCAAGGCAGACATTTACCAGGTGAAAGATGAGACGTTCGGCATCCTGGAAATGTTTCTTCAATATGGTAGATGCACTCAGGTTACCCTGGTATCCATGCTGGGCAAATGATTGATCGATTGTGCCCTTTGGATAACTAGTTGGGAAAGTGGCATCATCCAGATTGAGGGTTTGGCGAAGAGTCTGGGTAGTAATGACCACTTTTTGACGATGGACAAACGATTGAAGAGACTCTGTGTCATTCTCCTCAGAGACAAGAGTGACGTTTGTCCAGAATTGGTTAAGAGATTCGCATATATGGTGGGATTTAACAGAAAAGCCGTTTTGTAAGGTGACTGAACCATTAAATCAATGGCGTTGTGAAACTTGGTCCAGTATGGCGATTTTGTGAGATGTGCGACACAGTTGTGTCGAGTTTTAGTTGCATGGTCGCCATTGATGAAGAGAGGTTTATAGAGTTTTTGAACGTTAGGTTTGAGAAGAGAAGGAAAGTAAAACTCTGAAGGTGGGATAAGGTATTTAAAGGGTAGGGTTAGAAAACGACTGAAGGTTTTGGTGTTAGTCATCAGTTGTTGAAACTACTGATGACGTGGTATTAACTTTAGAGGTTTGGAATGACTGACCGTATTGCTGTGATCAGCAGTTGTTATAAAAACAACTGAAGACTGGTTTTAACCGTCAGACGTTGAAACAGCTGAAGTCTCTAATTTAGTCATCAGTAGTTATAAAACTACTGAAGATTTAGTCATCAGTAGTTATAAAACTACTGAAGACAGTTTTGATTTCAGGTGATGAAAACAATGAGGACTTGGTATTAGTCATCAGTAGTTGGGAAACTACTGAAGACTTGGTTTTACCATCAGTGTTGTAAACAACTGAAGACTTGGTGTTAGTCATCAGTAGTGTTTAAACTACTGAAACAGCAGTTGGGAAACTACTGAAGACAAAAAGGCTCATCAGTAGTTGTCGTCAATTCATTGCTTTTCAGCTGTTTCATACTGTCCTCAACACGTACTCATCAGACGTTTTCATCTGTTTTCAGATGTTTCATAGGACATCAGTACGTATTTGTATTTCTGACAACAGTAGTTGTAGCTACATCAGCTGTTGTAACTACATCAATTGTTTTAACAAATAAAGTACTTGAGTACTGAGAAGTTAAGCTCTAGTAGTTTAAAGAAAACTTCCGGAGAGAAAATAACGTCAGTACTTATATATATGACAATAATAAACTAATGATCATCAGTACTTGTGAGCTGAGATCACCAGTAGTTGTCACTTATTCTAGCTGCAGCATACCAAGCCTTAACACTAGGTTTTGGAAAGTTTGCTATCCAAGGGCTTAGTGAAAATGTCTGCAAGCTCATCAGCACTAGAACAAATTTTGGATCAATCAGACCTTTTTCAAAACAATCTCTGATAAAATGGTGTTTGATTTCAATATGTTTAGTCCTAGAGTGCTGGACAGGATTCTTGACAATACAAAGAGCTGAAGAGCTGTCCATTAACAATGGGGTCTTAGTCTCTATTATGCCATAATCCAATAATTGGTTTTGAAGCCAGAGTACCTGAGATGTACAACTTGCAGCAACAATGTACTCTGCTTCAGCAGTTGATGTAGCAACTGAGGTCTGCTTCTTACTCTGCCAAGAAATCAAGCAGTTGCCTAAGAATTGGCATCCTCCAGAAGTGGACTTTCTTGTCAACTTACACCCTGCATAGTCACTGTCAGAAAAAGCAACTAATTTACCAGAATGTCTAGTAGAATACCTAAACCTAGAGATGGAGTGCCTTGCAATATCTAAAGATCCTCTTGACTGCAATCAAATGAGACTCCTTAGGTTGCAGCCTGAAATCTAGCACAAACACATGTAGCAAACATAATATCTGGTCTAGAAGTTGTTAAGTACATCAAGGACCCAATCATACATCTATAAAGTGTTCATCAACCACTTTCCTTTCTGATCTGTATCCAGTTGTGTGGTGTTGCACATGGGAGTAGAACAGGGCTTACACTTTTGTAAATCAAACTTTTCCAAAAGATCTTTTGTGTATTTGGACTGATGAATGAAAATTCCATAGCCTTTTGTTTGATTTGCAAACCCAGAAAGAACTGTAATTCTCCCATGGCACTCATTTCAAACTTCTGTTTCATAAACTTTGTAAAGGCATCACACAACTGTGGATCAGAGGATGCAAAAATAATATCATCTACATAAATTTGAACAAGTAGATTATGCTGCCCAGCTTTCTTAATGAATAAAGTCTTATCTATGGAGCCTCTAGTGAAATTATTTTCCAGAAGAAAGTTTGATAATGTCTCATACCAGGCTCTAGGAGCTTGTTTCAACCCATAGAGAGCCTTATCAAGCTTATACACCCAATTAGGATGTTTATTGTCCTCAAAAACCTGGTGGTTGACATACATAAACCTCTTCTTTAATTTTCCCATACAAAAATGCACTTTTGACATCCATTTGAAAAACTTTAAGGTTGTGATAAGCAGCATAAGCTAAAAACAATCGAATTGCTTCCAGTCTGGCTACAGGGGCAAAGGTTTCATTATAATCAATACCTTCCTCTTGTGAAAACCCTGTACAACCAGTCTGGCCTGTTCTTAACAATAAGCCCATTTTCATCAATTTTGTTCCTAAACACCCATTTAGTGCCTATTGCACACTTACCTGGAGGTAGAGAGGAACCAGTTCACACTTGCTGTTTCTTGAACTGAAGAAGCTCAAGCTGCATGGCTTCAACCCATCCATTGTCCCTTAAAGCAATGTGATAGTTCTTTGGCTCTTGCTGACTAATGAAGAGAGCATAGAAGCAGAAAATTTGACAATTGACTTCTTGTTGAAACGCCAGCATTGATATCACCAATGATTTGAGACATAGGGTGATTCTTAGATCTTGGTACACAATAAGATCTGTGCAAGTGTTTGTAGCAGGCTCAGCAGCAGCAACAGATGGTGATGGTGAAGCATTTCCTTGAAACCAATCAGTAGATGGTAATTCAAAGGAAGTTGAAGTTGTAGAAATCTCATCAGCATTTGTTGTGGATTGTGCTACTGAAGCTACAGGAACATCAGGTCTAGCTGAATCAGGCAGTTGATCACTAAACTTGAAAAGGTGATTACTGATATCATCATCATCAGTAACACCAGATGGATGACTAGCTACAGAAGATGATGGATTCATATGATCTGCAACAGCAGGTGGTTGATAAGGAACATATTGCAGAATGTCCAGATCAAACAACTCCACAGGGTTTTGTGGAATTGTATCCTTAGGGGATTCATTGAACTTCACATGCAAGGTTTCTTCAACTATCTTTGTCCGACAGTTGAATACTCTATAAGCCTTGCAAGTGGATGAATACCCAACAAAATACCCTGCATCCACCTTAGAATCAAACTTTTGGAGTTGATCCTTTGTGTTGAGAATGTAACAGGGACACCCAAATGCTCTAAAGAATGAAATCAAAGGGGCTAAATGATGTAAAACTTCATAGGAGTTTTCATCAACCTCTGATTTACTAAGGCTCTATTCTGTACATAGCAAGCTGTATTGACAGCTTCAGCCCAAAAGGTCAGTGGCAGACCAGAATCAGCCAACATGGACCTTGCAGCTTCAATGAGGGTCCTGTTCTTTCTCTCCACTACTCCATTTTGCTCTGGAGTCCTTGGGATGCTATACTGCCTCTTGATTCCCTTTGACAAGTAAAACTCATCAAGAGTGTGGTTTCTGAATTCAGTACCATTGTCACTCCTCACACACTTAACTGGTAGGGAATACTGCTTCTCAACATGTAACACAAAGTTCATAATGGACTGAGCAGCCTCATCCTTTGAATGCAAGAAGAAGGTCCATACATATCTAGAGTAATCATCCACAATTACCAGACAGTATTTCTTCTTTGCCATACTCATTACCTTCACAGGACCAAAAAGATCCATGTGCAGTAGTTGTAAGCAGGCATTAGACTTGGACTCTTCTATGGTTGGGAATGAAACTTTATGTTGTTCCCTTTTAAGCATGCAGTGCAGATTTCATCACAATTGAACTCCTTTATTGGAAGACCTCTCACTAAACTCTGTGGATCAGCTGATTCATGTTTTTGAGATTAACATGACCCAGCCTTCTATGCCACAGTTTAGATTCTTGGAGAGAGGCCTTGGAGAACAAGCATGGATGGCCTCTTAACTCAATTTTCTTTGACAGATCCAAGGCATATACTCTTCCTATCCTGTTAGCCTTCAAGAGAGTATTATCATCCAGTACTTTGTCAATCAGGCTCAGAACCTTGGAAGACAGAATCCTACAGTTCTGGCTTGTGAAAAGAGCAACATGTCCTTTGTCACACATCTGACTGACACTAACAGATTGTATTTGAGATTCTCCACATGGTTGACATCATCAAATCTAATATCTCCATTAGACACAAATCCCTTTCCAATGATGTAACCTTTAGCATCATTTCCAAATGAGACAAATCCCTTCTTTCCCTGAGAGTAATCATGAAGAAGAGAGTTGCTCCCAGTCATGTGCATGGATCCTCCACTGTCACATACCAGATGCTTCTTTGGCATGCTGAAGAACCCTGCACAATCATAAGAAATAGTTAGCTTGGAGACCCAAACCTTTTTGGTTTTGGGACTGACTTTATCAACAGATTTAACCATAGCTGGTTTCTCATGATTAACAGCTGATGAAGATGGAGATGGTGCTGAAATAGATTTGGGCCTGGAATTCCTCTCCAGTGGTTTGATCACATGGGCTTCAAGTTGGTTAACTCTCCCCAACAGATGCTGAAACATCATAACAAGCTGTGTCTGATTTGAAGCTCGAGCTTTCAGTTCATTTGACACTCCAGAGCTTGTTTTTGAGTTCCTGTGACCCACCATTTCCTCCTCTTAGACTTCACAGACTTAGTCTTATGTTTATCATGAGGAACAATATCAGCTGTCTTCTGATAAACCGCATCCTTCTTAGTGGATTTGGGTAAGGCCTTGGGTTTATCAGGTTGAGATGATTGTGGTACAAACTTGGTCTCAAACTCAGTTTTCATTTTATTTATTTCTAGTTTAATGAGCTCATCCCTTTGGAGCTTTAAACCCTTTTTGTACCAACATTCATCAGATAGATGATTGAATTTACCACAAATTTCACATGGTTTATTCTTCATCTTGGACATCTTTACTGCTGAAGTGGAAACTACTGAAGGTGTGATCTTCAGTACTTTCCTCCTATCAGTACTAGGTACTAAAGGATTTGTAACAGCTGAAGACTGGTAATTCAACTGTTTTCCATCCGTCCTAATAGACTGTTGATGGATTCCTCAGCAGTTGTTAGTCCTTGTATTTCAACTGATTTGAAATGCTTTTCAGATGTTGGGTCTCTTTCAGTACTTGGGGTACATTGAGGAACAACATCTGAAGTACTCAGCTTCATATGAGTCTCAGTAGTTAGACCATCAGTCAATTTATTTGTTGAGATCTTAACACTGGTTTCATTCTCTGATCTTAGATTATCATTGGAGAATGACTCACACGATAATGTGGTTTGGAGATTTCTTTCACTTTCAGACTTAACTATGGAGTTAGGAGTAAAGTCTGTTGGTGGAGCAGTATGGTTGTAACCAATGCCAAACTTCACATTTGAAGCAGTTTGCTTGCTAAGAAGCATTTCAAATCCCTTGCATGATGAGACCCAGCGTTCACACTCAACTTGGGTCACTGCAAGTTTTTCTTTGAGACTCCTGTGGTCTTCCAGAATAACCTCTAGCTTGGCCTTTTCATCATTTAATTGGCATTTAAGCTTATAAATCTCATCACTTTTACTGTTAAGAGCAGACTCATACTCAGCTTTTCTTTTGAAAATGGTTTTCTCAAGCTCAAGTTTTTGATTTATTAATGCTACATTTGCCTCTCTAATAGAGACAAAGGCAGCTATGCATGATTCAGAACATAACTTGGCTTTAGCCTCTGAAGATACCTGAGTTACCTGTGAAGATGATGCATTTGAACAGGAACCCTCAGTAGACTCCGGGCCATGAGAGCAAGATTTCCAAAAGGGTGTTCACCACCATGTTGACTAGCACCAGCATAGTATTGCTCAGTGTGACCAGACAAGTTATCAGGTAAGCTACTCCAGTCAACGACTCCAGGTGTGAAGAAGCTGTGATGAGGTTGTGATTGAGATGGAGATGGTTGAGGTTCTGGTAGTGCATGAGATTGTGGTACTATAGGAGCTTGAACTTGATTTGACTGTGGCATATAATAGCAGGGATAAGGATATGGCATTTGACCCTGAGGAACAAAATATGCAGGAGATTGAGGTGTGATGAATGACTAGAACCAGCAGAGTGTTGCCCTTTGAATTGTGAATTGTTATTGGAAAAGTCAAAAAGGGTGCAGAAGTGTTAGATCCAGTTGATCTACACTCTCTTGCAAAGTGTCCAAGCCTGTGGCATTTGTGACACTTCAACTTGCTCTTGTCAAAACCGACTTTGGTTTTGTGAGAGAGTCCAGGAAATTTCCTGCCAGTTCTCTTGTAGAATTTCTGAGATCTGATATTGATCAAGGCCATTTGGCTCAAAATATCCATCTCTTCTAAATCATCATCAGCAATGCCCTTCAAATCATCCATGATAAGCATAGATTGTCACTATTATTACCAGAATGACAATCAACACTCACAAAGGCATGATTAGAATTGTTTGAGGTGAAATCAATATGCTCATCATAGTGGCATTCTGATCCTGCATACTCTGACTCATGACTTACCAAGGCAGTGTTTCTGGTACAAATCATTAGTGAGCTTTCCAGATGATGACAGTTTTCGTTTCTGTTCTATCTCTCTCTCAAATGTGAGCAATTTCCCATGGAGTTGGGTGAGAGATAGTTTGTCCAAATTTGCACTGGAGCGTAGGACAATAGTATATGTGTCCCATCTCTCAGGCAGTGATCTGAGAAATCTTTATTCATCTGGCTATTTTGTGTACTCATGTTTGACCATTTTAATTCAGAGATCAAACAAGAGAACCGCTCAAACTGTTGAGTCAGTGTCTCACCCTTCCTATGAGAGAATGTCTCATATTGTTGGGCAAGGATTTCTCTATTATTTGCCAAGACCTCATCTGTTCCTCCAAATTGTTCTTTCAAGGCATTCCAGAGGTCATGGGCAGTTTCATAATGCATTAGCCCAGAATAGATTTCATGGGGCAGTGCCATGGCCAGAATTCCATGGGCTTTTGCATCAATCTCAAACAATTTCTTATCCTCATCTGAGTATTGCTCCCTCCTCTTCGGAACCATTTGATTGGTTTCCGGGTTATTCACCATAGGCTTGTGTGGACCATGTACACTGATGTCCAACAACCTGAGCTGTTAACAGACAGGTGATGGAGCATTCGTCGTTGCCATATGTTGTACTCATTCCTAACCAGCATCGGAGGCTTGGTTGAGGAACCAGTATTGTGAGGATCATTGGAAGGAGTAGTCATTTTAGGTCCAAATACAATTAATTCAAGTTTTAAAAGATTTTACACAGACCACAACAGACTCAATGAAAACCAAGAATAAATCTCAGGATGAATGACCAAAAACACAGAAAATTCAATCTCTATAACCTTTTCTTGCAAAAATGCTAATTCAATCAAACTTGGATCTTGGATAGCAGTTTCAATGATCAATTATTAGATCGATCAATGATGAACCTGCTCTGATACCATTTGACAGGATCAGTGATCTCAAGTTTGATGGATTAGAGTGTAACGCAGCGAAAAGAACAAGAATTAGACAAATTATAGCAAGAATTTGATATTCGTATGCATTAAGAACAAATACGGTTGTAAAGAGAGAATATATTTCTGTGAAAAGGAATGTTTCAATAATATCAAATGTTTTGCTCAATCATTCACTTATTACAATTAGGTTGACACTCCTTATATAGAGTGCAATCACTGCTGATATCACGGGATAGTGACATCTGGCAGATTTATTACAAAAATAACTAAAACTTAACAAACTACTGAAATGTTCACAACTACTGAGAACATATCAGAGTGCTAAGTATAAAACATAAAACTACTCATACGAAACTACTGAAACTACAAAGACTGAAGACAAGCTCTTTAGTCGTTTTACAAAACTACTGAAAGGAAAACATAAAACTACTGAAAGAAAACCGTGACAACTATTGAAGAAGACCTCTTCAGCTGTTGTGACAACGTCTGATACTTGGTCTTCAGCACTTGTGTCTTCAGACTTTGTCTTCAGCACTTGTGTCTTCAGACTTTGTCTTCAGCACTTGCGTTCAGACTTTATCTTCAGCACTTGTCTTCAGACTTTGTCTTCAGCACTTGTCTTCAGACTTTGTCTTCAGCTGTTGTGGACTTCAACAGTTGTTGTGACGTCTATGGGACTTAAGTTTTTTCTGATCCGGCTCATTGGTTCTTTTGGTCCAACAACAAGATACACTCTCTACCTCTTATTCTCTCTCACACATGCAAGAAGAAAAGAATAAGTTCTCTCCTTTTTCATGATGGATTCTCGGCTGGAAGTGTTCCAGCAGCTTGTTCTTTGAGTTTTGGTGTGCAAATCCTAGCAAGAGTGGTCTTTGCTTGATGCTTGTGGGTATGGATACTTGAGGACACCTTTCCTTGGTGTTTTGGTTGTTCAACAACCTCATCATCTTCATTGAAAATCGTTTTTCTACAGCTCCACAAATGGTAGTTTGTATGTTACGTTTTGGTTGTTTATTTCTTCTTGATAGCTAGTTCAAACACATATAAATGATCCTTATGTTCTTGGGTTTGTTGTTGTTATGAAATGAACCTTATTTTCAGACTACAAATAAACATACTAAGGTTTTATTCCGCTGCGTTTTCAACGTTTAAATGGTTAAACTACTTTGATTAAGGTCCAACAAACCCAACACATTGTTCATATCAAGCTTGTACATATCCCCTTTCCTGGGAGATCTAAGAAGCACCAATTCCAGAGGAATTATCATCCCTGGTTTGAGGATAATGCACTCATGTTTTGTGAAAAGCATTTGGTGCTTTTGATCACAGAATTGAGAAACACTTAACATATTGTGTTCAAGTTGTTTGACAAAGTGAACTTTGTCAACTTTTAATTTACCATTGGATATACTCCCTCTGCCAGAAATATATCCTCCAGCCTCACCTCCAAACTAGACAGGACCTCCATCATACTGTTGAAATTGTTGAAGGAGAGATCTGTTCCCTGTCATGTGCCTGGAGCATCCACTATCTACAATCCAAATGTTGTTATTATTGTCATATGGATGTCCCTGCACATAAGATGAGATGATTATTTTTATTGGAAACCCAAGCTTTATCGGTCTTGGGTTCTTCCAAAGATAATGACATAATACAACCAAAATTTATGCATGGGGGTTCAATGGATGTCTTTGAAGAAGAGGTTTGGGCTACAACATCTTCCTTGATCTTCCATTCCATCCCTGGTTGATCATGGAGGATGAGCTTGTTGAAGCTTTTGTAGCTTGGCATTCTTCCGAAGCTTCTTTCTTTTCAGAAGAAGCCTTCACCACCTTTTCTTCCGAAGCAGTCTTCTTCTAGGATGGTTTCAAGGGGACTCTTTTGTTCTTCTGAGTCTTGACAGCTTTAGCTCCCGAAGCCTTTTTCCTTTCGGAAGAAGAATCTTCTTCCGAAAGCAGCCTTGCTTCAGAAACAAGCTTTCCCTTTTCATCACTTGAACCATTTGATATGGTCCAAATAAGAAACCTTCCCGGACTCCTTCCTTTTTAACATTATTTGCATAATGTGTGCTAGCAGGATTGTAGTAACAATCTTTGGGCATGTGGTTTGCAGATCACACATTATGCATGCAATGTTAATCTTTTGGGGATTTGAGGATTGCTGTTTCTTGTTATTTTTATCTTCATCAGCAACTTTTCCCTTTAACTTCTGATCCTTGGTAGGACAGGATTGCTGGTGCTACACCCCTTTCCTGAATTAGAGTTTCCAACCACCTGGAATCCAGCTGAGATGAATATACCCTTTTGCTTTGGGTCTATCTTTAGCTTGGACTCAGCCACTTTCTTTGTAGTTTTTCTGGCTGCCTTAGCCCTGCGTCTTCTAGCTTTGGTGGTCAAGGTTTGATCATCATTGGTAGGGGAGGGCATAATTACTTGGTTCTTCCCTGTGATGATCTCCATAGTTGCACCATTCTTTGACTCATGAGAAGGTGGGTCAGAAGATGGAACCTCTTGCTCTTCAGTACGACACCTTGGTTGTCTTATAGACTCATAAGAGTGTGGTGGAGCAATTCATTGGTTCCCAACCTCCTTTGTTTTGGTAACAAAGTTTTGAGTGAGAGGATGATGAAAGAATGGCTTGGAAGTTTTGCTCGGAAATAGCATACTTCCTGGCTTGAGCCTCAGCTGTGACAAGCTGGGCTTGAGCCTCAGTGAATTTGGATATTAAATCCTTTATCTGAGTCTTATAGTTTGTGTGTTCATGTTTTAATAGGGACACAGTTTTCTCTAACTCCTCAATTTTTCTTTGGTAGTCAGATTCAGCCCTTTTAAAGTCAGATTTCAAAACATTTAAAGACTCAATATCAGATTTAATCTCCATATTGTAGTCTTGATACAATTTAACCTTAGCAATACAGGCAGGAGTACAAAGATGTTCATATACCTTATTTTAATCTGTTCTGGCGATGAGTGCTTCAGTAGGAGTCACATCCTGTACCATGAAGCTCCAGTCAACTTCTTGAGCCATTGCAGCTGTTTTAGTTGACTTTTCGGTGGGCTTTGGTGTAGAGGGATGTGTGGAGGCCTGTGGGGTTCCTGGTTGGACTTGGGAGCCTTGCATTCCCTTGCAAAATGACCAAGTTGGTTATAGTTGTAACATTTGGCCTTGGTTTTGTCAAACCCAAATTTGTTATTGATTGGGTTCTGGGGAAATTGCCTTCTAGTTTTCTTAAAGAACTTCTTTGCTCTGTAGGTTAGAAGAGCCATTTGTTGGACTATGTCCACGTATTCCACGTCATCTGGGCTGAAACACTCTAGATCATCAAAGCAGTATTGATAATCACTTGAGTGTCCACTTCCTGAGACAAAAGCACAGCTGTCCTGAAAGGAGCTTTGCTGAGCTTGTAGAGACCTTGGAGTCTCAGGAAATGTGATGTATGGCCCAGAAGAACAAGATGGATGCTGGGTGTAAGTCAGGTATTGTTGAGGCTGGGAGATTCTTGAGCCTTCAGCAACCATTAAGGCGTTGCTAGCAGGAAGACTCAATGGTCTGCTTGTCTGATGACCCCTCTTACTTTCCATTTCTAAATGGTATCCAACAAGGATCCCATAGAGCTTGGTCATGGTGAGTGTATTCAGATTTTCTGTTCTCTTGATAGAGACACAGTAGAATGTCCACTCATTGGGTAATGCACTCATGAACTTTCTTGTAAGGTCTCTGAGTTCATGAGCAATTCCCACAGATTGAAGGGAAGAAATGAGATCCATGTACCTAAAATATTGCTGGCTAAGAGTCTCTCCAGCAACATGGGTGAAGTTCTCGAACTGCTGCTTCAGTGAGTCCTTCTTGGAGTCATTTGAGTTTGAGTACATTTGAGCAAGCGCATCAAACAGTTCTTTGGCAGACTTGCAATGCTCAAACCCCACCATGATAGAGTTTGGAATTGCAGTCATGAGAACAGTCATAGCGTTGTTGTCAATGTCAAGCTTCTTCCTGTCCACATTAGAATAATCTTCAACAGCTTTCTCGATCATGGAACCATTTCCACCAGCTACTTTTGGCTTATACGGGCCATTGACAATGGATTGCCACATTTTGCTGTCTTGATACCTGATGAAGCCTTCCATTCTTCTGCTCCAGGACCTGAAGTTTTCAGTGATAATGATGGGTGCTTTGGTCATCGACCCCATCTCTACTTCAGATTTGTTGAGGTCCATTTTGAGTGAGGTATAAGGAGGAGTGAAAAATAGGTTAATTAAGATGGTAAGATCTCACAATCAAGAGCCTAAAAAGCTCTGATACCAATTGCAGGATCGGGTTTGTCACTTAGACACTTAGATTTCTCTCAAACTCACTTATAGAAACACTCAACTCAGATGAAGTAAAGTCTTTTACAAGAGTTGATAATAATATAATAAGTAGTGAAGGAACACACAGAAATAAATTTTCAAGGCACTTGTATATATGACTTCTCAACTCTAGATATTACAAGACTCTTACAAGCATTATACATGAGTTACAATGAGAAACTATATATACTAGATCCTACAGCCGGATATACTTTGATACCAGCTGGAAACCTAAGACTAAAGCATATACTACAATGCTAAAGTCAAGGCATCTTAGATAAAGTATTATCTAAGATACGGTAGTCATGACATGTCCATGACTTACCTTTTGTCACCAACTAAAGATGGCAACTGTACTAACATAAAAAGGTAAATAGTGGATTAAAGTATGGTCAACTACATGGCTTTTGAGAAAACGCCATGCAGTATCTCAGAGATTTGCCGCGGAGTGTCAGGGAGACCATACTTATGTCCACTGGATAATAGCAGTGTTTTCCGAAGGTAAGTTGGCTTCGGAAGTTCAAGTTCCTCCGAAGCCACTTATACTTCGGAAGAGGCTTCTATACTTCCGAGGCTTGAGGACTTCTATACTTCGGAAGTTGACTTTAGATCTTTCTTTCTAAGTCTTGAACTTCGGAAGTAGGTTCTTTGTCTTCGGAAGTTGGAATTTTTCCTTCGGAAGTAAGTTTTACACTTTGTCTTCGGAAGAGCTCCTTTTCCTTCGGAAGTCCTTTATTTATTGTACCAAAATCTTCTAAGTGACTTGGTTTTGATTGCACCAGCCTTTCTAGATCCAACAGTGACTCCCATGATTTCCAAGTCATTTACTAATTGTACAAATCTGTGCAGTTGTTTAGATTGATTCTCCCTTTGTGTGGTGGAATGTCTCATACTGATTAACAAGCTTATCCTTGTTGATTTCAGCCACTTCACTGCTTCCTTCACACATGATCTTCAATCCATCCACACAGCTCTTGTAGACCATACTTCTCTAATCTTTTCAGCACATCCATCTTGAGTGCTTGAGTTAGAATGGAGTAGGCTTTGAGGTCAATCTTGATTTTCTTGTAGTCTTCATCATCTAGAGTTAGATCTTCAATGGGTATTCTTGCAGTTTTATATATTGCAGCTTCATCTGTAGACAGAGTAACAGGGATGTGTGGCTCCTTGCACATTGAGATCCAGAAATCAGGATCTACACCTGTGATGTATTTCCTAAACCTGAATTTTCCACTGTTTAAACTCAGATTTATGTTTAAGCATAGGAGGTTTAGGTGTATGACCAAGTTCTGAGTAGCTGTTAGAATCCATTTTACTATGTTTTTAACTGGTATACTATAGATTTAGATGATTTTTACGATTGATTAGTCCAACTTGTCCAAATAGTTCAAATGGGTTATAGAACCAGATCTGAGATTGTATTGAGTTTCTTGCTGTTTTGAATATTTTAGTGAGAATGTGTTGACAGGAGTATTTTTCAGCTGTTTACTAAGTAGAGAAGATGATATTCACTACTAGCAACTCGATTACGAGATCAATCGAATTCTATTCAGTTCTTGCGCAGATCTGAAAGAGAACTGAGAGCCAAAGCTCTGATACCAATTGACTGGGGTTGAGTAAGATTGAGATTCTTACTGAGAATCGAATATGGTAATCAAGTCAGTGATTGAATGGCGGAAACAAACAATCAAAGAACATTCAATGTAAGAAAATTACTCATAAATGTTTTGGTATTTTATATATGAAAGTAGATGAATTACAGAGAATAATTACAACAAAAATTCTCTATCTCTATCTTCTCTCACCTCAAGTATGAGGTTATCTATTCTATTATAGGCAGATAAGATGCCTTTTACAAAATGACTAAACTACCCCTGAACTATTACATTAGAACTAGTCTAAGTCTTCATCCGCATCTTTGCTAGTTCATCCGCATTGAAAAATGTGGATGAGTTAACTTGATCAACATTTCTTAACTTGATCATCCGCATTAGTATGTTGGTCATCCGCATTGGTTAATACGGATGAACAAATACTTATGCGCATTTGTTTGGTCATCCGCATTTGTCTAATGCGGATGAGCAAAGTCTTGTCTGCATTAACTTTTAGTCTTCCGCATTTGTCAATCGGAAGAGCAAATACTTGTCCGTATTTGCATTATGTCTTCCGCATTGACAAATGCGGAAGACAACACTTGTTCTTTTCCTTAGCAGATTTTTCATCCGCATTTCTTCTTGGACTTAAGGGATTCTAGCAAAGCAATCATAAAATCACCCATTGAGTTGGCATGTATGATCCTTTCAGGGTGCAACACCACTCATACCAAATAAGGAGGGGTTGGCCTCCTCTTTTCTTCTTGATGAGTAATAGTGTTGTTCTGTGCACAAAAAGAGTACAAATGAAAGCTCAAATATCACACCCCCGCTAAGAGCAGAAACACAGGGATGTAACAAGACGGCATCGCCAAACAACATGGTAAACGATAGAGACGCATATAACAATGATGACAAGCGTGTCATGACGACACCCGACAAACAAAGGGACTTGTGTTGGTTAGTCAATATTCACGACAACATAGCTATAAGCATAAACATGTTAAATGATTCACGTAAACAAAGATGATAACATTGTAGGTAATTCCCCAACCCGGGAACAAGTTAGAAAGTAAGATGTTGTATAATGCAAACTACAACAAAGTTCCAAAGGACAATGTTCAGTCTCAAAATGCATCCTAGGGTCTCCACTAAGGCAGCACACCAAGATCTTCAATTAGCATGATCACCAGAAAAGATATGCTCAAAATGGTCAACAAATTCATTGGTGAGCTCGCAAGTTTAAACTATAAACAAGTAATTGATGTTGTATAATAGTTGTGACGGAATACAATGAATATAGTTATAAGTAAGCAAAATCACATGACATGAGCTTTACAACCAAACCTAACGACATACACAAAGAATTTCGAATAATTCACCCAAGGCCCGTTCCTGGCTACGATTGTTACTAACTAGTATACCAACCAACAAGGAAGGGGTGTCAACTCAGTAGTACTACCAATACCTATCCGTCGGTTCCTATACTCGAATTAAATAGTTATAAAGAAAGAACCACACAGCAGACCCAAGCATGTATCAGATAAGTACTCACAAAATAGTATCACATTGATTCCAAGTATTAAATTGTATGTAAGTTGTACATCATAGAAAACGGGTGAGCATACTTTTCCCCCAGTTTGTAAATGATTGAAAGGTTGTATAAGCATAAAAGGGGCCACGAAACTCACTGTTAAGTGGTATGTATGAATGATTCAAAGTTCCCAAATGTTGTATGAAATGAACGGTCAAACACCTATTGACAATCATCGTTAAGCATTAATGATTTGCATAAAGTACATAGTAATGTTCAGTCGATTCGGGTTATATCGTTCGGTCGCGCGTAACACACGCAAACTGACACACGTATTAGATCTTATGTAGATCCAAGTACTAGAAACCATCACCATTGCCAGTGATACTGTGTAAAAGATCATTATTATAAGATAAAATATTGTTAAATATAGTAGTCGCAAATCGGTTGTTGATAATTGTAAAATGTTTGGTTGATTTGATTTGGAATAGTATTATAGTCTTGATAGTGTTGACTTTAATCTTTGTGGTCGAGCAATGACAATTGTGTGGATGTTACCTTATCATCACACGACATTCAAGAAGGAAATTCACACACACAGCAACTTCAATCACACGACAAGATCAGACGGTCGACTCAACACTCCATTCGCACAAATCAACCTTCATTCGCACGAATTTGCTTCATTCGTACGACTAAACATTCATTCGCACGGCTGGCATTCAGTCGTAGCCATAGCACCCAATCGCACGACTCAAACTCCATACGCACGAATCAACCTTCATTCGTACGAATCAGCTTCGTTCGTACGACTGAACCTCCATTCGTGCGACTGCCATTCAGTCGTGCGATACACGCACAATCGCACACATTCATCCGCATTGACTCAATCGCACACCACATTCATCCGCATTGACTCAATCGCATGCATCACTCATCCGCATGACTCAATCACACACACACACATACACACACATAGTCGCATGACTCAATCGCACGACTCACCAGTCGCAAGGCTCAGTCGCATTATCGACCAGTCGCCCGAACAGCAGAATCACGACTACAGAAGTGCAGAGCAGCCTCCGGCTACTCTGTGCACGAGTTTAACACAACAAGAACTTCCAGAAACACACTACAAACACACACAAACAAGAAGCACACACAGAAAAAACATCACACGCACCCACGCGACCACATGTGTTCGGGTTGGACCCGAACACCCGAAATACTAGAAATGGACAGCAGTAAAACGAGCAAGAAAGGGACAATCAAGGTCGTCTACTGCAAGGATGGAGTAGACTAGGTTGTAGACGAAGTCTAGACGACGAAAACGAGACGACGAAACGGGGCAGTTTTGGTGCAAAGAAGAAGTTGTAGAGTGAAGAAGAAAATGAAGAAGAAGAAGATGGAGAATGAAGGCTAGGGCTGGAAATGGGGTTTATATACCCAGCCCTAGTTTGCAAAATGTCATTTTAGTCCTTACACTTAGCCCCGAGTTCCCAAAGTTTGTTTAAGTTGAAAAAGACTTTAAAAATGTTTGTTATATTAATGACAGAAGTGTAATAATGGTATTTGTACTTAAAAATTGTTTTATCAATAATAATATTATTATATAAAAACGATATATTTAGTGATAATAACGATGAAATTTGTAAAAGTTTAAAGCATAGCACTTGTTCATGAAGGAAACACAAGCACAAAGATAATAAAGCAAGTAGGATATGCACACAAGGAGTTAATAAAGATGAGGAATTAACGATCAAGGAAAAGTTAACAGATAATGACGTTAATTGACGGACCTTATGGTGACGGATGTCACAGTATCCCCTAGTTGAGAGAATTTCGTCTCGAAATCAGGTGGAGTTAGGTCCAAGAGTGTCATCCTCTAATAGATGTGGATATCTAAGTTTCATCTGATCTTCCCGTTCCCATGTAAACTCTAGCCCTCGTTTTGAATTCCATCTCTCACGCGAACAATTGGTATCCTACTACGCTTCAATTGCTTGACCTTTTGATCCATGATCTCAATGGGTTCCTCAAGAAAATGAAGCTTTTCGTCAATCTTGATGTCCTTAATTAGTACGTGAAGTGATTCGTCAGCCAAACACTTCTTGAGGTTCGACACGTGGAAAGTATCATGTATGCCGTTGAGTTCTTGTGGTACCTTAATCGGTAAACCACTGGACCAATTCTTTCTTTAATCTCGAATGGTCATACATATCTTGGGGCTAACTTCCCTTTCTTTCCAAATCGAATGATTCCCTTCCAAGGAGAGACTTTGAGTGAAACGTGATCTCCAATGTTAAATTCTAGAGGCTTCCGACAGTTGTCGGCATAGCTCTTTTGGCGATCTCTAGCAGCTTTTAGTCTGTCTTTGATTTCGAAAATCTTGTCGGATGTTTCTTGAATGATCTCTGGGATGTTAACTGACTTTCCCCAATCTCGGCCCAACAAACGGGAGATCTGCATTTTCTTACGTACAACGCTTCAAATGGAGCACACCTATTGCTGGTATGGTAGTTGTTGTTGTAAGAGAACTCAATCAATGGTAAATGAATGTCCCAACTACCACAAAATCGATTACACACGCCCTCAGCATGTCTTCCAACATTTGTATAGTCCGTTCACTTTGGCCGTCTGTCTGTGGGTGATAGGTTGTGCTCATATCTAACCGAGTGCCCATCGCTTTATAGCGTCTACCAAAATCATGAAGTAAATTGGCTGTCACGGTCAGATATGATCGACACTGGTACTCCGTGTCTTGTCACGACCTCTTTTGTGTACAATCCCGCCAATTTATCCATTTTGTAGTCTTCTCGGATCGGCAAGAAATGAGCTGACTTCGTCATCCGATCCACCACGACCCATATCGAGTCATGCCCGCTGCTCGTTCTAGGGAGTTTGGTAATAAAATCCATAGCTATGTTCTCCCACTTCCACTCGGGAATTTCAGGTTGCTGTAATAATTCCGATGGTTTCTGATGTTTAGATTTAACTTTCAAGCATGTAAAGCATCTACTTACGTACATAGCAATGTCTTTCTTCATGCCTGGCAAACAATACAGATCCTTGAGATCGTGGTACATCTTGTCTGCACCAGGATGAATAGAATATTGCGTCTTGTGTGCTTCATCCATGCACAAGGTACGTACACCTCCCCATCTGGGTACCCATATACGATCCACGAAGTATTGTATACCATCATCCTTGCAAATCATTTATTTATCCAACCCTCGGAATTCTTCTCCCGCAAGGTTTTCTTCTTTCAACACCTCACTTTGTGCAATTTGGATCTGAGCTTTCAAATCATTTGAATAGTCATCCTAGTGCTCGACCATGTAGTGGTTTCACGCGTTCTTTGTAGCTTAAAGCATCAGCCACCACGTTGGCTTTCCTAGGATGATACCGGATTTCACAATCGTAGTCACTATGAAGCTCTACCCAACGTCATTGACGCATATTAAGCTCCTTCTGATCCAGGATATGTTGGAGGCTCTTATGATCTGTGTAGATGATGCATTTGGTTCGATACAGGTAATGCCTCCATATCTTAAGTGCAAATACTACAGCGCCAGCTCTAAATCAGGTTTTATAGTTCTTTTCATGCACCTTAAGTTGTCACGAAGCGTAGGCAATCACCTTATCCTTCTACATCAGTACACATCCCAATCCTTGATGTGAAGCATCACAGTGTACTACAAATCGTCAGTTCCATCTGGGAGGGACAATATTGGTGCATTGCACAACTTCTCTTTTAACATTGGAACACTTGTTCTTGTGCATGTCCCCAATCAAAATCTTGTCTTTCTCAGGTAAACAATGCTAAGGGTTGAGCGATCTTTGAAAAATTCGCGATGAAACGATGATAGTATTTGTCCAATCCTAAGAATTGTCATATCTCTGAGGCGTCTCGGGTGTATCCTATTTCTTCACCGCTTCGATCTTGTCGGGATCTACATGAATCCCATCCTCGTTAACCACATGACCTAATAACTTCATTCCCGTAACTAGAATTCACACTTTGAGAACTTGCGAAAGTTTTTCTTCCGGTAACAGTTCCAATATTGCCTGAAGGTGTTCTTCGTGATCCTCTTTCGATCGGGAGTAGATAAGTATATCGTCCATGAATACGATCACAAACTTATCCAAGTAAGGTTTACACACCCGATTCATTAGGCCCATAAACACAGCTGGTGCGTTAGTCAACCAAACGGCATGACCAAGAACTCATAGTGCCCATAACGAGTTCTAAACGTTGTTTTCGGTATGTCCTCCTCGAAAAATATTAGTTGATGATATCCAGAACCAAGGTCGATCTTGGAGAAATACGAAGCTCCTTGTAGCTGGTCAAACAGATTGTCTGTCAAACAGATTGTCGGTCAAACAGATTGTCGATCCTGGGGAGAGGATACTAATTCTTCACAGTTAACTTGTTCAACTCGCGGTAATCGATACACATTCGAAACGACCCATCCTTCTTTTTGAAAAATAACACCAGTGCTCCCCATGGTGAGTGACTCGGCCGAATAAATCCCTTCTCCAGTAGTTCCTGTAATTGACTAGATAATTCCTGCATTTTAGACGGTGCTAACCGGTATGGTGTCTTTACTACCAGTGTAGCTCCATGAACCAACTATGTACAAAATTCCGCCTATCGTGGAGGAGGTAAACCAGACAAGTCATCAGGAAATACATCTGGGTAGTCTCGTACTACCGGAATATCTACCAATTTTCTATCTTCTTCCTTCTTTTCTACCACATGAGCCAGAAAAGCGTAGCACTATTTTCATAAACTTCGGCCTGCTTTCATGCAGGAGATAAGCTTTAGGTTTCTCTGGTTGTTCTCCTTGAATTCTGAGAACTTCCCCACTTGGCATGGGGATTTGTACTACTTTGTCCTGATAGACAATCTCAGCTTCATGTTTCGATAACCAATCCATTCCCACGATCACGTCGAAACTTCCTAACTCAAAGGGTATCAAGTCTATATCGAAGGCATGGCCCTCTAATAACAATGAACACTTTCTAATATTTTATCAGCATGAAAAACCCTACCATTGGCCATTTCTACGGAGTAGCCAGTTTCTAGTTTACTAGGACTCAAATCAAGCAATGGACAAACTCAGAAGATATAAAACATTTGTCTGCTCCGGTATCAAACAATATAGATGTGAAGTGATTATTGAGTAAGTGCGTACCCGTGACAACATTCGGGTCCTGAAGGGCATCGCTGGCTCCAATGACAAATACACGTCCCCGAGCTATATTTCCTTTATTCGTCTGTCCTTGATTTCCAGCTATGGCGATCATCGGTCGCTGGTTGTTCCCTTGTTGACCCGGCGCCTGATTCAGTTTGGGACACATGTTTCTGTAGTGATCAAGGCTTCCACACTCATAACAGCCCCTGGCATTCCCAGCGGGGTTAACCGCGTTGACCGGAGCAACAAGATTCGGCGTCGTTCTACAGTCTTTTGCTAGATGCCCCAGGCGTCTACAGTTCGTGCACACCCGGAATGGCATTGCTGGGGGATGATGGAAGTTGCACCTATCACATTTGGGTGCGGCCCAACATATTTTCTTTTGCCCCGTGTCACGGCCACAAAATCTGGTTGTCTTAGCTCTTTTATCAAATCTCCCGGCACTCGACCGGCTCGTTCCCTAACATCCTTTCTTTTCTCTGCTTCCCTTCCCAATACCCCTGTTCTCACCATCTCATCAGTTAAAGCGCCAGCCTTCAAAATTGTGCTCTAAATCGTAGGAGGAGCTGTTGCTGTTACCATCGCGGATTGAGGTGCAAGTCCCCAATGTACCTCTCGATCCTCTTTGATTCTGGAGTGACCAGATGTGGAACCAATCTTGCCAACTCATGAAAACGATCAGTGTAGGCTGCGTGTCCAGCTCCCACCATAGCATGATTCCAGAATTCATGCTCTAGTTCTGCATCTCGTTGAGGGGGTAGTATTCCTCAATGATTAAGGCCTTAAACTCATCCATGACATCTGCATAAACCGATTCTCTTCTCCTAGCATGTATCTGAGTGTTCCACAAGTTAGTGTCTTGCCCTGTAGTGACCACGTGGCATACTTGATTTTCTGGTTCTCGAGGCACTCGCTGATGTGTTGGGGTTTGTTGAGTTTAACAATGTTGTCTAACCATTTAAACAAGAAAAACGCACCAGAATATGAACTTAATATCATGTTCTATAATGTGAAAAATTAAAGCTCATAACTTTGTTTCAACAAACCCAAAACCATAGGATCAAATATATGTGTTTGAACTAGTTACCAAGATAAAACAAAACAACCAAAACAACACAACGGAACTACCTTCCAGAAGCTGTCAAAACCATGGATTGGATCAAGATGATGATGCTTTTGAACGACCAAAACATCAAGATAGATGTCCTCAAGCAATCATACCCACAAGCCTATAAGAAAACACCATCTTTTCTAGGATTTGACACCAAAATCAGATCAAGAAAGTTGCTGGAACTTTCTTTCAGCCGTGAGACATCAAGAGGCTGCTGGAGCCTTGTTCCAGCCGTGAGACTTCTCTTCCAGATGAGAAACTCGAATTCTTGTGTCGATTTTGCATGTGAGAAAGGGCTAGATGAAGTATGTGTGTGTTCAAGAAGATCTTTTGTTCCAAGAACACAAAAACAAAATAGTTTAAACCCTTAGGGTTTCCCCTAAAAAATCTCCCTTTTAAATTTTACAAAAGTTAAATATTATACATAATAACCTTTTAATTATATATAATATGTACACACACTTTTATTATTGATGTTGCTTAACTAATTTAAACAACATAACAAATAATATCAACAAAAATCAACAAAATATCCTCATAATTTGTTCCTTCTCACATACAATTTATTTAGAAAACCCATTTTCTAAATTGGTGTAATTATTTAATTGTATGATCATATCATCAATTAGATATAATTGGGATTTGCTAAGCTTCTTTGGGTATGACCCGACTTGGATCACAACGTACTAACCACATCAATGTTCTATGTGTCTTGGGCATACAGAATCCAACAGTCTCCCACTTGCACAAGATACATAGAAGATTGATGCAAGAGTAAATACCGCCTAAAAACGGTTTACTACCCTTAATACGCATGACTCAAAGCCATTCAATAACATCATCCCCTTCAATTTATCCAACTTGAAATGATTTAGGTGAATCAATCATCTATCCTTTTGTTATAGATGTCATGTTAAATCCAAGGACACAGAATGATCATTCCTTGTTGTTAACTTAATCAGGCCTTAGACATCATGCTCTCAACGAAAAGAGGAACAAATTCCATCTTGACTACATACGTTTCTCACAATCACCTTATGTTATACCTAAACATAGCCTTATGTACTGACCATTATTTCAGAGCAGCGAAGAACTAGCTCAAGGTATAACACTCGATGAATATCAAAACCCAATATGTATCTCAGGTCAGAGGATACCAAATGGTATTCGCCTTTACTCAAATTTACTTATGATCAATCTAGAAGATTCCATGTAGTAAAATTGAGACGCAGGTCAGTCCAATATTTGTATCCCACAAATATCTATGAACCTTGGTAGCAACCAATTGCTCTATATTCATACCTTATGAATATCTACCATCCATGTTCATAATAGTCTTACATTCATACTTGTTCCCACAAATATGACCGACTACGAACATTTAGAATCATAAAACATATTCATGGATGTAATCATGCTAAAAAGGAACATGACTCAAAGATATAAAAGAGTTAAAGTTACAATTGTTCCATACATTAAATACTAACAGACCAATTCCAATCACTAGAATATCGAAGTTCTAAGGCACAAGTATGACCCTCATACTTTGCCCTCACAAGGAGCTTCGTGAGTGGATTCGTAATTTTTGATCTTTATGAAATTTACGAATACATATCTTTACCCTTTTCAACTCCATCCCTTATGATGTTGAATCTCCGCTCAAGGTGCTTAGTCTTTGATGAGTACGGGTTCCTTGATTTGAGCAATCCCACCCACGTAATTTACCAAAGATGTCTAGGGGGTCTTGAATGGTAGAGACCACCCCTAGATAAGCAATGGACAAACTTATCCATGCAGCTTCCAAAGCTGCGAATGAAGTGGCTATGTATTCGGATTTTGTAGTGAATAATGCTACAAGTCCTGCTATGAACATTTCAAGGATACCTCTTCTCCATTCATAATGGAAGTACACCCGATTGTGATCGAGAGTCATATCGATCAGTTTTGGGAGCCCGCATCTGTGTAACCCTTTACACGGACTTCCTTTTCAATAGATCCGTATATTAGAAACATATCCTTAGTTCTACTAAGGTATTTCATCATACTTTTAACAACCATCCAATGGTTATTTCTATTGGTATCTACTTTGTCATACCTAATAAGCATGACACGTCCGGTCTAGTGCATATCATCAGTCAATGATGGATCCTATAGCAGATGCGTATGGGATATCCTTCATTTGATTTTGCTCATCCTATCAGCTTGGACATTGAGACGTAGTCTATCATTATCTCTCTTTGAATAGGTACCATACCTTTCTAAGAGTTTTCCATCTCGACTCTTTCAAGATTTTATAAATATATGCACTTTGGTTTAACCCTATCAACCACCTCGACCTATCCTTATAGATCCTTATTCCAAAATATGGGTGGTTTAAATGAGATCTTCTTATGAAAACATCTTCCAAGCTAGGTTTTAACACCTTCCAAGGTTGGAATATCATTTTAAATAGTAGTGTGTCATCAGCATACAACACTGAGAGTACAATTATGCTCCCACTAGCTTTCATATATACACAACCTTTTGATGCTTGTTTCAATCCATAGATTTATCACTTTAAGTTGTATACTTTATTAGGATGTCGCGGATCGACAAAACCATCATGCTGAACTATACGGACAGTCTCAACGAGATGTCCATTAAGGAAAGCGGTTTTGACATCCATTAGCCAAAACTCATATTCAAAATGTGCAGTTATGGCACTTAATATCCTAATCGACCTTAGCATTGCCACGGCGTAGGATTTTCATCATAATCAACCAATTGAGTTTGATGGAAACCTTATGCTATAAGTCTTGACTTATAAGTATTCAAGTCTCCATGTATATTTGTTTTCATCCTGAAAACCCACTTGTATCCAACCGGTTGGAGTTAAGTGGAGGTTCAACCAATTCCCAAACTTGGTTGTTATACATTAATTGCATCCTTACGTTCATGGCTTCTAGCCATTTGTTCCAATCCAAATTGGACACAACATCTTGGTATATGGTGCCCACAGGGTACAACCACATAGCATCCATTCATGGAATATCCTTATCTTTCAGATGGAATGCTAATTCTACCAGATTTGTGAACGTTTTGCATGTATTGATCAACCTCTTCATCATCATCAACAACCTCTTGTTGATAGCTAGTGTCAACCAAACGTGTATCGGCTCGTGGATCTTGATCCTCATCAGATTCCACTGATCCATGCGTCATTCCTTCCATAAGGAACTTGGCTTCCAAGAACTCGACCATCGAGTAATAAATTCCTTTTGCTTTGTTGGATCAAAGAAGCAGTATCCTATACAATCTTTGGGATTTCCAACAAATATACACTCAGTGGATCGACTTTCCAATTTGTTTTGGGTGTTAAGCTTAGCATAAGCTTCACAACCCCATACTTTAAATATGATAGCGATGGAACCTTTCCATGCCATATTCAATAGGTGTCGAACCCACTTTCTTGGTTTGGGCCATATTCAAAATACGAGCCGTGGAGAGTAGTGCGAAAAAACAAGATGATAAAGGTGATAAGCTCATAGCCATAATGAATTGAACCATATCCAAATAGGGTTCAGTTTCTCCTTTATCAGAATGAAGAACATAGATAATTATGCGGAGTTGATTTTTACTTCATTATTGAAGATTTTGAACATTTCAAAAGCTTCATGCTTATGTGTCATCAAGTGCACACAATAATACCGACTGTAATCGTCGGTAACAGTAATGAAGTATCTTTTACTAGTTTTAGACATTGTCTAAAAGGATCATATACATCCAAATGTATCATTCCTAATATGTCTTTGGTTCATACTCATCAAATGAAACATTTTCATTTGTTTCCAAAAGACCATTCTTTGAAGTGTTGAATCCAATTCTGGTTTATGTGACCAAGATGACAATGTCAAATATAATAATAACTTAAACCCTTTTAAGTTTTTGTTGCTTAATGTGTATAATGAGTTATTATAGGACGATCTATCATGAACCAATTCATGGATATCATTAAAAGGGCATATTCTTAAAATGATATACATCATCCAAAAACTTAATACCATTATTTGCAAACTTTAAATCATGATCATATTGTTTTAATAGGAAACATTAATTATGTTCCTAGTCACACTAGGTGCATACAAAATGTTTTGAGAACAACTTCCAAACCTTTTGAAGGTCTCAAAATAGAGTTTCCCTCCTTGAAGTGTATTTCATTTGAACCCCTTTGCAATAATTGCAAGTGTGAGTCTCACATCCAGTGTGTCCAATACCATGTGATTGAAGAAAGCGCATTTAAAACAACGTGTGAATCATGGAATTGTATTTGAGGTTTGCCCAAAACCCCTCTTGTCTTTCAACTCCTTGAGATAGGAGGGACAATTCCCTTTTTATAGTCCTATCTCTCCATACTCAAAGCATGGATCGTTCTCCGTTACCTTCGGCTTTATAAGCTTAGGTTTTTGAGGTTTTGCATTAACCTTTGCTTTGATGTATCCTTTTCTTTTGGCAATAATTGCTTTAGGATCGGGATGAGCCACTTCTTATAGCCTCCTTATTGATCGAGAGAATAGGTAGAACCTCTCTACCTATCCCCGCCTCGGTTGCTTTGAGCATTGCGTGAAGGTCACCGATACTCTTGTCCCATCGTTCATATTACAGTTTATTATGAATGTCTCAAACCTTTAGTTAGGCAATTAAGGATCAAATCCTTGGCCAACTACTTTGAGACAGGACAGTTAAGCATCTTGAGGCTATCAATATGGCTTTTCATCTTAAGAATATGTAAGATGATATCGATTGGGTCTCTTTCATGTGACATGTATAAAGTGCTTGAACGTTTTGAAGCAATTTTACTAAAGTTAGTTGAAGGAACATTTCCTCTTTAGATTATCATGTCATGTGCCCCATGAGGCTCCAAACCCTTTTGGGTTCGGGAATCATATTCCAACATGAGATCAGATGCTTGCACAGAACATATTCCTAAGTTAGTGAAGGACATTTCCTCTTAGATTATCATTTCAGTGCCCCATGAGGCTCCAAACCCTTTTGGAGTTCGGGAATCTTCCAACATGAGATAGATGCTTGCATAGAACCTTAGTGTGCTTAACCCAATCATCAAAAGCCTTACATCAACAGCGTGGGTTGGTGAGGTATGGGATCGTCAGGGACATAGACCTTTACTCATTCTTGAGAACGATTCTCAAGTCTCAAATAAGATAATTATGGTTAGGACGATCCCTCTTGGGAATGGATCTCAGTGATAGGGAAGGGACGATCGGGGGGGGGCGTTATAATTAGCGGTCATCACTACAATATTTGACAAAGTTCATTTTAGTATTTTTGATAAAATTATTTTAATCATTAATACCCTTAAATGTCTCATAGACAATTAACAACTAAAATCTAGAATCCAACGTTACATTTAAATGATGGTTAGGTGACCTTTATCCCATTATTAAATTAACAAGGTAGTCAACAGTTGACAATTGCAACCTATTGCAACTTCTAGTCTTATGGGATCGATTAAACATCATATGTTTAGTCGGCATGTTTAATCCCATCAACACCATTGTATGCCATGCTTCGGTGACCCTAAGCACATGGTTTCCAATTCAAGTCGTCCTACTTACACACACGTGTGAGTTTTCACATACAAGCGTTTAGGTGACCTTTATCCCACAAGTACGTTAGACTCATCTCAAAACACAAGTTCCCTACAAGTGGTTAGGTGACCTTTATCCCATAAATAGTTCTCAAGTGATTCGAGTGTGTGTAAAAGGATGGTGTTAAACTTGTTTCAAAGGGATTTAAGTTTCCATTATTCAAGACTTTGAAAGCTCTATGTACCTTGTAATTACATGCTTTCAAGTACATGGTACCCTATGGTTCTCTTTAATAAAACCTCTTTTATTTTGAAATCATTAATCCTTTTAATAACCTTTTATTAGTTACTTAATGATTAGGAACATAAAATCAGCTTGTTAAGTTTGCTAATGAGTTTGTTATGCATATCCAAATATCAAACAACAATCATACAACAAACAACCAAACAAGCATAATCATTCAAAATATGTGCATAACCATAGCCACTAAGTTGACTACACTTGTTTGCCATCACAAGTGTTGTCATAAGGTCTTTCCTAAGGGTTCAACATAACACAAATGATGAGATCTCCAAAGACCCCCACTTGAACTTGCATCTAAATGCTTCAAGTCCATCCTTTGTGTCTTCCTTTTGTGCTTCAACTCCTGAGCATCTTCTTTTACAAAATATATATCCTAATACATATTTGCTAGTAAAAGAAAAAATACTCCTAATCTATTTATTACATTGCCAAATGAATAAACAAATTACAACCCATAAAGAATGAATGCAACCAACATGACAAGATTACAATCAACCAAAACCATAACAAACATGGTCAAGGCTATGTTATGCACTAATACTTGTAACCATATACATATTACAAGATCCAAAATGAACCCCATTTGACCCTAAATTTTCAGCCAACATAAACCAAGAATTTAGGGTCTTTTGTCCAAACAAAACACAATCAACCAAAATGATATCTATTTCCTTTCAAGATTCAATCATAAGTATGCATGATTATAACCTTGAAAGGTTGGGGTATCATCAAATCTCACAAAACAGCCCTAATAATGGTTGTTAAATCCTTATAAAACAAAATTTATAAGAACACATGAAACTAGTCATCCACATATCCGGCTCTAGATGCCAATGTTGGGGTTTGTTGAGTTTAACAATGTTGTTTAACCATTTAAACAAGAAAAACGCAGCGGAATATGAACTTAATATCATGTTCTATAATCTGAAAAATTAAAGCTCATAACTTTGTTTCAACAAACCCAAAACCATAGGATCAAATATATATGTTTGAACTAGTTACCAAGATAAAACAAAACAACCAAAACAACACAATGGAACTACCTTCCAGAAGCTGTCAAAACCGTGGATTGGATCAAGATGATGATGCTTTTGAACGACCAAAACATCAAGATAGATGTCCTCAAGCAATCATACCCACAAGCCTATAAGAAAACACCATCTTTGCTAGGATTTGACACCAAAATCAGATCAAGAAAGTTGCTAGAACTTTCTTTCAGCCGTGAGACATCAAGAGGCTACTGGAGCCTTGTTCCGGCCGTGAGACTTCTCTTCCAGATGAGAACTCGAATTCTTGTGTCGATTTTGCATGTGAGAAAGGCTAGATGAAGTATGTGTGTGTTCAAGAAGATCTTTTGTTCCAAGAACAACAAAACAAAAAGAGAGAGTTGGCTGCCATGGGGTGGCCGAAAAAACTTAAACCTTAGGGTTTCCCCTAAAAAATCTCCCTTTTAAATTTTACAAAAGTTAAATATTATACATAATTAACCTTTTAAATATATAATATGTACACACTTTTATTATTTGATGTTACTTAACTAATTTAAACAACATAACAAATAATATCCATGAACAAAATATCCTCATAATTTGTTCCTTCTCACATACAATTTATTTAGAAAACCCATTTTCTAATTGGTGTAATTATTTAATTGTATGATATTCATCAATTAGATATTAATTGGTGTTTGCTAAGCTTGTTATTGGGTATGACCCGACTTGGATCACAACGTACTAACCACATCAATGTTCTATGTGTCTTGGGCATACAGAATCCAACATGATGTCGATCACTAGCTCCATTTTCTCAAGCCTCTGGTCGGGCTATCGCTCCACCTTTTCCATCAAACTCTTCAGTTTGAGGCCAAAATCCTTGTATGACATCCCCTTCTAGCATTATACCCAGTCTCATTACAGGCGTACCACAATTCGTTTTTGGTTACTCTCGTTCCCAGTCGGGTTCCATTATCCTCATGTCATTGCCACCATCCCGTGGGGGTGGGTGATTTTGAAGAACATCGCTCACTTGGGCCACAATAGTTGGGATCAGTGGACCAGTTGTTGAGCGATTAGAGCTGACAGTCAGTGTTTCCTGTCCCTGGTGTTGTTGACAGGGCCATCATTTGTTCTTGGTGCTCTACCTCTAACCCTCGAGGCTTCACTTCGCACTATTGTTTGTGGGTACTCTTCGAGGCGGCATTTTCTAATCATAGAAGTAGTAAACACATAAGCTTTAACCATTTCAAGACTTATTTACCATTACCATCATCAAAGTCCAGAATTCAGTTAATATCAATTTGTTGTTACCACCATCACATACACAACACTTAGTTCTCACACCACGAATAGGTAATGTTCAATAGTAATCCATCTTAATAATTGCAAACCCATGCATATAATCACGTTTAGTCTAGCGAAGGTTGTCTATATCTCCTCTTCTTTTGAGGTTTCAGACTAACCTCCTCATGGTAATTCTCAATGTCCAAGGTCAAGGCAGCAGCTTGATCAGTGGAGATCTCTTCAGGTTTAATACCCAGATTTGATAAACCAACTCGGCGTGCAGAGGGAACGGAAGATCCATAGGAGCATCCCATAAAGAGTGAGCACAAGGGCTCTCTCATAGGGACAAAAGATCTCAAGGCAGATAGATAAACGAATCAAGTAAAGAGGAAAACAACACATACACGATATAAAATGCACACAAACCCTAGCATGCAAATCTACATGAAGGTTCCTAGGTTATAGTCTAGTCAAGTGAATTGCCTAATTCTCTATAACCAATGGCTCTGATACCAGTCTGTCATACCCCGCTAAGGCGGAAACCGGGGATGTAACGAGACGGATCGTCATAACACATGGTAGCGATAGAGATGCAATATAATAATGATGACAAGCGTGTCATGATGACACCGACAACAAGGGGACTTGTGTCGTGTTTAGTCAATATTCATGACAAACATAGCCTAAGCATAAACATGTTAAATGATCATGTAAACAAAGATGTAACATTGTATGAATTCCCACAACCCGGGAACAAGTTAGAAAAGTAAGATGTTGTTTAAAGCAAACTACAACAAAGTTCCAAAGGACAATGTTCAGTCTCAAAATGTATCCTAGGGTCTCCACTAAGGCAACACACCTAGATCTTCAATTAGCTGATCACCTGAGAAGATATGCTCAAAATGGTCAACAAAATTGTTGTGGGCTCATAGGTTTAAATTATAAATAAGTAATTGATGTTGTATAATAGTTGTGGTGGAATACCGTGAATACAGTTATAAGTAAGCAAACACATGACATGAGCTTTACAACCAAACCTAACGACGTACACAAAGATTCTTGTCGGAATATATTCACCCAAGCCCGTTCCTCGTTATGGTTGGTACTAACTAGTATACCAACAAGAATGGTGGGGGTGTAACCCAGTAGTACTACCAATACCTATCGTTGATCCCACACTGGAATTAAATGGTTGTAAAGAAAGAAAACACATAGCAGACCTAAGCATGTATCAGATAGGTACTCAAAAAAGTATCACATGATTCCATGTATATAAATTGTATGTAAGTGTACAACATAGAAAACGAGTGAGCATACTTTTCCCCCATGTTTGCAAATGATTGAAAAGTTGTATAAGCATAAAAAAGGGCCACGAAACTCACTTGTTAAGTGGTATGTATGAATGATTCAAAGTTCCCAATGTTGTATGCAATGAAAGGTCAAAACCTTGGACAGTCATTGTTAAGCATTAATGATTTGCATAAAGTACATAGTAATAATGTTCAGTCGATTGGGTATAACGGTTCAGTCACACGTAACACACGCAAACTGACACACGTATAGATCTTATGTAATCAAAGTACTAGAAACCATCACCGTTGCTGGTGATATTGTAAAAGATCCATTATTATAAGATAAATATTTGTTAAATATTAGTAGTCGCAAATCGTTTGTTGATAATTGTAAAATGTTAGGTGATTTGATTTGGAATAGTATTATAGTCTTGATAGTGTTGACTTAATCTTTGTGGTCGAGCAATGACAGTTATGTTGAGTTCCTTATCATCACATGACATTCAAGAAGGAAATTCACACACCAGCATCTTCAATCACACCGACAGGATCAGACGGTCGACTCAACACTCATTCGCACGAATCAACCTTCATTCGCAACGAATTTGCTTCATTCGTACGACTAAATATCATTCGCACGGCTGGCTTTCAGTCGTAGCACATAGCACCCCAATCGCATGACTCAACCTCCATACGCACGAATCAACCTTCATTCGTACCAATCAGCTTCATTCGTACGACTGAATCTCCATTCGTGCGACTGAAATTCAGTCGTGCGATACACGCACAATCGCACACATTCATCCGCATTGACTCATCGACACACCTTCATTTCATCCGCATTGACTCAACCGCACGCATCACTCTTCCGCATGACTCAATCGCACACACAACACAGTCGCATGACTCACCCAGTCGTCGGCTCAGTCGCATGATCGACCAGTTGCTCAAACAGCAGAATCGTGACTGTAGAAGTGCAGAGCAGCCTGGCTGCTCCGTGCATGAGTTTAACACAACAAGAACTTCCAGAAACACACTACAAAACACACACAAACAAGAAGCACACACAGAAAGACATCACACGCACCCACGCGACACATGTGTTCGGGTTGGACCAAACACCCAAAACCCTAGAAATGGGCAGCAGTAAAACGAGCAAGAAAGGGACAACCAAGGTCGTCTACCTGCAAGTATGGAGTAGAATAGGTGTAGACGAGTCTAGATGAAGAAAACGAGACGAACGGGGCAGTTTTGGTGCAAAGAAGAAGTTGTAGAGTGAAGAAGAAAAATGAAGAAGAAGAAGATGGAGAATGAAGGCTAGGGCTAGAAATGGGGTTTATATACCCAGTCCTAGTTTGCAAATGTCAATTTTAGTCCGTACACTTAGCCTCCGAGTTCACAAAGTTTGTTTCAGTGGAAAACGACTTTAAAAATGTTTGTTATATACTGACGGAAGTGTAATAAATGGTATTTGTACTGAAAATGGTTTTGTCATAATTTATATATTATTATATAAAACGATATATTTAGTGACAAAACGATGAAATTGTAAAAGTTTTAAGCTATCACACGTTCAAGAAGGAAACACAAGCACAAAGATAATAAAGCAAGTAGGATATCTACATAAGGAGTTAATAAACATGATGAATGAACGATCAAGGAAAAGTTAAAGGATAATCACGTTAATTGACGGACTTGTGGTGACAGATGTCACATCAAAGCTCCTATATTCAAAATTTAAATCTTGGCTACACAATCGTATCTTCTACACTAGATTAATGTTTTGAACTTTGAGAATGAGACCTCAGGTAAATTTATGTTTTCATAGACTACTTGTAGACCTCAGATTTCTTTTGTGTTGTAATTTTCCCCCGATTTATTTGCTGTAGAACAAAGAAAGAAGAACCGTAAGGTTTAAAGCCACTGCATGAAAACCGAAGAAGGAAATGATGAAGTTCAAGAGTCAAGTTTGACCGGGAGAAGGTGACCGCTACTAATTATTTATAGATAATCGCTTCAAAAGCCAAAAGGTGGTGTTTGAGTGCCTGAAGGGCCCCCATGCTCAGGACTTTTTGACCAATCCGATTGAAGGGTTGGGACAGTGCATGTCTCCAGTAGAATATAGAGCAATTCTCAAATACCGGTTGATGATCCCCTATGTACCCGGAAGATGAACATGTCCGATATGTCGTAAAGCTTGTATGGATAAATATGGGGAGCACGCCTTCACTGTAAAGAGACCTGGGTTCAAATATCGGCATGACTGGGTATGATATGTTTTGGGGACATCCTAAGAAGAGCTGGGATTTCTGCTAAGAAAGAAGCCCCTGTGAATTTCCTCACGGACCCTATGGAGGGGAGGTTCTACTTGCGACCAGCGGATCTGCTCGTCTTTGGCTGGGCTGGGGGGCAAACATGCTTGTGTGGCCTCACAGGGGTTTCCCCTTTGGTTGGTTACGGGAAAACGGTTTTGTAGCTGGTCAAGCAGCAAGAAAGGCAAAATCAAAGAAAAGTTGATAAACATGCTAAAGCTTGCGCAGAGACGAGAACAGCACGCTTTTGTTCCCTTGCCTTTGATACATTTGGCTCCCTAGCGCCAGAAGCTATCAACTTTTAACCGGGGTCCAACGGGTCATAGACAACATTGCTCAACCCCGGGGAGGCAAGGATTTGTTTTTGGAAGGTTAGGATTTGCTATTCAGAAAGGGGTGGCGGCGCAGCTTGTTGCCCGTCTACCTTCTATTTTGATGTAACTTGACAAAACATTATTAATTTAAGAATTGAGAATTAAATAAAAAAAAAAGATAAAGAAATGTCATAAATTATAACAAGTTTTTAAACTTTTTAATCGGGTTGTCTTGATTCTAGATTCATATACTCTACCTTAATGCATTTGTTTATCATTTTATGTCGTTAATTGGTAGATATTGAATATTAACTTTAGGCTTACTACTATATTACTTTTACATTACATGGGTCTTCTTTTGTCAAATATGCAGGTGAGCAAGTAATAAAATAGTGAGGTCATCTTTTATGTGTGGAAACATGGTAACTTGCTTTGATTTTTGGGGTTTTTATGTTCGTGTCTGCAAGGGGATGATTCTGAAGGAATGTGAAATCATTTTGAGTCACATCCACCAAGCCATCTCCTATGTCTCAGCAGTTAGTAGTAAGCCACACCCCTAATCATTTTGACAAGCATTTAACACATGGTTCATCAAACAATTTATTCTTTGCTTGATTGAGTTAGATGTGCAGTTTGCTTGATCTGAACAAAATCAAAAGCTGTAGGTGGCCCTCGAGATTTCAGGTGGTGGAGATTTCAGTGATAATCGGGTTCATCGTTCATGGGGGTGGTTAAGGTAGCGTTTTAGAGTGGTGGTTAAACGAGTTGTTTTCCTTATAGATGCATGTTACTTGAAGTACTAGCCTCCTATTATTAGATTGAATATATACACACATCAAGGTTCTTTATTTTGAAAGCTCCTTTTGTATAGGTATGCTAAGAGGAATTCGGACGAATAAGTTTTTGTCAGGAATTGACAAAGTATCATATGCGCAACAATATGAAAGCCTTAGTGACACCAAGAGGTATTAGGAAAAAAGAAAAGATGTTTAAGGGGTTATTTGTTTTTGGGCTGACCGGCTGACTTTTAACTGGGTCAGCTCTCACTCAGTCAGATCTTACCCAGTCAGTGTAATCAAAAACCCTAAGCTTGAATACCCGTAAGACATTTATAAAAACTTGTTTTCTGCTGCAACTATGGTTTGTGTTTATTGTTTCAGCTTCAAAAAGTAAGAGTTGTATTCCATATCACAAGAATTTCGCATCCTGGACATTAATATCAAACCGTATGTCTCAAGATGTTTCAAGGAATTATTGAATATCAACCTTATACTTTGGTGTTGTATTCTGCACTTAAGCATCTGTTTTACATTATGTTATCTAATCACCTTTTAATTCTGATTTGTTTTAATGCTCAAGAGGGTAACACTAATTACTGTGTTATGATCCGGTTGATTAATAAATTATCAAGTATTCTTACCTCAGTCCTTAATTCTCTTATTGTTCATATTGTGCCAACTTGGATATGAAGAGCAGGGGGATATTTTCACTGTTTGTTTTAATGTTCTTTGTTATATAATAGTTGGCACTAAGTCATATGGAATCACTTTGCTATTTGTATTACAAAAGAGAAGATTGTATTGCAACTATGATACATTCTACATAAATTTGTGTAAATTAACCCAAAGGCTAACAACTATTATCTGTGAGTGTTATAAGTTGTCTCTAACTAATTGTTAGATAAATCATCTCAAATGAGATTTAGGAATTATGTTTTGGATTAGGTTAGCTTGCATCATGGATACATGATTTTTTTATGTGGTTATTAGATAACATACATCAACTTCTTATTCTAACTACTACGTTTTTTTATATATGGAATAAAAGAGATAGTGCCTTCAAATGTATAATAGTTACTATAAATACATCATTTAATATGGCAGCAACAATTTTTTAAATTATCGATCTTTTTCATACGAAAAAGGGTTGCTCTCTTGTTTCTGAAAAGAAAGAAATACTTTTTCTGAAAAGAAAGAAATACTTGAGCAAGTGATGCATGCATGTTTATACTAGCGCTTAAAATTGTTATTATCTAAAAGCATTTTTACAGTGACATCTTTTTATAGTTATGTAGGGTGAAAGGAATTTAACATATTGAAGGGTGCTTATGAAAAAAACGTTACAATTTAAAGAATTATATGCTCCGGCAATAAAATAAATATTAGAGGTGAAGGCAAGGAAAAAAAATCCAAAATTAAAAATTGAGAGTCCTAAGGTAAGTATTAAACAAACATGTTGGCTACAACTCTTTGAATTCACTTGCATATTCATTTGTATTTTTAAGCTAAATTGTATCGTCGCCGTTGCATCACGCAGGTTTCTACTAGTATATGTGTGGTATATATATATATATATATATATATATATATATAAATATATATATATATATATTATATATATTATATATATTATATATATATATATATTATATATACCATGGATATGTATATATACATGTATATAACATATCCATGTATGTATATATATATATATATAAATAATTATGTATGCGTATATATATATATATGTTATATATGTATATATATATATGTATAGATATTATGTGTATATATATCTATATATATATATATTATATATACATATATATACATATATATATATATATCTATATATATACATATATATACATATATATATATATATATATGTATATGGTATATATATATATATGTTGAGTTTGTGGAGCACATCAAAGTAGTTAAACTTTTAAACTAGGAAAACGCAACGGAATATAACCTTAAAATTATCATTTGTAATCGGAAAAATAAGGCTAATAACTATATCATCAACAACAAACCCAAGAACATAGGATCATTTATATGTGTTGAACTAGCTATCAACAACAAAATAACAACCAAAACAAGCCATACATACTACCTTTGTAAAGCTGTAGAAAAACGAATTGGGTGAAGAAGATGATGTTGTTGAACAACCAAAACATCAAGGAAAGATGTCCTCAAGCATACATACCCATAAGCATCAAGCAAAGACCACTCTTGCTAGGATTTGCATACCAAAACAAAAGAACAAGCTGCTGGAACACTTCCAGCCGAGAATCCTCATGAAAATAGAGAGAATTTGTTATTTTGTTCTTGCATGTGTAGAGAGAATAAGAGGTAGAGAGTGTGTCTAGTTGTTGGAGAATGGTTAATTGAAAAAACACAAAAGGACCCCTCCCCATAAGGGGGCGGCCGAAAGTCTACAAGAGAGGGGGTTTTTCGCCCCAAAACCAATCTCCAATTTGATAAACTAGTAATAGAATAAGTTATGTAATTACTCCTTTATTATATAACTTATACACACACTCCTATTATTGATGTTATTTAACCAAATTAAACAACATTACAAATAATATCCATGAACAAAATATCCATATAGGTGTTCAATCTCATATGCAACTTATTTAGAAAACCCGTTTTCTAAATTGGTATATTTATTTAATTGCATGATCATATCATCAATAAAATATTAATTGGTGTTTGCTAAGCTTGTTATTGGGTATGACCCGACTTGGATCATAACGTACTAACACATCAATGTTCTATGTGTCTTGGGCATAAAGAATCCAACAATCTCCCACTTGCACAAGATTAATAGAAGATTGATGCAAGCAGTAAATACCGCCTAATAACGGTTTACTACCTTAATACGCACGACTTAAAGCCATTCAATAACATCATCCCCTTCAAGTATCCACATCATTTATCCTTTGTTTGAGATGTCATGTTAAATCCAAGGACATAAAATGATCATTCCTTGTTGATTTAACTTAATCAGGCCTTACACATCTTGCTCTCAACGAATAAGAGGAACAAATTCTATCTTGACTACATACGCTTTTTCACAATCACCTCGTGTGTCACACCTGAACATGGCCTTATGTACCCATTATTTCAGAGCAGTGAAGAACTAGCTCAAGTATAACATTTGTGAATATCAAAACCCAATATGTATCTCAGTTAGAGGATACCAAATGATATTCGCCTTTACTCAATTTACTTATAATCAATCTAGAAGATTCCATGTAGTAAAATGAGATGCGGGTCAGTCCAATATTTGTATCCCACAAATATCTATGAACTTTGGCAGCAACCTATTGTTTTATGTTCATTCCTTATGAATATCCACCAATCTATGTTCATAATAGTCTCGTTCATATTTGTTCCCACAAACATGATGACTACGGACATTTAGAATAATAAACATATTCATGGATGTAACATGCTAAAATAAATATAACTCAAAATATCACAAGTATATAAAGAGTTAAATATTACATTGTTTCAAAATTTTAATACTAAACAGATCAATTCCAGTCACTAGAATATCGAAGTCCTGAGGCACAAGTATGACTTTCATGCTTTGCCCTTCAAGGAGCTTCGTGAGTGGATCCGCAATGTATTGATTGGTGTGAACTTTATGAATACAGATTTTTCTTCCCTTTTCAACTTCATCATCCTTATGTAGTTGAATTTCCGCTCATTGTGCCTAGTCTTTTGAAGAGGGCAGGGTACCTTGATTTATGCAATCGTACCTTCGTGATCACAAAAGGATTTCTAGGCGTCTTGAATGGTAGAGCACCCTAGGCAGGCGATAAATTTCTTTATCCATGTAGCTACCTGAGCTGCTAATGATGCGGCCATGTATTCGTATTTGTAGTGGACATGCTACTCCATTCATAATGAAGACATACCCCGATTATGATCGAGAATCATCTCGAACGCTTTGGAACTTGCATCCGTGTAACCCTTTACAACAAGTTCCTCTTCATGAGATCCGTATATTAGAAACTTTCCTTAGTCCTCCTAAGGTATTTCAATATACTTTTAACATCCATCCAATGGCTATTACCTGGATTCTACTAATATCTGCTTGTCATGCTTAACACGCATGACACGTCCAGTCTAGTGTATACCAGCACATGATGGATCCTATAGCTGATGCATATGGGACGTCCTTCATTCGATCTTGCTTATCCTTTGAGCTTGGACATTGAGATATACTCAATATTGTCCCTCTTTGAATAGGTACCATACCTTTCTCAGAGTTTTTCCATCTTGAACCTTTTCAAGACTTTATTATTATATCCACTTTGATTTAAACCTATCAACCACCTCGATCTATCCCTATAGATCTTTGTTCCTAAAATATGGGCGGCTTCACTGAGATTTTTATGGAAAAACAACTTCCAAGCCAGGTTTTGACACCTTCCATGGTTGGAATATCATTTCCAAAAGGTAGTATGTCATTAACATACAATACTAAGAATGTTATTACGCTCCCACTAGCCTTCGTATATACACAAGCCTCGTCAGCGTTCTTGATGAAACCAAATTTCTTGATCTCTTCATCAAACATTGATTCCAACTTCTCGATGCTTGATTCAATCCATAGATTGAACTCTTTAACTTGCATACTTTATTAGGATGTTGTGGATCGACAAAACCATCTGGCTGAACTATATAGACAGTCTATTCAGATGTCCATTAAGACAAGCGGTTTTGACATCCATTTGCCAAATCTCATAGTCATAATATGCAGCTATGACAAATAATATCCTAATTGACTTTAGCATTGCCATAGGCAAGAAAATTCGTCATAATCAACCCCTTGATTTTGAGTCAAACCTTTTGCTACAAGTCTTGCTTGGTAAGTATCCAAGTTTCCATGTATATCCATTTTCTTCTTGAAACCCACTTGCATCCAACCAGTTTGGAGTTAAGTAAAGGGTCAACCAATTCCAAAACTTGATTGTCATACATGGATTGCATCTCAACGTTCATGGCATCCAGCCATTTGTTACAATTCTGAATTGGACATTGCTTCATGGTATGTAGTTGGCTATCGGAGTCAACCACATAGCATCCACTCATGAAAGATCCATATCTTTCAGGTGGAATGCTAACTCTACCAGATCTGCGAACGTTTTGTGTGTATTGATCAACCTCTTGATCATCATCAACAACCTCATGTTGATTGCTAGTGTCAACCAAACATGTATCGGCTTGTGGATCTTGATCCTCATCAAATTCCATTTTTCTATACGTTATTCCTTCCATAAGGAACTTAGTTTCCAATAACTCGGCCTTTTCAGTAATAAATACTCTTGCTCTGTTGGATTAAAGAAGTAGTATCCTATACAGTCTTTGGGATATCCAACAAAAATACACTTAGTGAATTGACTATCTTGGTCAGGGCCATATTCAAAATACGAGCCTCGGAGAGCATTGCCAAACCCTAAAATGATAGAGGTAGTGAGCTTATGGCCATCATAGATTGAACCATATCCAATAGGGTTCGATTTCTCCTTTCAGACTGTAACACCCGGATATTTATTATTTTGAAGCCGGTGACGAAAGAAAAGAAAATAAAGTCCAAAAGTCGAGGGACCAAACTCGCCAACGAAGAAAAGTTGGAAAATGTGGTGATATATGTAGGGAGAGGGCAGCCCACTCTCCCCACACCCACATTTCAGTTTCATAAAGAGAAGAAGAGAGAAAGAAGAGAAAAAGAGGAAAAGTGCCGGTTCGGGTCGGTTCGGGTCGGTTCGGGTCGCCAAAATTGTCGTGAAGCAAGCCGAATCGAAGCTCTTGTCGTTGTGCTCGTTTAGGTGAGTTCTAAGACCCCTCTTTTACTTGTTTTCAAATGATTTGGGGCTGGAAAACATCTAAAATCGAGTTTTTCGTATGTGTGTAAGTTGACCCGTTTGTGTATGTGTATGTGTATGTATGATGCGTTTGTGACTTGATTTCTTGCTTGGCCGTGCTTGAATAATGTTATGGTATGCGTCCCTAAGGTTTAGGATGGTCGATTTAGGCTTAAAATGGGTTTAGATGAGTTTGGAGGCCGAAAACCCTCGGCTGCAGTCGGGATGAACTGCATTCTGCATCAATTAGGGCTAGCCGACCGACTGGAGGCCGAATGGAGGCCATACGGCCGATTAGGGTGCGATTGAAGGTCCATTCGCACGATTGAAGGTCCATTCGCACGACTGAAGGTCCAGTCGCATAGGTGTTCATCCGCATTGTCCATTCGCACGACTGGATGTTTATTCGCATAGGTGTTCATCCGTATTAGTTTATTCGCATGATGTTCAGTCGCATGGAGGCAATGCGACTGAAGGGTGTCCATACGCCCGAATAGGGCTGTTGTACCCGAGGAAGGTGTAGATTGACTTCTGACTTTCGGGGGAAAGTGCAGATGTAAGTTTGACGTAAAGGTTCCCATAAGAGTTTTTAAGATGACGATCGAGGTCTTAGAAAACATGTTGGGCATGATGAGGGTGATGATGTTGTATGTTATGTATGTATGATGTTGCCCTGTATGATGTGATGTTGATGCATGTTAATGTTCCTTAATATGATGTTTAATATCTTTCCTATGGCTTTACCTATTATGATGAATGAACGAAGTATTATGTAACGTAAAGTGAAAGATAAAGAAAGAGGAAAATGATGAATGAATGCATGTATTAATGAACGAATGAAATGTCTTGCACGCATCGGATGACGGGTCCTTCTTTGTGATTGGCCCTTAATATAGAACCTCTACCACTCACCCCTAGTACTGTGGCATACGTTTAGCTGTTCATTTGTTGACTTCGGCCCAGTAGCTAAGACTGATGGTTACTCCTAGTACCGTGGCATACGTTTAGCTGTTCATTTGTGACTTCGGCCCGGTAGCTACGACTAATCGGGGTGTAGCACATGGTATTGGTATGGATGATGTCCGATGCGCAAGTAAAGTAATGAAAGAATGAATGAACGAATGAAGAAGATAATAATGATGTTATCTATGTGCACGTACGATGTGTGATCATGTAAAAGTAAAGAACGGTTTTATGTGAAAGTAAAGTATGTTTTATTTATAAAACTAGAACTCACTCAGCAACACTCACTTGATGTGTTTCCAGTTGGTAGGTAATGGTTGCTGAGGATGGCACGGACGACTACTCAGCTCTTTTGGGATGGCATTCTTTTGATTAATGTTTTGCATTGTAATGCGAACAAGTTATTTTTTAATGAATGTTGTATTAATTTGCAAAAGCATTTACATGGAAATGAAAGATTGTTTTAGTTTTCCGCTGCGATTTTATGAAATGCAAATGTAATTATACGTTTTATGTGCGATGAGAACCCAACTGTAAGCGTCCCGGGAACGGGGCCTTACAAGTTGGTATCAGAGCCAAAGTTTAAGTGAAATGGGTAATTTTCAAAATAAACCTAATCTTAGACTGAGAATAGGACGGAATGGGAATGGGATGCCAATCTGAGTAGCTGCGTGCCATCAGGTATTTTCGTTAAGTTAACTGGTTTTATGTGCGCATGGTATGTGTTATGTGTTATATGTAGATTTAAATACTGATGTAGTCAGGACAGGTAATGCTTGGGGTGTGAAGAGTAAAGTAAGTGGCTAATCACAACTGGCCACTGTTATTACGGACTTACTATACTTAACATAAACTAAGCCGTTCCCTTGAATGACTGTGTTGGTGTTTGAATCTTTCAGTGTGCGTGTGATGGCGGAGGTAGATCTTCGAAAGCTTCTAGGGGTGGAGGTCACGGTGTTGAACCGCGACCCAAGAGAGGGAGACCCAGAGTTGAGAGGGTGGTTCATGAAGAACCAGAGACCCCTCATCCGGAGGGTGGCGACGAAAGCGCCAATCTGAGAGCCTCAGTAAAGGAGGCTGTTGTAGAAGAAGTCCATCAGGTCATGCAGACAATCTTACCGTCTGTGGTAATTGAAGTTATTAAGGCTGTACGAGAAGGGGAAAGAAAAGAAAGAAACAGACCCTCTGGAGAACGGGAACAACCAGAGCCGGAAACGGTTCTATCTGATGATAAAGGGGAAGAAGAAGAGCCTGCGCCGGAGACGGCACGAGGATGTAATTATGGGGCTTTTATGAGATGCAAGCCCCCTACTTTTGATGGAAACGGCACCGCTGCAGCCGCTCACCGGTGGGTGAGGGAAATGGAAGCTGTTCTCGATATCAGCGAGTGCCGAGAGGACCAAAAGGTGAAGTTTTCTACCCACTCTTTTGTGGATTCAGCTCTGTGCTGGTGGGACAACATTGTCCAAGCTGAGGGTAGTAGGGCCATTAGGAAAATGAAATGGCCTGAGCTGAGAAGGTGGTGATTGAGGAATTTTGTCCTCATTGGGAAATGGACAAGTTGGAAAGGGAGTTTCTGCAGTTGGAGGCTAGAACTAGGACACACCAGCAGTATACCACCAAGTTTAATGAAATGGCACGGCTTGTGCCTGATCAGGTGACGCCTCTGTCTCAGAAAATCAAGAGGTACATTCAGGGTTTACCGGTGGATGTTCGCCGGCATATGATCGCCGCCTGGCCAAGCATGTTTAGGTCGGCGGTTGATTTGGCAGGGAGGCTGTATGATGAGCGGGAGGTGGTGGTGACTGAAGCAAGTAAGAAGGGTGGTGGTGATCGGAACTGGAACGGGAAACGGTTTGGTCGGGGTGATGCCCCGATGGGTAACAAAAAGGCACGAGTGGATGAACGCCGTGTGGTCACATCAAGTGCGGGGTCAAAAGGTGTGGCAAGTGTGGAAGGGAGCACGGCGGGGAATGTAGGTTTGGGTTAAACTTGTGCTTCAAATGTGGGAAGACAGGGCATATGGCGAAGGATTGCCTGTCGGGCAAATGTTTTAACTGTGGGGAAACTGGTCATATGAGCAGAGATTGTAAGAAGTCGAGGACTGAGGGTTCAGGAGTGAAGAAGACGGGAAGTGATGGACCGAGGGCGAGCGCCAGGGCGTTCACCATGACACAGGAGGAGGCTAGGACGGACCCTGACGTTGTGTCCGATATGTTTCTAGTGAACCAGACTTTAGCTTCTGTGTTATTTGATTCGGGTGCTAGTAGGAGTTTTATTTCTGCTGCTTTCTGTGCTAAGCTGCCTGTTAGTAGTAGACGTGTTGATGCGCCCTTTGATGTAGAAACTGCCATAGGTAAGTCTACCAGGATTTCTGAGATGATAGAGAATTGTGATGTGGAACTTGAGGGTCATAAGTTTCCTGTAAGACCGTTTGTGATGACCTTGGGTGGTTTCGTTTTGGTTCTTGGGATGGATTGGTTGGCAGACTTCGAGGCGAACATTGTGTGTCGCAAGA